>JAGFNQ010006063.1:0-390525 GCA_024364735.1 Boesenbergia rotunda
AATTTTAATTTATAAAATCAATTATGAATTGATTTATCCATGATAAGAAAATTTTATACAAATTTTATTCCATAATTAAAAGAGAGAAAGTATTAGTTTTATTATAAAATTAGTTATAATAAAACTTGGTTAAACGGAATAATTCATAAGAGAATTTATAGGATAAATTTGTTATGAAAATTCCGTTAAGAGGAGACTTGGCAAGGGAGATGATACTATATAAAGGAACAAAGGCAAGCCCTTAATTCCAATCAATTAAGTTGTCAATTGGTATAGAGCTAATCTCTCCCTCTCTCTCTTATTCTCTCCCTCTCTCTTCCCTTTAGGGCCAGCGCCCAACCTAGACCTCCTAGGGCCGGCGCCAACATCCTTGAAGAAGGTGGTTGGTGAGAAGATGCAGTGGATTTTCTCTAAGGCAAGGCGGCAGCCCACCTTCTCCATGAGTTTCTCCAAGCCGAAAATAGCTTCTGCTATTTTTAATGCATGAAGACGGCGCCAATTATTCTCCATGCATGAAGCCTGCACCGAAATTAGCTTCTGCTAATTTTCCTTCATGCATGGGTACGGCGCGATGCATGCATGAATAGTAAAGAATTGCAATTTTGCAATTCAACAAAACAAGCATGGAGGGATAGTTTCCTTTCTTCTCTCTTGTTCTTCTAGTTGTGCCTTCCGAGAATCTAGTAGTTCTCGTCGGCACAAAACTCGTGACTTTGCGAAGTCATCCCGAAGAGAACTCGGCGTGGACGCGAATAGAGGCGAGCTTCCAAGGGACGCTACGGTTGGATCTCGTCCCTTTCTTCGAGTTACGCGAGTACAAAGTAAATTAGTTTACTTTTCCGCAATGTTTTAATTTATGATTATGTCAACACATCATAAGGTTGCATGCTAGATACGTGGTTAAAATAATTTAGGAAATTATTTATGCTAATTCTTCCGCTGCACGTAAAAATTTAAAATTTTACGAACCCGTATCCTTGTCGACATGCACCCGGTCCCAACAGTGGTATCAGAGTCGGTTAGTGTTCGACATAATCATAAATTGTTTGCGGAAAACTTTGTCATAATCTCAATTTTGGAAAATTTTCAATTATGGAAACTTTCCATTATAATAAATTTTAGATTTAGGAATTTCAAAGTTTGGAAATCCTCATGAAATTTCGCAAACGTTTGAAATTTCCTAGTTTCTGAAATTTTATAATAATTGTGAAACTTCCCATCTTGGAAACTTTCCAATCATGGAAATTTCTATTTTAGAAAATTTTCAATTTGGAAATATGTAAGTTTTCTTTGTACCAGAAAACTTACAATTATTCTGAAAACCTATTATGAAATCTCACAATTTTGGGCACTTTCTTCAAGAAAGTCTAGACAAATTTATGGATAATTAATTGACAATTAAATTTGAATTGGTTTTAAATTGACAACAAAATTCTTTATTTTGGATTGAGCCTCGGGGAGCCGTCCAATTTAAAGTTAGTTGTTGTAATTTAATTTCCCAATTTTAAATGAAATTGTCATGTTTATTTGGTTGCGCTTCCGAAGCGGACCAAATTGGATTACGACAAATTACTTTTCTTTGGGTATCTGAGCCTCGGGGAGCCACCCTTAGAAACAATTTGTTGTAATTAATTAAATCCATGAATAAAATATGATTTAAGAGGTGATGCTCTTACATATTGTTGTCTCAAAATTAATTAGGAAAATGGTTTCCTATAGAGTTTCTTAAATGAGATTTTCATGAAAATAATATGTGGTTGAATTAAGGGAATTGTCTCTTAATTTAATAAGATTTGATTTAGAGAAATCAAAGTCTTAAACATATTATTTCCGAAATTGATTATGACAATTTAGGAAATTGTTTCCCAAAACAATTCCTTCAATAAAGTATGAAATTAGAATTAGGAAATCCGGTTCCTAATTCAATTAATGAGACTTGATAAATTAAGTCACATATACTTTATTAAGGAAATCGTTAGTCATGACAATTATGTCATGAATGTGCTTAGAAAAGAAAGGATGAGACCCAAAACCCCTTACAAAATATTAAGACCAACACCTTCCATTAATATGGTTAGAATCGGAGTTTTTTTCTCGTTTGGGTTGATGGACACATCCATGCCCAGCTTGAACCTCAACATGTTCAAACCATGGAATTAGTTTATGAATAATATAGTTGGAGTCAGAGGTCAATCCTTAGTTTTGGTTGTTGGACACATCCAAGCCTGACTAAACGGTTAAATGAGCTCCAACCATATTAAAACTATTTCTTGATTAATGGGTCAGCCTTAAGCTTGGAACATCGATTTGTTGTGCCACAGCCAAGTCGATGTAAAGAGAGGTGCAGTTGGGTGCTATGTATAAGTTGCATACTTGTTAATGAGTTAACAACCCAATGATTTATGCAAACATTCAATTAGTTGATAGCATAAAGTGATAGTTACATATATGTGATATGTAATCGGTATAATTACCTACCTTCATAGCTAAGAAAAACTTGATGGCCATAGCCATGGTGGTTCTTATCTATGGTTGGATATCAACCTATTTGGAGATGTTCCTACGATCTCCCGAATTGATAATAAGGGTGACTCAATTCGTAAAATAAATAGGATTTAATTTATGTATGATGATACATTCTTTAATCATTCTTCTCACATAATCTCAATTTGTATTTCTAGGATAATCACTTGATCATGTCTTCCCTAAACTTGCGTTCCATTTTGGACACCAATAAACTGACTGGGCCGAACTTCATGGACTGGCTTCAAAACCTGAGGACAGTCCTCAAGGCAAAGAAGCTTGCTAATGTCCTTGAAGATCAACTTCCCAACCGTCCTCCCGAAAGTGCAACTCCAGACTAGTTTCCTGAGTTGCTCAACCTGCTGAAGACTTTAAAGCCTTCTGTGAAGCAGGATCTAAAGACGGTACTGTTAGTTGGTTCCTCAAAGAAAGGTTCTAAGAGGAAGGCCAAAGAACAGAATAAAGGAAAGAAGAAAAAGGCCAAAAAGACTGAAAAGAAACCAAAAGGAACTTGCCATCATTGTGGCAAGGAGGGTCACTGGCGAAGAAACTGCAAGGTTTATCTTGAGTCCTTGAAGAATAAGGCATCCGATGCCCCATCATCTTCAGGTATCTTCGTTATTGAATGTCACTCTATTTCATCAAATACCTGGGTACTTGATACTGGGTGTAGCTCACATATATGTAATGACATACAGGGGCTAAGGAATAGAAGAAGACTCGTCAAAGGAGAAGCAGATTTGCGAGTTGGGAATGGAGCAAAGATTGCTGCTATTGCCATCGAAACATATTTGCTAAAGCTCCCCACTGGACGTGTCTTAGAATTGGATAATTGTTATTTCGTTCCTTCGTTAATAAAGAACATTGTATCTATTTCATGTTTGAATGAAAAGGGTTATCATTTAACTTTTAGTAACAATTGTTGTTACATAACTTTAAATGGCGTTCTTTATGGGAATGGAACTTTGTGCAATGGCATCTACACGTTAGATTTATCCAGTGACGTTTTCAATATCGAAGTAAGCAACAAGCATGCTCGAATAGATAATCGAATAAACTCCTACACGTGGCATTGTCGTCTCGGCCATATAAGTAAGAAACGCATGACCGAATTACACCGATGTGGAATTTTGGAATCATTTGAACCCGGTTCATTTGATACATGCGAATCATGCTTAAAAGGGAAGATGACCAAATTACCCTTTTCCGAAAAAGGTAATCCAGTGGGAGAAGTGCTTGGTCTAATACATACTGATGTATGTGGACCAATGTCAACTCTAGCACAAGGAGGCTATAGCTACTTCATCACCTTTATCGATGATCACTCACGATTAGGGTATGTGTTCTTGATGAAACACAAATCTGAAGCTTTTGAGAAATTCAAAGAGTTCAGAAATGAAGTAGAGAAACAACTTGGCAAAAGTATTAAGATACTTCGATCCGATCGGGGTGGAGAATACTTAAGTCAAGAGTTTCAAGATTATCTTAGAGACAATGGGATATTGTCTCAATGGACTCCGCCGTATACACCACAGCATAATGGTGTATCTGAGAGGCGCAACTGAACCTTGATGGACATGGTTAGGTCGATGATGAATCATGCAACTCTTCCAAAATCCTTTTGGGGCTATGCACTAAAAGACAGCTGTTTACTTGCTAAACAGAGTCCCGACCAAGGTAGTCTCTACTACTCCATATGAGACATGGAATAGTAAGAAACCTCACTTAACTCACCTTAAGATATGGGGTTGTCCCGCTTATGTGAAGCGGACTGTATCAGACAAATTGGATGCTAAGTCTGATAAATGTCTATTTATTGGATACCCTAAGGAAACGAAGGGTTACCAATTCTATCATCCCTTGGAATAAAAGGTGTTTGTTTCAAGGCATGCTGTATTTCTGGAAAAAGAGTTTCTTTTACAAGAAAACAGTGGGAGTGGCATTGAACTTGATGAAGTTCAAGAAACTCCAATAGACATTACAGAGACACCTAGTCTAGACCCACAACCGATAACTCATAGTGATGAGCTATCAGTTGAACCTAAAATAACACCACCTCTTCGTAGGTCTGATAGGACACGCAATATTCCAGAGAGATACGGATTTCTCATAAGTGAATCGAACGACGTGTTACTCATAAGCGATGACGAACCTATCAGTTATGAAGATGTTCTGAAAAGTTCAGAAAGGGACAAATGGCTTGAAGCCATGAAGTCGGAAATGGATTCTATGTACGAAAATCAAGTATGGGACTTGGTTAACCCACCTGAAGGGATTAAACCCATAGGGTGCAAGTGGGTTTTCAAGAAGAAAATTGACATGGAAGGTAATGTTGTTACCTTTAAAGCTAGATTAGTGGCAAAAGGATACCGTCAAAAGCAAGGAATTGATTATGACGAAACCTATTCGCCAGTAGCTATGCTTAAATCCATTCGGATGCTCCTAGCCATAGCAGCTCATTATGATTATGTGATATGGCAAATGGATGTGAAAACAGCTTTCCTTAATGGAAACCTGCTTGAGGATGTATACATGATACAACCTGAAGGTTTCACATCGGTTGATAAAACCAAAGTATGCAAGCTTCGACAATCCATATATGGATTGAAGCAGGCATCTAGGAGCTGGAACATCCGTTTTGATGAGACAATCAAAGAGTTTGATTTCTCACAAAATCCTGACGAACCTTGTGTGTACAAGAAGGTTAGTGGGAGTGCAGTCGTATTCCTAGTATTATATGTCGATGACATCTTACTTATAGGAAACGATATATCAGTTTTACAGACAGTTAAAATATGGTTGTCTAAAACTTTCTCCATGAAAGACCTGGGAGAAGCAACCTATATCCTTGGGATTAGAATCTATAGAGATAGATCAAAACGGTTGCTTGGTCTTTCGCAGTCTACATATATAGACCGAGTGCTAAAGAGGTTTAGCATGTCGGAATCCAAGAAAGGTTACCTTCCCATCAGGCATGGGATCAACCTTTCAAAGTCTATGTGTCCGCGCACAGAAGACGAGAGGATTTGCATGAATAAGATTCCCTATGCATCCGCGATAGGATCTATCATGTATGCTATGTTATGTACTAGGCCAGATGTATCGTATGCTCTGAGCGTCACGAGCAGATACCAGTCTGATCCAGGAATGGATCATTGGGCGGCTATCAAGACAATCCTTAAGTACTTAAGAAGAACTAAGGATGTGTTCCTAATATATGGAGAAGGAGATTTGGTAATACGTGGGTATACAGATGCCAGTTTCCAGACAGATAAGGATGACTCCAAATCTCAGTCTGGATACGTATTCACTTTGAATGGAGGCGCAGTAAGTTGGAAAAGTTCCAAACAAGACACCGTAGCGGATTCTACCACGGAAGCGGAGTATATCGCAGCTTCGGAAGCAACAAAGGAAGCAGTTTGGATCAAGAAGTTTGTCTCCGAACTTGGTGTGGTTCCATCCATTGATGAAGCAGTGCCGGTTTACTGCGACAACAATGGAGCTATTGCACAAGCGAAGGAACCAAGGTCTCATCAGCGATCCAAACACGAGCTTCGACGCTATCATCTGATCAGAGAGATTATAAGTAGGAATGACATACAAATTGAGAGAGATCCCACTAAAAGGAATATAGCGGATCATTTAACTAAGGTCTTGCCTCAAAGCAAGTTTGAGGGTCATGTTAGAGCCTGTGGTATTGGATACCGTAGCGATTGGCATTAGGCCAAGTGGGAGTTTGTTAGTAATATGAGAGAAGTGTCCTAAGGCAATCGCCTTATGATTGTAAACATTTATTTTAATAAATGATAATTCACTATTTGAGTATACATGTTTGTGTATTTGATTGGGATCTTAAACTCATCTACTGAATGTCCGCAATACAACTCACAGCATAAGAGAATTTGTGATGGGATCACAACTTGTGATTATCTCTAAATGTGCAAATGTGAAGTATTGAAAATATCCCTAGTCGATGAATTGATAAAAACGGACACTATCAATTCTGTTGAGACTAGCATGGGTTATTCTCTAATCAGCTGATTCTCACAGGCTGGTGACATTGGGATGTCCGGAGATAAACATGGATGCTAGTTAAGGGAACTAGTTCATTGGAGTGACTAGCTGTAAAACTTCATATGATTATCTATATAGATATGTAAATGAAGTTCTTACTGCAGCTTGAGTGCGATGTTCCTTTGACTTGCGGTGTTCAAGTCATCTTGGTCATAGAGACTTATACTTTAACATCTTAAGCAAGCATCTCCAAGGAGGTGTGGACCCAGGATGATTGGGTATGAGCCGAAGTGCCCGAAGATGTTTGAACAGCCTACAAAGGATTCACCACTCCTTGCGAGGAGATGTATACCCAGGCCTATCGTCGGATTGTTACTCAAAACCTCTGGCCAGAGTATATCATGTTAAGAGTGCAAGTCTCTTAAATACATGAGAGTAATTAGAAATCCAAAGGACGAGAAAGACATTACTTGGGCTAGGTGTGACGTAGTCAGCCTAGTGGGGACTGACACAAATAGACCGTGTCCTGAACCAAGTGGGTATAAGATGGTGAAGGGAATGGGGCACGATTCATTAGAGCTGCTGAAGGGTTTCAGAGTAATTTCTTCTGAGGTCAAACCGTTGATCTTTCGATTAATTGGGGGTCATGATGTACTACTAGGTGCCACTCATGATCGTTCTATAATTTGTTGATTATAGACGGCCAACATAAATCGAAAGCCTATTTAGTCACACGCACTACGAGTAATCTGAGGGATTTATAACGAGTTGAAAATTAGATTTTCCGATCAAGAGAAATAAGTCGAATCTGAATTTGTCAGAGGCGCAATGGAAGCTAAAAATGGCTAAGCCTTTTGAAGGCTTATTGGGCGAATTAAATGAGTTTAATTCGCGATCGGTTCGGGTTGGTTTAGCCGGCCAAAGAGGGTGCCAAACCTCTTTGTTGTGGCCGGCCATTAAAGGGGAAGAAAACCAATTTAATTGGTTTAATTAATAAAATAAATCTAGCGTGATTTATTTTATAAATTATGGATAAATAAATTGATATATAAAGAAATTTATATAAAGAGATTTATAAAGAAATTTGTAGTAAATTTATTCTTTTATGGAAATTAAAATAAACCATGAATTGGTTTAATTTTAATTTATAAAATCAATTATGAATTGATTTATCCATGATAAGAAAATTTTATACAAATTTTATTCCATAATTAAAAGAGAGAAAGTATTTGTTTTATTATAAAGTTAGTTATAATAAAACTTGGCTTAAACGGAATAATTAATAAGAGAATTTATAGGATAAATTTCTTATGTAAAATTTCGTTAAAGAGGAGACTTGGCAAGGGAGATGATACTATATAAAGGAACCAAAGGCAAGCCCTTAATTCCAATCAATTGAGTTGTCAATTGGTATAGAGCTAATCTCTCCCTCTCTCTCTTATTCTCTCCCTCTCTCTTCCCTTTAGGGCCGGCGCCCAACCTAGACCTCCTAGGGCCGGCGCCAACATCCTTGAAGAAGGTGGTGGTGAGAAGATGCAGTGGATTTTCTCCAAGGCAAGGCGGCAGCTCACCTTCTCCATGAGTTTCTCCAAGCCAAAAATAGTTTCTGCTACTTTTTAATGCATGAAGACGGCGCCAATTATTCTCCATGCATGAAGCCTGCACCGAAATTAGCTTCTGCTAATTTTTCCTTCATGCATGGGTACGGCGCGATGCATGCATGAATAGTAAAGAATTGCAATTTTGCAATTCAACAAAAACAAGCATGGAGGGATAGTTTCCTTTCTTCTCTCTTGTTCTTCTAGTTGTGCCTTCCGAGAATCTAGTAGTTTTCGTCGGCACAAAACTCGTGACTTTGCGAAGTCATCCCGAAGAGAACTCGGCGTGGACGCGAATAGAGGCGAAGCTTCCAAGGGACGCTACGGTTGGATCTCGTCCCTTTCTTCGAGTTACGCGAGGTACAAAGTAAATTAGTTTACTTTTCCGCAATGTTTTAATTTATGATTATGTCAACACATCATAAGGTTGCATGCTAGATACGTGGTTAAAATAATTTAAAAAATTATTTTATGCTAATTCTTCCACTGCACGTAAAAAATTTAAAATTTTACGAACCCGTATCCTTGTCGACATGCACCCGGTCCCAACACCCGAGTCACTCGGGCGCCCGGGAGCCAATCGAGCGCTCAGGTCCTTCCTAGCGCCTAGGAGCGGTCCTAGACTGTAGTTTGCTTTTCATTTTTCTTTTGTTCTCCTTTCTTACCTCCAGCTTCAGATTCCTACAAGACAAGCAAACACACAAAGCAAACAAACATCCTAAGCCTAACATCTATAAGTCTATTTGACCTACTAGGCTTTGCTTAAAGTCAACTCTCCACGACTTTATTACCTAAGGTTAGCTCCTTAGTGTTTCCCACTGCCTAGCTTCATTCACTAGGACTTTACCTTGCCTGGCTTCACTCACCAGGACTTTTACCCAGCATCACTCACCAAGATTTCATACCCAACCCGAGGTCAAGTCTTCGTGCTCAACTTCACTCACCAGGACTTCGTCCACCTAGCTTCACTCATTATGACCTATCTTCACTCTTGGCCAGGTCCTAGAATATGCAGTTGCTCTATCGTGTCTCTGCTCGGTTACTCATGAGTAGTGGTTTTGGAGCGTGGTGGCAGGCAGGAATCCTTCCTCCTTCCAGTGATATGAGGAGATGAGAGAGTTATCTCCACCATATGACATGGGGTAGGACTGTTGACTCCACCAGCATCTTATCCACTCGATCACTCAGGAGTAGTGATAGTAGAGTGCGTATATTATCACAGCCCTACCTACTTGGGCCTTTACATATGATATATGGCGGTGGCTTAACTGACGTTAGGGGTGACCATGTCATTGCATCATGAGCATGATGAATGATTGCATTGCTTGATTTATTTGATTGAGCTATGGTTGCTGCATATGTTTGACATGCATATATAGGATGTATTTTGTATATGGTTTGGTGACCTTGCATTACTCGTGTGGTATGATCTCATGTGATCTGGTATTGCTCGTATGGTATGAGACTACGTGATCTTGCTTTGCTTGTGTGGTGTAACGCCCCAAATTTCCCTCAAGAACGATGTAATAATTGAACATGTGGCCAAGAATAAAATTATGAATTTAAAGGGGGAAATTGCGAATAAAGAAGATATTAAGCACCTTCTTGATATATGGTGAATGTGGGCGATAATTATGCTATTAGAAGAGAATGGGAAATTGTAGAGAAGATGAAGAGACACAAAAAAATTGAAGAGACACCATTAAAGAGGTGCTTGCCTCTTTACTCACAATAAAAGGCCATGAAAAGGAGGAAATGCCTAAGGCATTTTCAGCAAAGAAACCCCCCCCCCTTTCTCTCCACCAAACTCTTCCCCTTCCTCCTCTTCCTCACCAAAATCCTTGCTGCCCCTTGCTGCCATTTTCAAGTCCTTCACCTCCTAGAGAAAACCGGACCAAAAGAAGAGAAGAACAAGAGGAGTGCAAGAGTTTAAGAGGTCTTTTCTTCTCCAAAATTTGGAGATCTTTTAGGAACATAAGCACAAGTGGTAAGACTCCCTCACCTGCAACAAAATGGCTTTTTATGTGTTTTTATGATTTTTATGTTTGCTTGTGATGTTGGGTGAAAGAGAATGGAAGAAAACCTTGAGGGAAGTTTCGGCCATAAAGGGGTACCCCCCTTTTCTATGTCCAAAAACTTAAAGGAAGAGTTCATGAAATTATTACTACCTTTTTGTAATGAATATTTGATGGATACATGGTGTTTGAATGCCCTCCATGATGTAAAGGACTTGGAAGAATTCGGCCAAGTCATGAAATGGATAAATGTTGATGCACGAAGTAGGCTATTGTTCTAATGATTGTTTCCTTGCTATATAAATGTTTTAGGCCAAGAAATTTTGTGGAATCTATGCTAAGGACCCCTGTAACATTCGGCCAAGGGACCTTAAATTATGCCTTAAAATAGATTTTTATAGACCTTCATGAAGTTATAGTTAAATCAAGTGATATGCATGTGATTGGGTGTTTTATTTCATGATGGAAATAATTTATACCTTAGGGTCAGTACCTTATCTAAGTTGTTTGAGCCTAAACTCATGCTCCATTCTATGTATTGATGTTTAGAAAAATGTTACATGTACCCATATGCATGATAATCCAAGTAGAACTCTAGATCATACACCTAAACTAGTGTTTGGGGAAGTACAAACTACTTTTGCACTTGTGAATGAATTCTTATGAAAAATATGCTTTTATTCCCATGTTATGTAAATGATTATGCTATGAAATCCCTACTGTGAGTTTCGACAAATTACAAGAATAAGGGTTAAGAATAGGCTCGAGTACAAAGCATGCCCCTAAACTAGTGTTTAATGAAGCCTAGACTACCTTTATGCTTGTATATGACCTTAATGGTAAACATGTTTTTGTTTAGATGTTATATGAACTTTTATACCATATTTTACATACTGTGAATATCGACAAATTACAAGGGTAAGGGTTAAGAATAAGTGCAAGTACGATTCATGCACCCAAACTAAGGTTTAGTGAAGATTAGTCTACTCTAGTACATGCTAATGATCTCTCATGTAAATTATGTTTTATTTCCATGATTGGATGACTTTCATGCCATGTTATCTAGCTATGAATTTCGGAAAAATACTGGGATAAGGGTTAAAAATAAGCTCAAGCACAAAACATGCACCTAAACTAGTGTTCAATGAAGTCTAGACTACCCTTGTGCTTGTATATGATTCCATGTGTAACATATGTTTTTATTTCCATGATTATATGACTTTATAACTATGTTATCCATGCTGTGAATTTTGGCCAATTACTAGAACAAAGACTAAGAATAAGTTCAAGTACAATTTATGCACCTAAACTAGTGTTTAGTGAAGTCTAGACTACCAGTGTACTTGTAAATGACCTCTTATGTAATGTATGCCTTTATTCCAATGCTATGTGGGTTTTATGCTATGATATCCTTGCTATGAAGTTTCAGCCGGCATGTATTAAGATGAGAAATGAAAGATTAAACTAACATATTGCCTTGATTAAGACAAGCATGTTATATGTATGATGTATTGATGAAACTAGCATGATGGTTGCTTCACTTACATGTGTTAAAAGAAAGGTCCTTCCATGTCTTGCTATTTATGCTAATGATTATGCCATGAAAGTATACCTATGTTTATGAATGATTGAATGCCTATAGTACGTGCAATATGAAAGAAATAAAGAAAGAAAGAAAGAAAAAGAAAGAATGCATGTTCTATATATGAAAGTATGCTTATGATTATGAATGATTGAATGTCTATAGTACATGCAATATGAAAGAAAGAAAGAAAGAAAGGAATACATGTTCTATATGAAAGAAAGAAAGAAAAGAAAAGAATGTATGTATGTATTTTACTTTAAAGATTGGCTTGTACCGGATCTTGAAAAGATCCACGGTTCCGGACTACCGATGATGCTGTCCCTAGGCTGAAAGATGGTAAGCCTAGAATGTAGACCCCTGTCGGTCGGGATTAGCTACCTCGCATCCTACATAGGGGTATGCGCGCAAAAGAAAGAATGGGTACAAAGCCGGGGACCCCAAAGAAGATGATGTATATGATTTTAAAGTATTATTTACTATGTTTTCTAAAGAGCATCCTAATGTTTTGAAATGCACATGTTCTATGTTTATATGTCTTCATGTATCTTATGTGCCTTATGAATTTTATGCTATCCATGAATTGTTATATGTTTTAAAATGCATGCGACGTACGGATTTAGTGAGTAGGAAAGAGCTTACTAAGTTTTATACTTATAGTTTATTTGCTTATGTTGCAGATCAACATAGAAATTTCTGAGGAATGAGCAGCTGCAAGAAGGGCTAATGTGTGTGGTGGTGACTTGACTGATCGATCCACTTTGGTGCCATCTATAGACTTAGTTCTTATTTCTAATAAGACATATGTTGCTACTTTATGCATGATACTTGCTAGTTCTTTTGGAGTTTATTTAAGTATGGATGCTATTAGATGTTATATGATGTTATTACTTCCTTATCATTGCATATGCTTTTAGTTGTGTTTCATTTCCGCTGCAATGTTAGATTCATACGCAATGATATA
Organism: Boesenbergia rotunda; assembly: GCA_024364735.1. NCBI lineage: Eukaryota > Viridiplantae > Streptophyta > Magnoliopsida > Zingiberales > Zingiberaceae > Boesenbergia > Boesenbergia rotunda. The sequence continues at coordinate 12,697 of JAGFNQ010006063.1, forward strand.
AGTAAGTAAGAAAAAAAAAGGGGTTAAAGGTAACGCGCCGCCTAACGGTAAGGGGCGGGCGTTACAGCTTGGTATCAGAGCCCACTGTCATCTCACTACACACACATCAAGCCTACCTCCTGCCGCTTCCAAGTAAGAAATTCTATACTTGCCTTATTTCATGTTTATATTGATAACTGAATTATGCAAGTATGATGCATGATATGTATGATGGAAGCATGATTTTACCTTGGATAAAACTAGGAAGATACCTTATGATGACAATGATTTAAAATGATATGTATAACGGAAGCATGATCTTACCTTGGATAAAACTGGGAAGATACCTTATCATGCCTTGTAATGACAATGATTTAAGATGTATATGAATGGAAATAACAGTAACCTTATACTAGCCTATGTATTATTTCGTGAAGATAACATGGCTAGAAGAAGTACCAGAACAAACGAAACTGCACCCCCGCCTGACCTGACGCACATAGTCGCAGAACTCCAGCGTCAGATCACCGAACAACAGCAGACCATCAACACCCTGATGACTCAACAGGGAAATGCTGCTACTCCACCACCAAACCAGCCCGTGATAACAGTTACACCCCCAGCTACGCAGCACCCCCGACAGGCCCTGCCACCGGAATGCGACCGGAAGCCTATTTAATCCAGTGGCAGAGGCTGAGGCCGGAATCCTTCTCAGGTGCTTGCGAGCCATGGGATGCGCAGGCCTGGTTCAAGACGGTGGAGAGTACTATGGAGCTGCTGGATTGGCCGGAGCACGAGAAGATAAAATGTGCGTCATTCTGCCTCTCTGGCGATGCCAGAATGTGGTGGGAAAGGGTCAAGGCCAAGAGACCCGTGAACCTGATGAAGTGGACAGACTTCGAGACGGAATTTTTCGAGGAGTTCTTCCACCTGCAGGTCACCAACAAACATTATGATGAATTCACGGAATTCCGACAAGGCAACCTGTCCGTCAGCGAAGCCGTCAAGAAATTCAACCGACTGGCCCGCCTATGTCCGGAGTTGGTCAAGACGGAGAAAGAAAAGGTCCGCCTTATGCTGAAGATGTTACGACCGGAGATAGCTCTAAACGTGGCCGGTGGAGTTAACAGACCACAGACCGCCGAGGAGCTGTTCAGCAGTGCTTTGATCACCGAGCATTATCTGAACAACATAAATCAGCAAAGCAAGAGCCAAGCCCCCTCAGGAGGGCAGAAGCCTCAGCATGCGGGTACTAGCTGGAAAGGGAACCGCAATGACAAGAAAAAGTGGAACAATTCTAAAGGCGGCCCAGCAGATAAGAAGCCCAAGTACAATCCATGCGAAAAATGTGGAAACAATCATCCTGGGGAATGCCGCAAGGGTACAAACAAATGCTTCATATGCGGACAAGAGGGACACAAGGCCTTTACCTGTCCTACCAAGGCCCCGGCACCTTCTCAGCAGCCGATACCGTACCAGAGTACCCCTAGACAACTGCACTATATGCAAGCCGCACTGGAAGGTCCTTAAATCAGTCAAGGCAGATTGGAGGCCCCCCGGTTACTACGAACGCCAGGGTTTTCTCTCTAACAAAAGAAGATGCGGCAAATGCTTCCACCGTTGTCACAGTCAGATAATTATTTACAGTCAGCATGCTACTGCTTTATTTGATACTGGGGCAACGCATTCCTACATTTCCATGATATATGCTAAGAAGATAGACATACCCTTACAAGTTCTAAACTGCAAGTTTTTAACAACCCTACCCTCGGGAGAGACAATGGCATCCACCCACCAGTTGTGTGCCATACCAATCAGAATCGCAGAAAGGGAACTCTATTGCGACCTGATAGTACTCAACATGCAAGACTTCGATGTAATACTGGGTATGGATTTTCTAAGCAAATACGGTGCTTCCATCGAGTGCCGTAAACGCAAAGTGGTCTTCCAGCCCGAGGCAGAAACCATGTTCGAATTTATTGGAGAGCCAAGGAAAAGAACCGGGAAATTCTTATCGGCTCTCGAGGCGCAGAAAATGTTGGACAAGGGATACACTGGTTTTCTAGCACATGTGGTCAGTACAGAACAGGCAACGGACCAGAAGCTGGAAGATGTCAGAATAGTATGCCATTATCCAGAAGTATTCCCGGATGAGTTACCAGGATTAGCCCCTGACAGAGAGGTTGAATTCGAAATCGAACTGATTCCTGGTACAAATCCGATCTCCAAGGCACCCTACCGTATGGCGCCGGCCGAGTTAAAGGAACTGCACGGACAACTACAGGAGCTACTCGACAAGGGATTTATTCGCCCTAGTCACTCTCCATGGGGAGCTCCGGTATTATTTGTCAAGAAGAAGGATGGCACGATGCGCCTGTGTATCGACTACAGAGCGCTAAACAACGTGACAATCAAGAATAGGTAAGAACATGATGGTGAAGTAATTTACTGAAGTTCAAAACCTGAACTATGTGTAAACAATGTTAGGTACCCCCTTCCAAGGATCGACGACCTATTCGACCAACTGAAGCGAGCTACCGTATTTTCGAAGATTGATCTCAGATCTGGCTACCATCAAGTAAAAGTCAAGCCAGACGATATTCCGAAAACGGCCTTCCGGACCAGATACGGGCATTATGAGTTCGTCGTGATGCCTTTCGGAGTGACCAATGCTCCCGCAAAGTTTATGGAACTGATGAATCGGGTATTCTCGGCTTTCCTCGACAAGTTTGTGATCGTCTTCATCGACGATATCCTTATCTACTCAAGAAATCAAGAAGAGCATGCCGAGCACCTGAAGATAGTACTACAGATTCTTCGGGAACAGAAATTGTATGCCAAGTTCTCCAAATGCGAATTCTGGCTGGACCAAGTGTCCTTTCTCGGTCATATTATTTCCAAAGATGGAGTCATGGTTGACCCGAAGAAGATTGAGGCCGTCAGTAACTGGAGCAGGCCCAAGAATGCTAGCGAGATCAGGAGTTTTCTCAGATTAGCGGGATATTACCGGAAATTCGTAGAAGACTTCTCCAGAATCGCAGCACCGATGACGGTTCTCACCAGAAGAACAAGGAATATATATGGACAGACGAATGCGAGAAGAGTTTCTTGGAGCTGAAAAGAAGACTTACATGTGCTCCAATCCTGACTCTTCCGGAAAATGACAAGGGATTCGATATGTACAGCGATGCCTCCAGATTGGGACTCGGAGCTGTACTGATGCAGAATGGTAAAGTCATTGCCTACGCCTCTAGGCAACTGAAGGAACATGAAAGGAACTATCCCACTCACGACTTAGAATCGGCAGTCGTGGTCTTTGCTCTGAAAATATGGAGACACTATCTATATGGAGCACAGTGCAAGATTTATACAGATCACCAGAGTCTGCGATATTTCTTCACTCAGAAGGACCTCAATATGTGACAACGTCGATGGCTGGAACTCGTAAAAGACTATGACTGCGAGATCTTCTATCACCCAGGCAAAGCAAACAAGGTGGCTGATGCACTCAGCAGAAAGTCTAGTGCCACTTAATGTCCTTATCAGTATTGCCCCGACCGCTGGAGAAGGAAATTATGAGCTATGGGATCGAGGTTATTTCCGGACGACTTTCGGCCCTGGCAATTATGTCGGCACTATTCGACGACATACTGGAGAAGCAAAATGGTGATCCAAGTCTTCAGAAGGTTAAACAGGAAATTCTTGAAGGCAAAGGCGATGATTTTCGTATCGCCAATAATGGGGTAATATACCTTAGGGATCGACTCTGTATCCCTAATGATCCGGAACTACAAAGGAAGATTTTGGAGGAGGCTCACGGAACCCCCTATTCTATGCACCCGGGATCCACCAAGATGTACCAAGATCTGAAGACGAGGTTTTGGTGGTCCGGTATGAAGAGGGATGTAGCTCAGCACGTCAGTACCTACCTGACCTGCCAGCAAGTCAAAGCGAAACACCAGAGGCCTGGAGGAGTTCTGCAACCGATCCAAATTCCAGAATGGAAATGGGAAGACATTTCTATGGATTTCATCTCAGGTCTTCCCCGAACTACAAATGGATACGACGCTATATGGGTTATCGTCGACAGATTGACGAAGTCAGCCCATTTCCTAGCAATTAAGATGACATATTCGATTGAGCAACTGGCTCAATTGTATGCTAAGGAAATCATCAGACTGCATGGCATTCCCAAGACCATCATTTCAGATAGAGATGGCCGCTTCACATCGCAATTTTGGGAATGTGTTCATAAAACTCTCGGCACAAAGCTGCGTTCAAGTACCGCCTTTCATCCTCAGACTGATGGGCAAACAGAAAGAGTAAATCAAGTACTGGAGGAACATGCTACGAGCTTGTGCCCTGAATTTCAAAGGGAGCTGGTGCCGATACTTATGTCTAGCGGAATTCGCTTACAATAATAGCTTGACAAGCAGCCATTCTAGCATAAGATGACATATTGATTGAGCACTGTCATTTATGCTAAGAAATCATCAGACTGCATGCACCAAGACCATCATTCAGATAGAATGCGTTCACATCGCAATTGGAATGTCATAAAACTCCACAAAGCGCTTCAAACCAAGCTACTATCGGAATGACACCTTATGAAGTGTTATATGGACGGAGATGTAGGTCTCCAATCTGTTAGTACGAGGGTGGTGAAAAGAAAGAGATGGGACTCCAGACAGATTTCATCGACGACACCACCAGAGCCATACAGAGTATCCGCCAAAGAATAGAGACTGCCCAGAGCCGGCAGAAGAGCTATGCGGATCAGAGACGTAGACCTTTGGAGTTCGACGTCGGAGATTTAGTGTTCCTCCGAGTAGCTCCTATGAAAGGAGTAATGTGATTCGGGAAGAAAGGAAAGCTTAGTCCGCGATATGTGGGACCGTACAAGATCCTGAACAGAGTGGGCAAGGTGGCTTACGAGCTGGAGCTATCTCAGGAGATGTCCGCTATCCACAATGTGTTCCACGTGTCGATGCTCAGAAAGTGCATTCCCAGTACCGACAAAGTGATTGAACCGTATGTCGTACAGATCCAGGAGGACCTGAGTTGCGAAAGCAAACCCATTCGGATCCTGGATCGAGACGTCAAGAGACTAAGGAACAAGGAAGTGCCCTTAGTCAAAGTCTTGTGGCAAAGTCAGCAATCTGAAGAAGTTACCTGGGAACGTGAGCATGATATGAAACGAAAATATCCCGAGTTGTTTTAAGTTCGAGGACGAACTTTTCAGAAGGGAGGGTGGATTGTAACGCCCCAAATTTCCCTCTAGAACGATGTAATAATTGAACATGTAGCCAAGAATAAAATTATGAATTTAAAGGGGGAAATTGCGAATAAAGAAGATATTAAGCACCTTCTTGATATATGGTGAATGTGGGTGATAATTATGCTATTAGAAGAGGATGGGAAATTGTAGATAAGTGGGAAAGAAGATGAAGAGACACAAAAAAATTGAAGAGACACCATTAAAGAGGTGCTTGCCTCTTTACTCACCATAAAAGGCCATGAAGAGGAGGAAATGCCTAAGGCATTTTCGGCCAAGAAACCCCCCCCCCTTTCTCTCCACCAAACTCTTCCCCTTCCTCCTCTTCCTCATCGAAATCCTTGCTGCCCCTTGCTGCCATTTTCAAGTCCTTCACCTCCTAGAGAAAATCGGAGCAAAAGAAGAGAAGAACAAGAAGAGTGCTAGAGTTTAAGAGGTCTTTTCTTCTCCAAAATTTGGAGATCTTTTGGAAACATAAGCACAAGTGGTAAGACTCCCTCACCTACAACATAATGGATTTTTATGTGTTTTTATGATTTTTATGTTTGCTTGTGATGTTGGGTGAAAGAGAATGGAAGAAAACCTTGAGGGAAGTTTCGGCCATAAAGGGGTACCCCCCTTTTCTATGTCCAAAAACTTAAAGAAAGAGTTCATGAAATTGTTACTACCTTTTTGTAATGAATATATGATGGATACATGGTGTTTGAATGCCCTCCATGATGTAAAGGACTTGGAAGAATTCGGCCAAGTCATGAAATGGATAAATGTTGATGCATGAAGTAGGCTATTGTTCTAATGATTGTTTCCTTGCTATATAAATGTTTTAGGCCAAGAAATTTTATGGAATCTATGCTAAGGGACCCCTGTAACATTCGGCCAAGGGACCTTAAATTATGCCTTAAAACAGATTTTTATAGACCTTCATGAAGTTATAGTTAAATCAAGTGATATGCATGTGATTGGGTGTTTTATTTCATGATGGAAATAATTTATACCTTAGGGTCAGTACCTTATCTAAGTTGTTTGAGCCTAAACTCATGCTCCATTCTATGTATTGATGTTTAGAAAAATGTTACATGTACCCATATGCATGATAATCCAAGTAGAACTCTAGATCATACACCTAAACTAGTGTTTGGGGAAGTACAAACTACTTTTACACTTGTGATTGAATTCTTATGAAAAATATGCTTTTATTCCCATGTTATGTAAATGATTATGCTATGAAATCCCTACTGTGAGTTTCGACAAATTACAAGAATAAGGGTTAAGAATAGGCTCGAGTACAAAGCATGCCCCTAAACTAGTGTTTAATGAAGCCTAGACTACCTTTATGTTTGTATATGACCTTAATGGTAAAATATGTTTTTGTTTACATGTTATATGAACTTTTATACCATGTTTTACATACTATGAATATCGGCAAATTACAAGGGTAAGGGTTAAGAATAAGTGCAAGTACGATTCATGCACCCAAACTAAGGTTTAGTGAAGATTAGTCTACTCTGGTACATGCTAATGATCTCTCATGTAAATTATGTTTTATTTCCATGATTGGATGACTTTTATGCCATGTTATCTATATGTGAATTTCGGACAAATACTGGGATAAGGGTTAAAAATAAGCTCAAGCACAAAACATGTACCTAAACTAGTGTTCAATGAAGCCTAGACTACCCTTGTGCTTGTATATGATTCCATGTGTAACGTATGTTTTTATTTCCATGATTATATGACTTTTATACTATGTTATCCATGCTGTGAATTTTGGCCAATTACTAGAATAAAGGCTAAGAATAAGTTCAAGTACAATTCATACACCTAAACTAGTGTTTAGTGAAGTCTAGACTACCAGTGTACTTGTAAATGACCTCTTATGTAATGTATGTCTTTATTCCAATGCTATATGGGTTTTATGCTATGATATCCTTGCTATGAAGTTTCGGCCGGCATGTATTAAGATGAGAAAAGAAAGATTAAACTAACATATTGCCTTGATTAAGACAACATGTTATATGTATGATGTATTGATGAAACTAGCATGATGGTTGCTTCACTTACATGTGTTAAAAGAAAGGTCCTTCCATGTCTTGCTATTTATGCTAATGATTATGCCATAAAAGTATGCCTATGTTTATGAATGATTGAATGCCTATAGTACGTGCAATATAAAAGAAAGAAAGAAAAAGAAAAAATGCATGTTCTATATATAAAAGTATGTTTATGATTATGAATGATTGAATGTCTATAGTACATGCAATATGAAAGAAAGAAAGAAAGAAAGGAATGCATGTTCTATATGAAAGAAAGAAAGAAAAGAAAAGAATGTATGTATGTATTTTACTTTAAAGATTGGCTTGTACCGGATCTTGAAAAGATCCACGGTTCCGGACTACCGATGATGCTGTCCCTAGGCTGAAAGATAGTAAGCCTAGAATGTACACCCCTGTAGGTCGGGATTAGCTACCTCGCATCCTACATAGGGGTATGCGCGCAAAAGAAAGAATGGGTACAAAGCCGGGGACCCCAAAGAAGATGATGTATATGATTTTAAAATATTATTTACTATGTTTTCTAAAGAGCATCCTAATGTTTTGAAATGTACATGTTCTATGTTTATATGTCTTCATGTATCTTATGTGTCTTATGAATTTTATGTTATCCATGAAATGTTATATGTTTTAAAATGCATGCGACGTACGGATTTAGTGAGTAGGAAAGAGCTTACTAAGTTTTATACTTATAGTTTGTTTGCTTATGTTGCTGATCAACATAGAAATTTCTGAGGAATGGGCAGCTGCAGGAAGGGTTAATGTGTGTGGTGGTGACTTGACTGATCAATCCACTTTAGTGTCATCTATAGACTTAGTTCTTATTTCTAATAAGACATATGTTGTTACTTTATGCATGATACTTGCTAGTTCTTTTGGAGTTTATTTAAGTATGGATGTTATTAGATGTTATACGATGTTATTACTTCCTTATCATTGCATATGCTTTTAGTTGTGTTTCATTTCCGCTGCAATGTTAGATTCATACGCAATGATATAAGTAAGTAAGAAAAAAAAAGGGTTAAAGGTAACGCGCCGCCTAACGGTAAGGGGCGGGCGTTACATGTGGTATGAGTTCAGGTGATCTTATGCAGCTCGTGTGGGATGAGCTTACCCATGGAGGGTACAAGTTTATGGCATTTCTGATCTTACTGCCCCGTAGGTGGGATTGACACTGGTATGTTCATACATTCAGTTTCTCAATCATGTATTCTGATTACTCCTATGAGACTGTATCCATTTATTCTTCTATGCTTGTATAGCTTTTTTATACCATGCATATTTGTCCATAATTAGAGCTGTCAATTTGGGTTGGGCCCGTCGGATTGGCCCGCCCCCCCCCCAATCAATTTAAGCGGGTTGGGTTAGAATTTAAGCAACCCAAGCCCACCGCGGGCCAACCGGCCTAGGCCCGCGACCCGCACGGGTCGTCCCGCGATGGGCTTGGGTTAGCCCGCGGGTTAAGAATCATATGTTAGTTAAGTTTTATGACAATTTATTATCTTTCTTTGTTATTATTTTGAAATAAAAAATAATTATTTTCATCACATGAATACTCGTTTGTATTCATTTATATTTAAAAAATATATTTTTTAATATATTTGATTGATGAAATCTAAATATATGATTTTTTTAATTTTTTTAATTTTTTAAAAATATTTTGATGGACCCGCGGGTTGGCCCGCCTAACCCACGACCCGCATTGGATTGGGTTGGGTTGGGGATTTTTCAACCCGCCTAGATGATGGGTCGACCCGCCCCGCCCCGCCAAATGGTCGGCCCGCCATGGGCCGACCCGCCCCGCCACGGGTTGGCCCGTTTGACAGCTCTATCCATAATACCAGCAAAGTTCACCTGGACTCACCCCCTATTACTATATTTTTATTTTCAGACTGATACACTTGGAGTTGACAGGAGAGAGCCCAGCAGCCATCCCTCCTCCCATTGGATTAACTTCGTCATGGTATTTGTATTTACGAATGTTTCATTGGCATTGTTTTCCATTCATGTAGACATGTATTTGTGTTTTATATCATTTGTGTGCTTGGAGGGGCTAATGGAGTTTATATTATCTAAGTCATACATAGATACGACTTTCATATCTGTGTCATTTTATTTCTTATTATGCATAAATCTCCAACCATGTTGGTTAAAGATGATGAGATGGTCGTGGAGACCTCGTGTTCAAGAATTCATATTGTTCGCCATATAGGCGTGGTGCTATCTGATTTTTATCGAACGGAGCGTGACACTATGTAAAATCAAGAGATTACTAGCAAACCTGCTAACCAAGAGTTAAACAGAGAGTTAATTACAATTTAATCATGAGAAATAGCACTAAATTAGGATTGACCAAAAGTTCGGTTAAATAGAATAAACCGACCAAATTGATGGAATTTAAAATTTTAGTTTGGTTATTTCAGAATTTCAATATTTTCTTAAAAAAAAATGCTATGTCGGTTAATTCAATTCTCTTCCGATTTTAAAATCCGTTATTCATTTAAATCGAATAAATCAATATAAAAACTAATTAGTAAATTCCTAAGTGATCCTATAAATCCTTAACTAATTAGTAAATCTCCCATAATCCTTGAAAATATTTGTTAATTCGGTTAATTTAATTTTCGAATGAATTAATCGATATTTTATCCGTTCGATTTGTTCATTCTTTTAGGAAAATTTGGTCAACTTGGTTAGTTAAAAAAATCAATTTATTCATTTTGGTTTGTTCAATTTTGATTAATTCCTTTTGGTTCGATTTTAACTAAATATTCAACCCTAACTACAACAAATTTGATTTTTTTTACAGCGCAACATCAACGACGCCCATTAAAAGCACACCATTAATATTATTATTGTCATGCCTCGAGAGGTCCGTGCTTGCTTGAAAATCGGACAATACCTCCCTTGTACGGTGGATAATCTGAAACTTATACATACACACATCTCAATATAACATGACACAGCCTCACACGGCTGGCATCTACATAATTAGAAATAAAAGAAAATACCACAACCACACAGTTAAACAATTTGCATAATAAATTATAATCAAAACAAATAAATTTTCGTAAACTGAAATATAGCAAATCAAAATTCAGCGGAAGCAATCAAATACATGTCTAACAAAAAGTCAAATACCATCCGAAATGATAACAAAACTAAAATGACGTCAATACGATAAAATACTATGAAAATACGAAAACGATAAGAAAATACTCGAACAATGGACTGATAGTTGGATCCTCTCCTAGCGGCACGAGACGTGACTATCAACTACCTGAAATAAAAAGAGAGACGAGGGGTGGTTAATTCTAGGTGGAACTCTGCGAGTACAAAAACAGATAAATGCATGATATAATAAAAGGGTAAAACAAGCATAAAGAAAACCAAAGATATACGGTCTCTGGGATAAAGAAGATAAACCAAAAGTATTTATATAAATAAAACAAACCTGAAATCGATGTAACACGTAAAGGCATAATCAGAAATCTCCCTAATACCTCAATAAATTGCTAATACTGTCGAACAAATCTAGATTATATAATAATGAAAATTATAACCGTATATGCATATTAATCAAATGCAACAATCATAGTTCAGACAAGTGTAGCAAACATAAGTAAAAAATGCATAATGCATAATATGTGCATGATGGAATGACATGTATTGTACACACATCAACCACCGCTACATTTAGTAAGTAGAGTGGACAAGATACAAGCGCCAAGCACCTATGGCTATGTAAATACACTACAATATCTATGGCACTGAATGAAAAGTCAAAACACCTGTGGCTATAAAAACCCTGAAGCACCTGTGGGGACTCTAAACACCTGGAGAGTATCAACTGTTTACACACAACTCCAATTGAGTGTGACACAACAAGAAAATATACCCGATGACTCGTCTCAACCATAAGAGAGCCAGTAGTCGTCGATCTGCAAACAATGCTATAATGCATGTAACTAATATGCACAACCACAATCAAACCAAAACTAAGCAAATAATACGATACGAAAATACAATCAACATCAAGATAAATAACATGCACTAATATACTGGGTAGACTTTATCTAATACTAACCAAACCCTAGATAGGTCAAATGATTCTTCTACAGTACACGCGATACTATTAAGATCAGAAGCCCAGAGATGAGGCTATATAACTTAACATTTTGAATCATTACTCAAAGGTCAAGCAAGAATAAGTATCGAGCAGAAAAGACAAGATAAATAAATTTAAGGTAAAGCAACCTACTCAGATAATAAAATAACCATGCATTTAAGGTAAACGAATCTACAATAATCAAGTAAGTACCCGCCTTAAATATAGAGTATCATATCCGTCTTCAAGTCCGAGGATTTCATCGAACTCTAGTCCTACATGTACAAGAATACAAAATCATAAACCAAGTACATACCATTAATGTATCATCCTATTAATTAATTAATTAACTCATTAATTAATTAGTTAATTACCTTTCTAATTAGTCCTAACTCTTATTCCTTAATTAATTAATCAATAAACCAAGTACCTACCATTAATGTATCATCCTATTAATTAATTGATCAACTCATTAATTAATTATTTAATTAGCTTTTTAATTAATCCTAATAGTTATTCCTTAATTAATTAATCAGTGATTCAATTAATCCAAGAGTCTAATAATTAATCCATACCATTATTCTAATCCAACAAACACTGATTACCCAATAATAAACCAAATTAATTTTTTAATTAACTAACTCATGGTAATCTAACATGAATAAATTACCAACTAAATTCTTACCTTTACAGTGTATGCAATACATCAACTTACAGAAACTAATCATCTCAAAATTACCACCATATTCCTATCCTTCATAAATCCATATGCAAACTCTAGTTTCATACAATGATATTGATTACTCCAATAATTTCTGCTAATCAAATTCCCATTCTGTGAACGAACAAAACTTAAGGAAGAGATTTTCGTTACCCAAGTTTCCTCCCTTCTCCGGTGGATATACACTGCCCATTAGCAACTCGCATCGTTGCTGGATCGGGAGGTAAGGCATGGATAGAAATGGGTCTCCTCTCCACCGCTAAGCTGGTCGCGTGGCTGCGCTAGCTGCGATGGCGGCTCCCTAGCCGTGTTTGGATGGCGACAACACAGTCGGTGCGGCCATGGAGTCATCGAGGGCCTCGCGCGAAGGGCGTCGACTGACGAGGAAGAAGAGAGGTGGCTCGCGAGAGAGGGAGGTGGCGGCGTCGACGTCGGCGTGATCGCGCGAAGAAGGAAAAGGCGGCGACATCAAGGGAGGAGACCAGCAGCTTCTTCTTGGCCAGAGGGCTGATGATGATCGACGATGGATTGGGAGTCGAGGTGGCACCGACGATCGCGAGAGGGCGAGGCCACACCGAAGCATCGAGGGAGAAAGGGGGAGTCGGCGAGTTTAGGGCAGGAGGCGAAAAAGGAAGAAATTAATAAAGGAGAAGCCTTATATATATATATATATATATATATATATATATATATATAATATATATATATATATATATATATATATATATATATATATATATATATAATATGCGCTCGTCGCGAACACCCCTGCAGTTATATATATATACACACACCTTCTTCCTCCTCTGAAATCGGGTGAGAGGCGACGACGGTTAGAGGGCGGCGACGGGCACCGACGGGTTCACCAATCCCCTCTTGGTTATATTTTTGTTCGAAGGCGGCGGTCGGAGGCCGCCGTCGATGGACGGCCGACGTGCGAATGGCGGCGACGGTCGGCGTCGAGCGCGAGGTGTGCGGCGGCGCCGATGGGTTCACCAATCCCCTCTTGGTTATATTTTTGTTCGGAGGCGATGGCACGGCCGCCGCCGGTGGGAGACCAGCTGGAGGGGGGCGTGGTGGTCGGGCGACCGACGTGCGAATGGCGTCAACGAGCGACATCGAGCGCGAGGTGTGCGGTGACGCCGACGGGTTCACCAATCCCCTCTTGGTTATATTTTTGTTTGAAGGTGGCGGCCTCCTCCGGCCGCCACCGATGGGCGACTAGCTGGATGCGGGCATGGTGGTCGAGCCGCAGACGTGCGAATGGCAGCGACGGGCAGCGTCGAGCGCGAGGTGTGCGGCAAGCTTTTATTTTTCGGAGGAGTTCTGAAAAAAAAAAAGAAAACAAATTGACGCGCACAGGCGTGTTTCACAAGTCGCGCGTGATAGACACACACACACACACACACACACACACACACACACACACACACAATAGTGATCGAATGCGAACCGTTGCTACAGACGTCCTGCGTGGAAGCCAGCGTGGACGCGAGCGCTGTCCGCCAGAGAGGATCTAGGGCACACAAAAAAAAAAAATCACAGCGCGAGAAATTTTCGCGACAAACCATTCCTCGCGCCCGCTCGGCCGCCAGCCCTCTTTCTCGCAGCGTACCCTTTCCCTCTTTCCCGCAGCTCTTGCAACCCTCGCGAACCCTCGCCCTCATGAACCCTCGCGTCCCGCAGCCCTCACGAACCCTCGCCCTTGTGTCCTGCAGCCCTCGCGAACCCTCGCCCTCGCTAGCCCTCTTTCTCGCGAACCCTCGGAGTTCTTGAGCTCGTGCCGACGCCGTCCCATCCCTCGGCACTGCGCTAGGATCCTGCGTCGCCTCCCTCTCTCGCGCCGGCCATCCCCTAAACTCACTGCGTTGCCCCCCTCTCGCGAACCCTAAAGTCGCTGCGTTGTCGTGGTCCGGCCATCCCCCACCTCCCTCTCTCTTTCGCGTCCGAAGCCTGCACCTGCCCCTGCGATTTTCGTTGCCGCCTGCGCCGAGCCGCCTTCACAGGTACAAATCTCGCTAGTCCCGTGGTTTTCAATAGGTATTCCCTGAACCCTACCGATTGTTACTCCAATTTTTACTGCGATTTTCACTGCAATTGTACAATTTGCTACTTCTCTTGCTGTTTTGTGCGATTTTGTGCCTACTCGTGATGTCAATTTCAGTTCATATCATACAGTTGACATTCTTAAGCTTGAGCAATACCATTCCTGCTTACAAGCTTAAGAAGTAGCACTGAAATTGACATCACGAGTAGGCACAAAATCGCACAAAACAGCAAGAGAAGTAGCAAATTGCACAATTACAGTGAAAATCACAGTAAAAATTGGAGTAACAATCGGTAGGGTTTAGGGAATACCTATTGAAAACCACGGGACTAGTGAGATTTGTACCTGTGAAGGCGGCTCGGCGCAGGCGGCAACGAAAATCGCAAGGGCAGGCGCAGGCTTCGGACGCGAAAGAGAGAGGGAGGTGGGGGATGGTCGGGACGTAGCGACTTTAGGGTTCACGAGAGGGGGGCGACGCAGCGAGTTTAGGGGATGGCCGACGCGAGAGAGGGAGGAAACACAGGATCCTAGCGCAGTGCTGAGGGATGCGACGGCGTCGGCACGAGCTCAAGAACTCCGAGGGTTCGCGAGAAAGAGGGCTGGCGAGGGCGAGGGCGAGGGCGAGGGTTCGCGAGGGCTGCAGGACGTGAGGGTTCGCGAGGGCTGCGAGAGCTGCGGGAAAGAGGGAAAGGGTACGCTGCGAGAAAGAGGGCTGGCAGCCGAGCGGGCGCGAGGAATGGTTTGTCGCGAAAATTTCTCGTGCTGTGATTTTTTTTTTTTTGCCCTAGATCCTCTCTGCGGACAGCGCTCGCGTCCACGCTGGCTTCCACGCAGGACGTCCGCAGCAAGTCCGCAGCAACTATCCGCATTCGATCACTATTGTATATATATATATATATATATATATATATATATATATATATATTCCTTAAATAATTCAAAATTAATTTGTCTTACATCCAATTATACCTATAAATATTTCCAAAATTCTAAAAAATTATTCCAAAACTTTTTATAAAGTTGTTTTTATTTTTAAATTTTATTTATGATATTTATTTATTTATTTTTATTATTATTTTTTATTATTTTTATTTATTATTATTATTATTATTAAATTTTTTTAGAACCGTAGTTTTACAATTATTAGGGTAAACTCTTTTTAAAGCTTAATATTAACAATGCACAGAGCGTGGTGTTAATAATCTATTAATATCTATAAAATATATTTTTTGCTACAATACACATGCAGACATGACATTCACAGGGATCTTACAATTCCCGCCTAAACCAAATAGGACATGTGATCTTTGCATGTTACATAGAACATGTGATCTTTACATGTGATCTTTGCATGTTACTTTTCATTTTAATTTTTCATTTAATAATAAAAATTGACATATATATATTATCACTAAATATATATTTTTTATTATGTAAGATTTCGATGCATCGCATGGGTATTACACTAGTTGTCTTAAAAATATGGGGACTTTTGCCATGAGCATCAAATCCCCATATCTCAGTGCAATCACGCTCGCGGCCTTCCATATTTTTCTCTCCGCCGAACCCTCAATTGGTGAGTACCAAATCCTCAAATTTCATAGCGTCCTTTCACTTTCTTCTCTCTAGTCAAACCCTTAATCGGTGTTCTTGGTCGTTCAACAACTCGCAAAGGTCCAAGTATTTGCTTTTCTTGGTCCTTTATTTTGAAGCCGATAATGTTAGTCAATGTTGTGCAAATGATTAGGTTGCTTCCTTGTGAACTCAGCAAATAGTAGTAGTTTCCTGCAACTCTTAAGATTGTGTGTAATAAGATTATTAATCTCAATAATAGAGAAAACTTTGTTAGCAGGCTGATGGTACCGTATTTAGCTAAGAAATCTAGCAATGAAGTTTAATTACTCTACTTAGGTTTTCTGATGTGTCCAATTTGTTTGGTCTTTTAAAACCAAAATTTTGAAGGATTGGTGGGGATGAATGTTTTCTAGATTATCATAATTGCTTTCTAAACTTTGTTAGATTCTGCTTTCTAATTGCTTTCCGAAACATGAAGTAACTAATCATTTTATGAGTTCCTTTCCGTTACTATTATTCAATATTTTTTGGGCAATTTACCAAAATGCGCACCCAAAAATTAGTATTTACCAAAAAGGCGTCTCATGGTTTCATTTTCACCAAAGGGCGCACTAATTTTAGTGAACTTCCTCTTATACCCCTCTTGCTATGCACTGCCTTTTTCTTTCTCTCTCAATAACAAATTCCGAGACACCAGCACGTGATGTTTCATACTTTTATTTTAAAATAATATATTTGGAATTGGCGCTAAAAAAAAACATAAGGTCTACAGTAATTGAAAAAATATAAATAAATAATTTTTATCCTAATGTACACGCATGCAAATAGAAATTCCTAATGTAAGGTCTACAGTAATTGAAAAAAAACGTAAGGTCTACAATAATTAAATCATCTAAATTATTTCAAAATATAAATAAATAATTTTTATAATTAATTAATAGAAATTAATATATTAAATAATATTTAATAAATTCATTAATGTAAAAAAAATTGAAAAAAAAAATTGAAAAGAAAGCCCACGCTGGGCCTGAAATAAATTATTTCAGGCCCAGCGTGGTCTGAAATAAATTATTTCAGGCTCACGCTGGACCTGAAATAAAAATATTTCAGGCCCAGCGTGGCCTGAAATTTTTTATTTCAGGCCCACGTTGGGCCTGAAATCTTTTGATTCAGGCCCGACGTGGACTCAATTTTTTTTCTATTTTAAAAATATATTAATATATAAAAAAACGTATCAAAACACTTAATTTCATATTCAAACACAGGGCCTGAAGTCATCCCAAGAGGGTCTGAAGTCAAATAACTTCAGATCCTATAAATAATTAATTTAATAAATAACAATTAAATATAAAAAAATATTTTTAAAATTAAAAAATTTTCAGTGCCCTGGGGCCTGAAGTCATCCGACTTCAGGCCCAAGGAGGGCCTGAAGTCATCAGACTTCAGGCCCTCCATCATTGATATAAAAAATTTTTTTATAAAAATGTTTAATATATAATTACATATTATATAAGAGTAGTTTAGGTATATCAGTGAGTTTAGGTGCCAAAACATCTAATATGAGTGGTCTAGGAGATGAGATTTTGGGTGCCGAAACATCTAATCTTGTTGTATCACTAATGCTATAGGAGTGGTTTAGGTATGTCAGTGAGTTTTGAGCAAAACTCACTGATGGACCTAACATATTTGGAATTCTGAAAACCCTATATCAGTAGACAGGGTTGAGCTAGGAGATGAGATTTTGGGTGCCGAAACCTCTAATCTGGCTGTATCACCAATGCTATAGGAGTGGTTTAGGTATATCAGTGAGTTTTGAGCAAAACTCACTGATGGACCTACCATATTTGGAATTCTGAAAACGCTATATCAGTAGACAGGGTTGAGCTAGGAGATGAGATTTTGGGTGCCGAAACCTCTAATCTTGCTATATCACCAAGGAGTGGTTTAGGTATATCAGTGAGTTTTGAGCAAAACTCACTGATGGACCTACCATATTTGGAATTCTGAAAACCCTATATCAGTAGACAGGGTTGAGCTAGGAGATGAGATTTTGGGTGTCGAAACCTCTAATCTTGCTGTATCACCAATGCTATAGGAGTGGTTTAGGTATATCAGTGAGTTTTGAGCAAAACTCACTGATAGACCTACCATATTTGGAATTCTGAAAACCCTATATCAGTAGACAGGGTTGAGCTAGGAGATGAAATTTTGGGTGCCGAAACCTCTAATCTTGCTGTATCACTAATGTTATAGGAGTGGTTTAGGTATATTAGTGAGTTTTGAGCAAAACTCACTGATGGACCTACCATATTTGGAATTCTGAAAACTCTATATCAGTAGACAGGATTGAGCTAGGAGATGAGATTTTGGGTGCCGAAACCTCTAATCTTGCTGTATCACTAATGCTATAGGAGTGGTTTAGGTATATCAGTGAGTTTTGAGCAAAACTCACTGATGGACCTACCATTTTTGGAATTCTAAAAACCCTATATCAGTAGACAGGGTTGAGCTAGGAGATGAGATTTTGGGTGTCGAAACCTCTAATCTTGCTGTATCACCAATGCTATAGGAGTGGTTTAGGTATATCAGTGAGTTTTGAGCAAAACTCACTGATGGACCTACCATATTGGAATTCTGAAAACTCTATATCAGTAGACAGAGTTGAGCTAGGAGATGAGATTTTGGGTGCCGAAACCTCTAATCTTGCTGTATCACCAATGCTATAGGTGTGGTTTAGGTATATCAGTGAGTTTTGAGCAAAACTCACTGATAGACCTACCATATTTGGAATTCTGAAAACTCTATATCAGTAGACAGGGTTGAGCTAGGAGATGAGATTTTGGGTGCCGAAACATCTAATCTTCCTGTATCAGCAATGCTATAGGAGAGCTCAAAATTCACTGATATACCTAAACCACTCCTATAGCATTGGTGATACAGCAAGATTAGAGGTTTCGGCACCCAAAATCTCATCTCCTAGCTCAACCCTGTCTACTGATATAGATTTTTCAGAATTCCAAATATGGTAGGTCCATCAGTGAGTTTTGCTCAAAACTCACTGATATACCTAAACCACTCCTATAGCATTGGTGATACAGCAAGATTAGATGTTTCGGCACCCAAAATCTCATCTCCTAGCTCAACCCTGTCTACTGATATAGGGTTTTCAGAATTCCAAATATGGTAGGTCCATCAGTGAGTTTTGCTTAAAACTCACTGATATACCTAAACCACTCCTATAGCATTGGTGATACAGCAAGATTAGATGTTTGGGCACCCAAAATCTCATCTCCTAGCTCAACCCTGTCTACTGATATAGGGTTTTCAGAATTCCAAATATGGTAGGTCCATCAGTGAGTTTTGCTCAAAACTCACTGATATACCTAAACCACTCCTATAGCATTGGTGATACAGCAAGATTAGATGTTTCGGCACCCAAAATCTCATCTCCTAGCTCAATCCTGTCTACTGATATAGAGTTTTCAGAATTCCAAATATGGTAGGTCCATCGTGAGTTTTGCTCAAAACTCACTAATATACCTAAACCACTCCTATAACATTAGTGATACAGCAAGATTAGAGGTTTCGGCACCCAAAATCTCATCTCCTAGCTCAACCCTGTCTACTGATATAGGGTTTTCAGAATTCCAAATATGGTAGGTCCATCAGTGAGTTTTGCTCAAAACTCACTGACATACCTAAACCACTCCTATAGCATTGGTGATACAACAAGGTTAGATGTTTCGGCACCCAAAATCTCATCTCCTAGCTAGACCACTCCTATTAGATGTTTCGGCACCTAAACTCACTGATATACCAAAACTACTCTTATATAATATGTAATTATATATTAAACATTTTTATAAAAAATTTTTTTATATCAATGATGGAGGGCCTGAAGTCTGATGACTTCAAGCCCTCCTTGGGCCTGAAGTCGGATGACTTCAGGACCCAGGGCACTGAAAATTTTTTAATTTTAAAAATATTTTTTTATATTTAATTGTTATTTATTAAATTAATTATTTATAGGATCTGAAGTTATTTGACTTCAGACCCTCTTGGGATGACTTCAGGCCCTGTGTTTGAATATGAAATTAAGTGTTTTGATACGTTTTTTTATATATTAATATATTTTTAAAATAGAAAAAAAATTGAGTCCACGTCGGGCCTGAATCAAAAGATTTCAGGCCCAACGTGGACCTGAAATAAAAAATTTCAGGCCCACGCTGGGCCTGAAATATTTTTATTTCAGGTCCAGCGTGGGCCTGAAATAATTTATTTCAAGCCCAACGTGGGCCTGAAATCAACAGATTTCAGGCCCACGCTCTTTCTTTTCAATTTTTTTTTCAATTTTTTTACATTAATGAATTTATTAAATATTATTTAATATATTAATTTCTATTAATTAATTATAAAAATTATTTATTTATATTTTTAAATAAGTTAGATGATTTAATTACTGTAGACCTTACGTTTTTTTTCAATTACTGTAGACCTTACATTAGGAATTTCTATTTGCATGCGTGCACATTAGGATAAAAATTATTTATTTATATTTTTTCAATTACTGTAGACTTTATGTTTTTTTTAGCGCAAATTCCAAATATATTATTTTAAAATAAAAGTATGAAACATCACGTGCTGGCGTCTCGGAATTTGTTATTGAGAGAGAAAGAAAAAGGCAGTGCATAGCAAGAGGGGTATAAGAGGAAATTCACTAAAATTAGTGCGCCCTTTGGTGAAAATGAAACCATGGGACGTCTTTTGGTAAATACCAATTTTTGAGTGCGCCTTTTGATAAATTACCCATATTTTTTTATAATAATTTGACTTTGTTCGAAGAATATTTTCTCTATCATTTTTTCAGTACTAAGCAACTTTATAATGTCAAAATGGTCTTGTGAATTTTTGCCTTAGGTTATTGTCATTTTAATAAAATAGTTTGATTTTGGAAGTTTGTTTCTTAGCAACATGATCATTATATTGTAGATGAACAGCTCATTATATCATACCA
The DNA here is from genome assembly GCA_024364735.1 of Boesenbergia rotunda. Classification (NCBI taxonomy): domain Eukaryota; kingdom Viridiplantae; phylum Streptophyta; class Magnoliopsida; order Zingiberales; family Zingiberaceae; genus Boesenbergia; species Boesenbergia rotunda. The sequence goes on from JAGFNQ010006063.1 coordinate 33,467, forward strand.
TCATGAGTTCCATTCATCATGTTTTTTTTCAATGATGCATCATGTCATATTGTAGATGAATATTATTGGGACAATCTATGGTTCGGAGTGACCATGTATTTTGATGTTTATGCAAAGGATTTAAGTTAGGTTTATTCTTATGTGTTTGATATGTGTATTTGAGTGTGTAGCTCTTACACGATATACATGGACATAGCTGGACGGCTTCGGGTACGGTGAAGGATGGCATGGAGGCAAGCCGTGGGCTTGTGTGTGCATCCAAGGGACCATGGATAGCAAGGACGATGAGCCAAGGGACGCGGACTTCGAGGCGTACATGAAGAATGACATGAAGGCAAGTCGTGGGCTTGCATGTGCATCTGAGGGACTAGGGCCAAAGTCGAAGAGGGCGTGAAGGCAACAAATCGCGGCTGCTGGTGAAGAGTCAGCTGAGTTGTGAGGGTTCGAGTGCTAAGGGAAATGTACTCGGAAAATCCTAAGAGTCGAGTGCTGAGAGAATTGTACTCGGGAAGGAAAACCTAGGTGGGGCAGTCGACTGGTGGTTTAGCAGCCGACTGAGAAACACTACAGAAACATCAGTCGACTGCTGTGGGGGCAGTCGACTGGTAGTGGCTGGAAATTCGAACGTTGGGCTTGCAACGGTCGAATTTGAGCGGGATCAGTCGACTGGCCTGGGGGCAGTTAACTGGTAGCAAGGTGTTCAGCCTTAAGACCTATTTAAAGGGGCTCGGTTTTGGCTGAGAGCTCTTAACGAAATGAGCTTGGTTAGAGCTCATTAGTAGTCTTAGTTGCTCAGAAGTGTGTCCGGGATTGTGGCGAAGTTTCTCTACCCACAAGGAGCTACACGAGCTAGTCGGAGGGCATCCGGGAAGTGATCCATCAAAGGATCAAGGAACCGTCCACCTTACGGATAGCCGTGGAGTAGGAACGTCATCTCCGAACCAAGTAAAGATTGGCGTTAGCATTGTTTTTAGTTTGTTTAGTTGTTATTCCACTTGCGCTTGCTAACGTCGTAGGTAGAGAATAGAAGAAAAGCTATTCACCTCCCCCCTCTAGTTTCACGGTCACGATCCAACAAGTGACATCAGAGCGAAGGTCCGCTCTTGTTGGAATAACCGCCAAAAGAGCACAAGCTAAAGGCAATGATGATGGAAGACAAGTTAGGTGATGACATCAACATGCCACCTCCTTATGATCATGAATATTTTGACTATTGGAGGGCAAGAATGAAGACTTAGTTTGGAATGGATTGGGAGTGCATGGTGATGCTAGAAGAACCATCGAAATTCCTAGGAATAAGCATGAGAAAAGACTTCGACCTAGAAATTAGACTAAGGAGCAACAAGCTCAATCTAAGGCAAATGAGAAGATAATTGGTATATTAATTAATATTTTGCCTAAAAATGTTTTGAGTGATGTAGATGAATATAAAAACGCATATGAGTTGTGGAACAAGTTGGAAGAATGTCATGAAAACCATACACAAGCTCAAGTAGTGAAAGAGCCAAAGGAAATGGGTTTAATGGTCCAAGAGGAGGAAAAGAAAAAAGAATTGTCAACCTCATCAAGTGAGTGACACAAGATAGTGAGAGATCATCCACTTCATCAAGAGAAGAAGAAGATGTCTCAACTTCAAGAATTGAAAGGGAGGAGAGACCCTCATCAATACCGGAGCAAGAAGAAGCTCCTACTTCCACCAAAGCAAGAACCAAAGATCACATCATTTGCTTTGGATGCAACAAGAAAGGGCACTACAAGGATAAGTGTCCATTAGGTAAAAAAGAGGTAAACCCTAAACCCGGGTCCATTTATTTGAATTCTAACATGGGTTGTAGGGAAAAGAAAGAGAAAAAGCACATTAGGTGCTACTTGTGGAGAGCTAGGGCATTATCACACTAAGTGTCCAAGAAAAGGAGAGCTCAAGAAATTGGAATATTTGAGAAGATGAGAAAGAGAAGAAAAGAGAAGAAGCTCATATCAAGGGGGAGCTATAAGGGTAAAGGAGGTAATCCCTAATTTTATGTGTAAATGTAATTCAAATTTAAACTCCTCCTACATAATAAAAATAATATTAATTATTTACTCATGCATAATTTTAGATTTAAATATCATGATAGATCCAACAGCTCAGCTTAATTAGTCCAACTTGGCAGTTTGACCCGCTCGGGTCATTCAACCTTTCAGGCGCTCGGGTCATTCAACCTTTCAGGCTATCTTTACTGATAAATTTGAATTTATTTTTTAAAATAAATTATAAATTCAGACTATTTTCTATAACCTACAACAATTTTGTAAGAAGATCTGTGTAACCGTCTTAAAAGTACAACCGTAATATTCCCAACGTATCCCACGGTATAACTTTAGTATGATTTACTTATTTATAAAAATATGACTCACTTTGTTTAAGTTTTTTATGATTATGAAAAAAAAGACAATGCTGACAATCAAGAAATGTGAAATGTGAGAACGCGAGAATAAAATATTTAATTAAAAATAAAGGAATAATTAAATGCGTAGTGATGAAATGTGCATGTAACAAAACATTATGTTCCTGTAAGCTTTAAAATTAAAGTTAAACAAGAAAAGGGAGCAGACACTTTGATAAAGGATGACAGGGTCGTAAGAGATCCGCAATCGCCATTGCGTCAAAAAAGAGTGCATCAAATCTAAATCAAGATCTCCATGTTTCACGTCGACCAAATTCTGATTCTATCTCGTAATTAAATGATCACAAGGATGAATCATTTGAGTACTTTTATTTATTAGATGATGATAGATTTATTATAATAAAATAGAAATTAATTTTCAATTTCCGATAGATACATATTTAAAAAAAATCTCCTCTCATTATTAATATTTGACGGTCTATTATAAACTGATCCAATAATTTATATTTTTTTCATATAATTTGAGAACAAATTATAAAAAAATATCCGAAAGAAATATAATTAACATTTCTACCATTTGAATAATTCTCATTTGTTTAATTTATCCATATATAATAATTTTAACTCTGGAATAATTGTACCTGCCAGTAAATATTTACTACTGGCCAACGTACATACAGTTACCATTAATATAAAATGACGTCGTCCCTTTAGGCTCTAGTATATAGATATATGCACGCGCCCGGGAAGAAATAATCATCACCATCATTCACTTGGATAAATCTTTCCATGGGACCCGGTGTGATCTACTGGGCCGGGGCTGGTGCCCATTAGATATGAGTTGATAGATAAGGATACGCTTCCACGTCAGAATTGCAGACCAAGCTGGTTCCAGAAAGCAGCCGCTGGAATAAAGGTAATAAAAGCCTAGCCCTCCTGGAAGTGGGCACAGCAGCCAGCAGTTATCTGCGGTGCGGTTGTTGGGAGTCGCCTTCTCTAGATACACCTACAATTATATATAATGATTCATTCCCCTGCCTCTCCACACGTGACCTTTACATGGATCACGCTGGTTGGGAGACGTTGCATATTCTGTACATCCCGACAACACAATTTCGAGATGTAGATTAAAATCTAATAAAATTAATATATTTATCTCCTTTGCATATTAATTATAATATTCGAATTAATAATCTTCATAATTTATTTTATCCATATTAACTCTGAGACGTATTGATAGAAATGCTAGACGAGCAAATTTTCTTTTACCACCGACAATAAACATAACCGCTCCTCTATCCTGATCCCTCTAGCTCTATTCCCTCATCTTAAACAAATTGCACCACTCCCTTCTTCCTCCTTCCTTTCTGATGGGGTTGAATATCCCGTGACTGACACGTGGACTGAAGAAGTTATATGACAAAATCTACCGAGTCTAGACGACACTCTTCACGTGGCGCCCGAGACTCCCTTTCGGGAAGGTGGGTCCCCGAGAATACCACGAGCAGGCGTACTCTGGAGACCGACCCGGAAAGACGCATGTCCGAGATCACCTCGGGAGGTTAGGTCTCCGAGACCACCTCGGAAAGGTACACTCCCAGGACACCCCGGGCCAAAAGACCCCGAGATCACCTTGGGGTAGCGGAGCCCAAGAAGTACTCGGCCGCAAGTAATGGTCCCCCTTTCTTTGGATCTACGGATAAGCACCACCTACAATCACGGGATGATCATGGCTCGTAAGACGCAACCATTAACGCCTTCATTATTGCAACGGATCGGATTTAATGGCGGCTACGACCGTTACAAAGGTTATCCAGTAACCGAATATTGGGGAGATGTGGCGAGGATCGTGAAGACACGTGTGACCGCCGCCTCAGGTATAAAAGGTATTACAACCTCTCCGGTAAGGAGGTTAGACACTCTCTATCTTGCACATCTCCTTGCTTTCTTCCATCTCCTATGCTGAGGCACTGACTTGAGCGTCGGAGTGAGCTCCACCGACAACCTCCGGCGTGTTCCCATTAACGCTCGTGTTGATCTTGCAGGGTGGGAGTTCTTCCTCTAGCGTCAGCATCCGCAGGGGCTGGAACCTGGTGACTGGCTGTCGACGTCGATTCCTTTCGGAACAAACGGAGGTAGTAGGGTTTTTCAGCTCTTGGCGGAGCATTGGATGCACCGAGACCAAGCTTACGTACTCACCGCGGAGGTAGTAGGGTATTTCAGCTCTTGGCCGAGCATTGGATGCACCGAAGCCAAGCCTACTTACCACGGAGGTAGTAGGCTTGGCCTCAGTGCATCCAATGCCCGGCCAAGAGTTGAAAAACCCTACTACATCCGTGGTGAGTAGGCTTGGCCTCGGTGCATCCAATGCTCGGCCAAGAGCTGAAAAACCCTATTACCTCCGCGGTGAGTAGGTTTGGCCTCAGTACATCCAATGCCCGGCCAAGAGCTGAAAAACTCTACTACCTACGCAGTGAGTAGCCTTGGCCTCGGAGCATCCAATGCCCAGACAAGAGCTGAAAAACCCTACTACCTCCGCGGTAAGTAAGTTTGGCCTCGGTGCATCCAATGCCCGCCCAAAAGCTAAAAAACCCTACTACCTCCTTGGTGAGTAGGCTTGGACTCGGTGCATCCAATGCCCGGCCAAGAGCTGAAAAACCCTACTACCTCCGTGGTGAGTAGGCTTGGCCTCGGCGCATCTAATGCCCGCCCAAGAGCTGAAAACCCCTTCTACCTCCGTGGTGAGTAGGCTTGCCTCGGTGCATCCAATGCCCGGCCAAGAGTTGACAAACCCTACTACCTCCGCGGTGAGTAGGTTTGGCTTCGGTGCATCCAATGCCCGCCCAAGAGCTGAAAAACCCTACTATCTCCACGGTGAGTAGGCTTGACCTCGGTGCATCCAATGCTCGTCCAAGAGCTGAAAAACCCTACTATCTCCGTGGTGAGTAGGCTTGGCCTCGGTGCATCCAATGCACCGCCAAGACCTGAAAAACCCTACTATCTCCGTGGTGAGTAGGCTTGGCCTCGGAACATCCAATGCCCGACTAAGAGTTGAAAAATCCTACTACCTCCGCAGTGAGTAGGCTTGGCCTCGGTGCATCCAATGCCCGGCTAAGAGCTGAAAAACTATTAACCCTACTACATCCGTGGTGAGTAGGCTTGGCCTCGGTGCATCCAATGCCCGACCAAGAGCTGAAAAACCCTATTAACCCTACTACCTCGGCGGTGAGTAGACTTGGCCTCGGTGCATCCAATGCTCGACCAAGAGCTGAAAAACCCTACTTCCTCCGTGTTGAGTAGGCTTAGCCTCAGAGCATCCAATGCTCGGCCAATAGCTGAAAAATCCTACTACCTCCGCGGTGAGTAGCCTTAGCCTCAGTGGATCCAATGTCTGGCCAAGAGCTGAAAAACCCTACTACCTCCGTGATGAGTAGGCTTTACTACCTCCGTGGTGAGTAGGCTTGTGTTAGTGATATGAGAGAAGTGCCCTAAGGCAATCGCCTTATAATTGTAATCATTTATTTTAATAAATGAATATTCATTATTTGAGTATACATGTTTGTGTATTTGATTGAGATCTTAAACTTATTTACTGAATGTCCGCAATACAATTCACAGCATGAGAGAATTTGTGATGAATTCACAACTAGTGATTATCTCTACATGTGCAATTGTGAAGTATTGAAATTGTCCCTAGTCGATGAATTGATAAATACGCACACTATCAATTCTGTTGAGACTAGCATGGGTTATTCTCTAATCAGTTGATTCTCACTGGCTGGTGACATTGAGATGTCCGGAGATAAACATGAATGCTAGTTAAGGGAACTAGTTCATTGGAGTGACTGGCTGTAAAACTTCATATGGTAGTGTACATATAGATATGTCAGTGAAGTTCTTACTGCAGCTTAAGTGCGATGTTCCTTTGACTTGCGGTGTTCAAGTCATCTTGGTCATGGAGACTTATACTTTGACATCTTAAGCAAGCATCTCCAAGGAGGTGTGGACCCAGGATGATTAGGTATAAGCCGAAGTACCCGAAGATTTTTGAACAGCCTACAAAGGATTCACCACTCCTTGCGAGGAGATGTATACCCAAGGCCTATCGTCCGATTGTTACTCGAAGCCTCTGGCCAGAGCTGTTGGTGCAATTTGCACTAATAGTTAAACCTGAGTTTTGATGAATGACAAATAGGTTAAAGTTAGACTTGCTTTTGGTTTTGACCTCTTTACTAAGTATGCAGGGTTGAAAGACTTAGGACCTGACACCAGGCTGAAGTCCAGGGTGGTTGAGTCCTGGCGGGAAGTCCAGGGTGGTTGAGTCCTGGCGAGAAGTCCAGTTGGGTTCACGGGGCCTGACAACTGGCTGAAGCCCAAGTTGGTTGAAACTTGGCAAAAAGACCAGGGTGGTTGAGCCCTGGCAGGAAGACCTGGTGGGTTAAGAAGTTGAGTAGAGCTGCACGAGGTAAGTGAGGTAAGTCACTGGAGGAGCGAACCAGTGAGGACGGGTCCTATTTTAGGACTGTAGGCGCGGTCCAACTTAGGCCCATTTTGGTGACCTCGGTTGAGTCCTGGTTAGATCCTTATCCAGGTTTGGACGGGGTCTAATTAACTCTAAATGCATTAACTCTATTTTACAGAATTTATTTAATTAGATTCTAAATGCATTAACTCTATTTTACAGAATTTATTTAATTAGATTCTAAATGCATTTACTCTATTTTACAGAATTTATTTAATTAGATTTTGTAGTTGAATTTTATAAAATTATTCCTTATCTAAAGCCTTGGTGGAGGATAAATTATCATTTAAATTATTCGTATTTCCTTCTTTTTAGAGAATAAAATTATTCCTACTAATGCTTAAAATTCTCACGTGAAGCTTAGCTGGAAGGATAAAATCTTCTTTTAAATTATTAATAAAATTGTAAGAGGATAAAACCTCTTGGTTAACTTTTCAATATTCTGTATTTATATTTTATTTAAATTATTTTCTTAATTGAAGCAAAGGATAGAAACATTATCTTTTTTTTAATTATTTCATCTTGTTGATGGATAAAATTTGAGCTGAGAAGATCATGCATCGAGGCACTATAAATAGAAGCAAGCAAGCCCTCTAACAGATAAGAAAATTTGATTCTGGTTCAAGCTTTGGCGCTCTCTTGCTTCCACGCTTCTCTGCTGCGGTTTGTGCTTTGACTCGACGCTGTCCGACCGCTGCTAGAAGATCGCTCCCAACACCCAAGCTGCTTCAGATAAATCTAAGTGTTGGGTAACGAATTTTTCATTCTGTCTGCATTTAAATTATTTAAGGGGGAAGTGTAGGGCTGTTACACTTCCGCCCAATCTTGTATACGAATCACTCTATCGGGAGTTTGTCGATAGAGGTTTTTAGTGGATTGCCCACAGGAAAGGTTCAAGGAACCTGGGCCTTCGAGTAGGAGTCGGCGAAGGCTCCGAACAAAGTAAAACTCCTCGTGTAATTTTTTATTATTTTTCGCTTTCGCATTTCGGTTTAATTTTTCCGCTGCGCACGTTATCAAAAGCATCGTACAATTTTTTAACGACTCTGATTTTATAACGAAGATTTTAAAAGTCACGTGATTCACCCCCCCCCTCACGTGCATCGGTCCTACAAGAGCATGACATGTTCAGAGTATGAATCTCTTAAATACATGAGAGTAATTAGAATCCGTAGGACGAGAAAACGTTACTTGGGCTAGGTGTGACGTAGTCAGCCTAGTGGGGACTGACACACATAGACCATGTCCTGAACCAAGTGGGTATAAGATGGTGAAGGGAATGGGGCACGATTCATTATAGCTGCTGAAGGGTTTTAGAATTGTTTCTGAGGTCAACCGTTGATCTTTCGATTAATTGGGGATCATGATGTACTACTAGGTGTCACTCATGATCATTCTATAATTGATTAATTATAGACGGCCAACATAAATCGAAAGCCTATTTAGTCACACGCACTACGAGTAATCCAAGGGATTTAAAACGAGTTGAAAATTGGATTTTCCAATCAAGAGAGATTAGGTTTGGTTGAGCCAAACGATAAGTCGAATCTAAATTTTTCAGAGACGCATCGGAAGCGTAAAATGGCTAAGTCTTTTGAAGACTTAATAGATGAATTAAATAAGTTTAATTCATTGGGGCGTGGCTTGGATGGGTCGGCCAAAGGGGGCCTCCATCCTCTTTGCTTGGCCGGCCACAACAAAGGGAGAGAACCAAGTTTTTGGATCAATTTATAAAATAAACCAAGTGTGGTTTGTTTTATAATAAACCAAGGTTTGGTTTATTTCTTCATGGAAATTAAAATGAACCATGGATTGGTTTATTTTATAAAATCAATCATGGATTGATTTACCATGATAAGGAAATTTATTCCATAGGAGAGAAGAGACTTGATTGATTTTTATCATGAATTAATATGGTTTTAACCATGATATAAAATCAAACTTGGCATGATGGAATAAGTTATTCCATATTTAAGAGGCTTGATGGTTGAGAGACTACTATATAAAGGACCCAAGGCAAGGTTTGACAAATAATCGAAGAGATGAAGGCATAGGCTCTCTCCCTCTCTTTCCCTCCTTCTCTTCTCCCCTTCTTGCAGTGCGCCAACCAGCCCCAAGAAGGAGCACCAGCCGGCCGGCCCTGCCCTTTCCCTGCCGACCACCACCTGCTGCCGGAGAAGGAAGCTCCAACCATCTCTTGGCCGGAAGAAGGTGCTGCCGGAATTAGAGTTTGCCACAAGGATCTTTTTGCCGCAAGCCTCTTCTTTTGCTTCGCCGGAATTTTGATTCCGGCCATCCTTTTGTGGTTAGTCTTTCGACTTCTCTCTTGATTTTTCTCGTCACGTTCTCGGAGAATCTAGTAGTTCTTGAGAACACGAAACTCGTGGCTTTGCGAAGTCATCCCGAAGACACTCGGCGTGGACGCGAATAGAGGCGGAGCTTCCAAGGGACGCTTACGGTTGGATCTCGTCCCTTCCTTCGAGTTACGCGAGGTAATACGTAAATTAGTTTACGTTTCTGCGAAATTTTAAATATATGATCATGTCTACACAAGATAAAATTGCATGCTTAGATGTGTGGTTAAATAATTTGAGAAATTATTTATGCTAAACCTTCCGCTGCACGTAATTAATTTTTAAAATTACGAACCCGCATCCATGTCAACATGCACCCGGTCCCAACAGCTTGGCCTCGGTGCATCCAATGCCCGTCCAAGAGCTGAAAAACCCTACTACCTCCGTAGTGAGTAGGCTTGGCCTTGCACATCCAATGCCCGGCCAAGAGCTGAAAAACCCTACTACCTCCGTGGTGAGTAGGCTTGACCTCGGTGCATCCAATGCTCGGCTAAGAGCTGAAAAACCCTACTACCTCCGCGGTGAGTAGGCTTGGCCTCGGTGCATCCAATGTCTGGCCAAGAGCTGAAAAACCCTACTACCTCCGCGGTGAGTAGGCTTGGCCCCGGTGCATCCAATGCCCGGTCAGGAGCTGCAAAACCCTACTACTTCCACTGTAAGTAGGCTTGGGTTGGGTACTTTAAATGCCCAACCAAGAGTAGTATGACCTTACCCCCTGCACAGTGAGTAGACTCCTGTCCCTTCCGGCATTGGGCCTCGCACTCCCTAAACCGAAGGGCTGCCGGACAGCACCATTGCTCGATGAGTTAGGGAGAAACACCCGACCATCAATTTCCTTGCGCTTCATGCAGGGACAAAAGAGGCATATGGAGAAGAGTAGAAGAAGAACTCAAAGTAGTGGGCCAAAAACATTTTTTTCATTATACTCGGAATAATTGCATGTTTACCACATATGGAAGAATGAAAAAGTTGTCGAAGATAAAAAGACAAAATAATTGCAAGGCCTTGGTCTGGGAAAAGCCTTATATTTCCTGCTCCTCGGGTGAGAGCTCATCCCAAACCTGGCCGACGTTCAAGGCACTTAGGTCTACTTCTGGTTTCAATAGTTGGGCCTTCTTCAATGGACTGGTGGCACCATGGAAGCCCTGTTTTAGGCACCTCATTACCTCCCCGACCAGGATGTCGCCAAACTCGTCAGACTGCAAGAATTTTCCCTTGAACTCCGCCTCGGCCTTGGATAGTTGGTTTGCGTTGTTAACCTTTTGCTTCTCTAGCTCAGCCTCAACCTCCTTCTTGGCAGTCATCAATTCTGCCACCTCCCAGGACAGGCGATCATGGGCCCCCAGTGTTTCCTAGAGTTTCTGGGAGGTAGCCGAAGCCTTGTCCTGAGCTCGAATGATCCCCTCCTAAAGGTCGGAGGCATAGGACGCTGCTAGCTCTAGGTTATATTCTTTTAGAGCTAGCTGTTGTTCCTGTTCTTTATTCTTATCCTCTAGAGCCTTCGTGGAGGATTCCAGAAGCTGGACACAAGTAGACAACTCCTCCTTCTGAGCCTGGAGTTGATCCCACTCCTGGGTTACTTTCTGCAGGTTGGAAAGGGTCTGGCTCTGCTCCGACTGGGTGCACTCTCGGAGATGGTAGCCGTGCATAGTCTCCTCCGAGGCTCGTAGGGTGTCGAAGCAGCGTTCGACCTTCACCCTTAGAGCCCTGCTAACCTCCAGCTATAGGAGGTCTGCCTCGCGGGCATGGCTAATCTCCGCCTCTAATGCCGATAGTCGCTGGAGGAGATCTTCAGTAACCCCTCGAGAACACAACAACCGCCTGGTAGCAGCACAATTGGAGGCGACCTGCGATACGGAAGGACGGTTAAAAAAATAGACAAAACCACAAAAGCCAAAAGAAGAAAGAGAAAAATAATTACCGTTAGTAGGGACTGGTGCAACATACCCAGATACCTGGCTGACGCAACCGACCTCAGGACTTGAGCAGCCCGGGGGGGGGGGGGGGGGAGGAATTTCCACGGTATCCCCCACCGATGAGCCAGGGAGGCCTCGGGGGTCGGGGACGTCTTCCTGTGAGCTGGTCGCTCCCTGCTGATTGTCACTCTTGGGGGGAGTGGTCTTTATTTTTATTGACTGGGAACCCTTGGTCGCCGTCTTCTTCGCCGTGGGGGTTTTCTGGCAGGGGCAAGGCACGACGGGCAGCACCTCTTTGCCTCGTGGGATGGCAGAAGGTTCGGCCGCGATGGCTGGGATAGGATCGACCAGCTCCATGGAAGCTTCAGAGGGACAGGAGGGCACTGTTCGAATACTCTGGGGCAAGGGCACCTCATCCTCTTCATCAGCGGTTGGTGGAAGCTCTAAAGGCCTTAACCTCTTCAAAGGAGCTTGTTTAGAAACAAGGCGTTTGTGTCGTTTCTTCTCGGGGGCGGGGGTAGCTGCTGCTAATCAGAGAGTGCAGGGGCGAATTCCCCATCTCCCGTTGGGATGGGGGGGGGGGGGGAGGGGTGGGCCATCTTCTTCAGCTGGGACAGGCTACTCAACTGCCCCAGGGACCTCCAGTGGGTCCGGAACCCCCGTACCTTCTAGCAGTTCGACCGCTTCTTCCCAGCCCTCAGCTGAGATGCCCACAGGCACAGAGGGAATTGAAGCAAGAATCAGGGTCTGCTCGTTAGCCTATTCCCACTTCAGGAATCGGTGGATAGCTCAGGAAAACATGACGTCGTCTGCGAAATAGATACAAAAGGGTATCAATTAGAATTAACAGGAATACTTGCAAGGGAAAATAGAACTTACGGAGACTGGGGCTAAGGCTCGTGACTTTCGGGCTAGGGTCAGCCCGATAGAGAAGTTCTTCGCATTGTACCAACTGAAGGCCATGAAACTCCATCCCTGTCAGGATACCCCTAGCCCTCTAGTATCTCGCGTCCTGCTGGAAATCACCAAGGTCCGGGATGGGCGGTAGGCTCTCCGTCCAGTGGATAGGACTGAAGGGACGCTCAGGGAGTTGGATATAGAAGAAACATTCCTTCCATCCCTTATGGGAGGAAGGGAGACCCCCTAGAAACTTATGGTCGGTACGGGCGGTAAAGCCAAATGCCCCTCGCGAACCCGCCAGGACAAAGAAAAAATGGAAAAATCGAGGGGTCAAAGGGATGTTGAAAAGTTTGAAGAGTACAAACGCCCCGCTCATCTGGGCAAAGGCGTTTGGAGCCAGTTGGTGGAGAGGTATGCTGAAATAGTTGGCGACATTCATGAAAAAGGAGGGAATAGGGAAACGAAGCCCTAATTCTACCTTCCCTATGAAGAAGGTGAAAAAACCCGCAGGAGTCTCTACGGGTGATTGACCTAAGGGCGGAACTCGCACCTCCCAGTCCTTTGGAATACCATATCTTTGGCAGACGACCTAGAGGGATTCTAATCCAACCCTAGAGGAGATGGTTTCATACCACTCTGGATAATAGGTTGGTTCCTCTAAGGAGTATTCGCCCTCGCCTTAGATCTTCTTCTTCCACTCTACTAGACCCATGGAGATGAAGGAGAGAAGAAAACAAAAAGAGACTTACACAAAGGGAAGGCGGCAGCGAAACGGACAACACCGAATGAAGACGTTTGAGATTTTTCTAAACTAAAGTAATTTTTCAAAACATAGTAATTTTACAAAACTATAGTATTTTCAAAAATATAGTATTTTTTGAAAAGATAGTGTTTTTTAATGAAAATATGGTATTTTTGAAAATTATAATAGCTCTTTTGATTAGGACTGCCCTAAGTTGACACAATCATAGGAATCCTTTCAAATTATAAGGAAAACTTCTTATGTATCTTTAGGATTTATCCAAATCATAAGAGCAATTAAAGTATATTTTCCAAAAATAAGTTTTCAAAAATATTTTTTTGAAAGACATAATAATTTTTGAAAGAATATTTTTTCAAAACTAATTTTAAAAAAAGCTTTTGAAAGACAATGATTTTTTGAAAGAATATTTTTCCAGAAATAATTTTTCAAGCAAAAAAATATTTTTTTGAAAGACATAATAAATTTTTGAAAACATATTTTTCCAAAAACATAAAATTTTCATGAAGAAACTAACTCCCCCTGAATCTGACACCTTCTAGCTATCCTTGTTAACTACAAGGAACTCTATCTAAGTGTCTTAAGGGACTTTAGTATTAACCTAGAGGGTTTGTGTCTAAGTGTAGGTCAAATAATTTTCAAAAAGATGTATAAGTTTTTGAAACTTATTTATAAGTACACACAATCATGCATGAAATTCATTAAAATATTATTACATTTAAATAACTATTTTGAAAGTACGTTTTCAAGAAAATATTGTAAGGATTTTTTAAAATATTTTAAAAATATTTATCAATTAATTAGTCTTTATTATCTCACCCATTCTAAGTGTCACAATATGAACCCTGGGACGCTGGGCTTCTAGACTGTCCACCGCGAGCGCTTCCCGATTTACCTTGGTAACTGGTGGGAAACTTCCGTGGGGCCAGGCCGATCACCCCAGGTTCAATTTGTCTGCTGCCTGATTCATCACAATATGAACAAGCATGGTTCAAACCTAGGAAGCTTAATTTGAACTCCCCTTAAGCTTAACACAATCCTAGGAAGTTTGTTCACCACAAGATGATCTTTCTTTGTGTCTTAGGATTTGATTCCAACCAAAAGGATAACATAAATTATTTTTTAAAAAAAATTAAAGTGATCAGAAGTTAAAAGACGAATTGTTCTTTTGATCGGGACTTCCCCTAAACCTGACACAATCTTAGGAATCCTTGTAGATCATAAGAAAAACTTCCTATGTGTCTTTAGAGTTTATCCAAATTATAAGAGCAATTAAAGTATATTTTAGAAGAACATTTTTGAAAGATATGATAATTTTTGAACGATTAGAAAAATATATGTATATATTTAAAACATTTTGAAAGACAAAATAAATTATTGAAACAATATTCTAAAAAAAAATTTGAGCAAAAACCATTTTGAAAGAGATGATAATTTTTTGAAAGAATAGTTTTTCAAAAATAACTTTTCATAAGAAATGTTGAAAACATATTTAAAAAGAACTAACTCCCCCTAAATCTGACACCTTCTGGCTACCCTTGTTAACTACAAGGAACTCTACCTAAGTATTTTAAGGGACTTTAGTATTAACCTAAAGGGTTTGTATCTAAGTGTAGGTCAAACAATTTTCAAAAAGATATATAATTTTTGAAAACTATTTATAAATACACGCAATCTTGAATGAAATTCATTAAAAAATTATTATGTTTAAATCACTATTTTGAAAATTGGGTTTTAAGAAAATATTTTAACGATTTTTGAAAATATTTGAAAATATTATGAATTAATTAGTCCTTATCATCTCACTCATTCTAAGTGTCACAGTACAAATAAGCATGGTAGCCTTATGGTTGTTTGTGAGATATTTGATTAATTTTTCTCAATTTAATTTTATAAATTGTTTGACCTTGAGTTAGACTCAAGTTTATCAAATAGTAACTTAAAAGTAAATTTCAATAATTGGCTTTCCAGGTCTGGCGAGGCACGGGGCCCTTCTTGGGTATCGGAACAACGACCCTTTTCTTGACAAAGTCTTTTAAAGAAATGATATTTTTAATTTACTCATTAAGAAACCTTGGTCAAACTAGTCTAGGATGTGCAAGGTAGCTTCGGCTAGTTCCACTTAGTTAGGTTGACCAAGTTGGGTACTTCTTACCCTTGCTGACTTCCGAGACCAAGTTTCCCTAACGTACTATCATCTCACCCCACCCTAGTACTATGTTAGGCAAGTATCAAACAATTTTTTTCCTATCTAGCCATTCTAGATTAAGTAGAAAATAAACTAGCATGAATGACATGACATGACATGTTAAAAAATAAGCAGATGCATGAGTATGACAGTTATGCATGTGTCAATCAAGTCAAAGTATTTTAATTAGATTTCTAATAAAGTATCAAATTCTCGATTTGATACAGACAGTGTGAACCCGCGAATGTGTCAACCCACTTAGACACATTTGTTATTATTAAGTTGATTATTCCAGTTGGGTAGAATTTTATTTAGTTTCATAATTGAAGGTAATTAATTTGAATTTAGTATGTGGATTTTGTATTAACCAATTTTGAATTTTGAATTAAAGATTGAGTTTCTAATTAAAGATGAATTGTTAATTAAAATTAAAGATTTACTCAATTAGATTTGAATTTTTAAGAATTAAATTATTAGAATTTGAAATTTAGATTATTAATTAAGATTTAAATTTTAAGAATTAACTTATTAGAATTTGAAATTTAGATTATTAATTAAGATTTAAATTTAAAGAATTAAATTATGTTTTTGGGTTCAATTGAATCTTTTCAAGTAATTCAAAAAATTATGATCCATCGATTCTTTTGATTTTAAGTTTTCACTTATATTTAATATTTCTGCTCTATTTGCATACTTGTAAGATTTTTTAATTATAGTTTCAAGTTGGACTAAATCAGACATATCAATTATATATTCAAAATCATCTTTATCTTTATCTTTAGAGTTATATTCAGAATTATTAGTTAAAGGTTTAGAATTATGTGCATTATTAATTTTAGAATTATCTTTTAGAATTAATTTCATTATTATATTCAGAATTATCAGGATTATTTTCATTATTATTAATTGAAGATTGAGTATTAATTAAAAGTTGAATATTATCTTCAGAAATATTAATTAAAGGTTGAGTATTATCTTCAGAAATATTAATTAAAGGTTTAGTATTATCTAAATTATTAATTAAAATTTCATCTTTATTAACTAGAATTTTATCATTAACATGTAAATTATTACGAATTAAGGTTTCATAATTATCTTTTAGATTCTTAGGATTATCTGGAAAATTATTTAAAATTTTAGAATTAATTTATAAAATTGTAGCATTAATATTAAAGATTAAGAAATTAATATTCCATATTTTAATATTATTAATGTTTGATTTCGGTCCATTACTAGCTAATTTATCATGTAACATATTTAGTTTACTATTATTTAGTTTACTCTATAGAAAATATAACTTATCGGAAAAATTAAATGTTATGTTCGCATGCATAGGGGTATTTTTGGAAAGAAAATTATCATGCAAATTTGAATCTAAGCTAATAGGGATATTTCTGTAAGAATTAAAATTTTGTACGATCCTCGCATTTTCTAGTATTGCTGATCTGTCCTTCCTCCATTCTGGGATTTGATTCTTGTAATGTCCATGCATCTGACACTTGAAACACCTGATGTTGCTCTTGTCCCTCCGGACTCCCGACACTGGTACCTCCGTTGCCGCCGATGGTGTTCAAATCTTATAAGTAGGACACTTGTTTTTATAGTGCTCTCTCTACCTATACTTGAAACAATTATATGAACTTTGAAATTTGACATAATAAAATATACCTTTTTCACCCTTGACTCCCCCTAAATTCCTGACCTTCTTGCTCCTTCGGCGCTGAGTCCGATCAAAAACACCTGCTTTGATACCAATTGTGGGATTGGTGGCATCGATAGAGGGGCATGAATATCGACTATCGCTTTTTGTCGGAACTTCGTCGATCGTTCGTTTAGCTTTCTATCGGAGTCATTAGTACATAGTGGAAATAATTAAAATAAAAATAACAAACACAGTAAACACGCGAAATTTTACTTGGTTCCCAATCTCCTAGGGCCAGTACGTCCAAGGCCTAATCATGGAAAGCTCCCATCCACTAGTGGTCTCCTTTCTAAAAGCTTTTCGAAGGTGGAGAAACCCATCTTACAGTTTTGAGTACAAGCACAAGTAAGAGAAATTAAGTACAACTTGTAAATAAAAGCAAAGCAACATAAATGAATATCTGGCTAATCTGGAAGTCCGAAGTGCAGCGCACTTCCTCATGGAGCCTCCATGGTCGCAGAGCATCGTCATAGTGCTTTTGCTTCACAGAAAATGACTCGATGATGGAAGTGATGTCTTGAAACCAGAACTTGAATCCCCTTATATATTAGTCATTCGGCCGCCCTGTGCACCCATAGGGGCACACTCCATGTGATTGAAGTTGATCCAAACAACGAACATGGCGCGCAGGGATAAAATCTGTCAAAAGTGGTTAAGGGCGCCCCCATGCCCTTGAGGGTGCCCGGGTGCCTTGGGGTGCCCAGGTGCCTTGCGAGTGCCCGAGTTACTCAAGCGCCCGGGTTGAATAGGGGCGCCCAGAAGCCCTTGACCCTGTTTGTTCATTTGGATTTGGTCTCCCATCTTGCCTCCAGCTCCAAGTTCCTGCAAGACAGACAAACACAAGACAAACAAACAATCCTAAGCCTATGTTATGTAAGTCTACCTGACCTACTAGGCTTTGCTTAGAGTCAACTCTCCAAGACTTGACTACCTAAGGTCAATTGCTAAGAGTTTCACAATGCCTAGCCTCACTCACTAGGACTTTACCTTGTCTGGTTTCACTCACCAGGACTTTTACCTAACTTCACTCACTAGGATTTCGTGCCCAACCCGCGGTCAGGTCTTCATGCCCAACTTCACTCACCTGGACTTTGCCCACCTAGCTTCACTCACCAGGATTTCGTGCTCAATCCTCGACCAGGACTTCATGCCCAATTCCTCAATCTAGGACTTCGGTGCACAACCCTCGGCCAGGTCTTCGTGTCTAATTCCCCGAACCAGGAAGCTTCACTCACTAAGTCATCGGTGCCTTGATAAGGACTTCTTTGCTAGTCATCTGATCCAGACTAGACTTCTCTCTGCCAAACATCAGGTCCTGTATGACTTAGTCCTTGGTCTAACCGACCAGATAGGGGTTTAGTCACTCTGCCAAACATCAAGTCATGTTTGGCTTATCCCATAGTCAAACTGACCAACCCTAGGTTCTCTGCCAAACATCATATCCTATTTGGCTAAACCATATTCTAACTAACCAAACCTTGGTATCTTGTCAAACATATCAGATTTAGGTTTGATCACTCTGCCAAACATTAAGTCTTGTTTGGCTAATCCTTGGTCAAATTGACCAACCTTGGGTGCTAATCACTCTACCAAACATCAAGTCCTATTTAGATAACCCTTTGGTCAAACTGATCAAACCTGGGTTTATTCTACCAAACATCAAATCCTATTTGGCTTAACCCATGGTTAGATTGACCAGACCTTGGTATATTGTCAAACATCGAAACACTAGAGATTGACTGTTCATGTCTGATGCTTTTTGCACCAACAAAACAGACATGCGAGATTTATTTACTTAGTTCTCAAATCCCCAGGGTCAGGACGTCCAAGGCCTATGTACTCTGCATGAGTCCACTATGATCTCCATTCTAGAATTTCCGGAGGTATAGAAAACCTGACTTACAGTTCAATATTACAAGCATAAATAACTGAAATTTATGTATAACTTGTAATAAAAGAAAACCAAAAAGGAATGATGATTCCGGCCAATCTGGAAGTCCGAAGCGCAATGTGCTTCCTCCTAGAGCCTTCTTGGTCATAGAGCTTCGCCTTAGCACTTTTGCTTCACATAGACTGAGTAGTAGGATGAAGGAATTGATGTCCTGAAATCTCGGCTCGAACCCCTTTATATGTTGGTCACTCGGGCACCCTTATAGCTTTCTCGGACCCCCCAAATGGATACTTATCTGATCGGGTTGTCAAGCCTTATTACCGCGGATAAAACCTGTGGGCTTAGTCTCGGGCGCCCAGGACCCATAGGGGTGCTCGAGTCATGGGGGTGCCCGGGTTCAAGAGGGGCACCTGAAACCCGCTGACTCATGCTTTATTCATCCGCTTGTTTTTGCTCTCCCATCTTACCTCCATCTCCAGTTTCCTGCAAGATAAACAAACACAAGACAAACAAACAATCCTAAGCCCAAGTTCTATAAGTCTACCAGACCTACTAGTCTTTGATTAGAGTCAACTCTCCAAGACTTTACTACCTAAGGTCAACTCCTTAGGGTTTTCCATTGCCTAGTTTCAATCATTAGAACTCTACCTTGTTTGGCTTCAATCATCAAGACTTTTACCTAGCTTCACTAACTAGGATTTCATGCCCAACCTGTGGTTAGGTCTTGGTGCCCAACATCACTCACTAGGACTTCATCCATCTAACTTCACTCACTAGGACCCAACTTCAGTCTCCAGGATTTCATGCCCAATCCTTGACAAAGACTTCAATGCCCAACCTTCGGCAAGGTCTTCGTGCTCAATTCCCCGAACCAGGACTTTAGTTCCCTACCCGCGGTTAAGTCTTCGTGCCAAGCTTCACTCACTAGGACTTCATCCACCAAACTTCACTCACTATGACCTAGCTTTACTCACGAGGATTTCGTGCCCCGATCCTCGACCTGGACTTTTGCCCAACCCTCGACCAGGTTTTCATGTCCAATTCCCTGAACTAGGACTTCGGTGCCAAATCCTCGGCTATACCTTCGTGCCCAATTTCCTAAACCAAGACTTCATGCCCAGCTTCACTCACTAGGTCTTTGTTGCCTTGACAAGGACTTCATTGCTAATCATCTTATCCTGACTAGACTTTTCTCTGCCAAATATCAAGTCCTATATGGATTAGTCCTTTGGTCTCTCTGACCAGATCTAGGCTAATCACTCTGCCAAGGATCATGTCCTGTTTGGCTTTGTTGGGTTTCCCCACGGAGATTCCGGGTCGCACATGGGAAACCTCTCTATGTCCACGGATTAAAATTTTTCAATCCGAATGGAGTCCTATTTCCCAAACGACCATCTCATCATTGTGCTAACCGATTCGAGCGACGGCATGAACAAATGTGTTGTTCTAGCGATCAATCTCGTCCAACCGATTAGCCGCGGAATAGACGATGAGTGGATCATCGATTTTTGTGTTTATCATCAGGGTACAAGATTATTATCAACATGAAATAATGAATAATAATCAAACAAGCAATTAATTAAACAAGATCAAACAAGATTAGAGGAGCCATGAGAGAAGATATACCTCTCGTTTATCTCGCAATCTTCTAATGTATGACCCTCCTCTTATTTGACGTCGTGTGGGCGACGATCTACCAAGAACCAAAGTCACCAAGGCACTCTTTCTTCTCCCCTTCCACTTGCGCCGAAACCCTAAGTCCTAGGGTATTGCCGCCAGCCACCTTAGGAAGGAAGAAGAAGATGGAGGAGAAGAGAAGAAGCCCTTGTCCTTCACGTGAACCCTAACCGACCTCCTCTTCTTCTTCCTATCTCACGGCACCAAGAACACAAGGAAGAACAAGGCTCCTCTCCCCTTCTTCCACTCACGCAGCGCCGAGCACCACCATGGAAGATACCTCTTCCTCACCTGCCAACTCTCCTTCTTTCTTTCCTTGTTTCTGCACGCCACAAAAGAGGAGAAATATCCTCCTAATCTAGTGATCACCGGCCACAACAAAGGAAGGAAGAGAAGAAGAGAAGGAGAAGAAAAACTAGGTTTTCCTTCACCCACCGCCGGCGTGACCTAGGAGAGAGAAGGGAGAGAGAGGAGGAGAGAAGAGACTTAGGGTTGGATGAAATTGGATGCCTTGGTCGCATGACTCAATGGGTATATATAGGGCTACAATAGGGACCATGAGGAGGAGTTGGGTCTTGGCCACCTAATGGATCAAGGCCCGATCCATTAATGAAGATCCATTCCACTAAAGGATCCTCATTGATCTGCCTCATCAACCCTATATTTAAATATGGGCTCCACCTATTATGAGTACAAAAATCTTTCCGTATTTAAGATATCGAATGTCCGTTAATTAATTAAATTGCTGACAATTTAATTAATTAACATCTAACTCCTTGAGTAGTACCACTCAACCTTATCATCATGTCGAACCAAGTCCACCTGCAAGATTTAACATGATCAACTTTATGAGCTCCTCAAAAGGACATTATCAACCCGACTCACCAGGACATGGTTTCCTTCTATAATCAATGACACACCATGTAAATAATATTATTTCCCAACTTACCGGGCCTATCGATTTATCAAATAAATCTCGCCCATTGGTAAATCAAAGAAATAAATATTAAGTACATGTGCCCATTATTATATCGGGATTAAGAGCATGTACTCCATAATAACTGAGGTCTGATTCAATTATAAAGTCAATATAAATTGAATCACCTCTATGTCGGTCCTGCTTAATGTTGGGACCGGGTGCATGTTGACATGGATACGGGTTCGTAATTTTTAAATTTAATTACGTGCAGCGGAAGGTTTAGCATAAATAATTTCTTAAATTATTTTAACCACGTATCTAGCATGCAACCTTATGTTGTGGAGACATGATCATACATTTAAAATTTTGCAGAAAGTAAACTAATTTACTTAATATCTCGCGTAACTCGTAGAAAGGGACGAGATCCAACCGTAGCGTCCCTTGGAAGCTCTGCCTCTATTCGCGTCCACGCCGAGTTTTCTTCGGGATGACTTCACAAAGCCACGAGTTTCATGCCAACAAGAACTACTAGATTCTCCAAAGGTACGATAAGAATACCAAGAGAGATATGGAAAGACTAACCACCAAACGAAGAACGGAATCAAGATTCCGGGAGGAAGGAAGGAGTCGCGCCCGCTTCTTCTTCTTCTTCGGCAGCTTCTCGGTGGAGGAAGCTCACGGCAACCAAAGGGAGGGCCTCTAGGGCCGGCGCCACTAGAGGAGGGAGAGGGAGAGAAGGAGAGGGAGAGAGGCTAGGCAAGAATCCTTGATCTCTTTGGATGGATTTCCAAGCCTTGCCTTGGTACCTTTATATAGTACCCTCTTAATCGCCAAGTCTCCTTTTAATGGAATAAATTTTCATAAGAAATTTATCTTATAAATTTTTCTATGAATTATTCCGTTATGCCAAGTTTTTATTATAACTTAATTTATAATAAAAACAACCATGTCTCCCCTTTTATTATGGAAAGAAATTTCTTTATATAAATTTCTTTATCATGGTAAATCAATCCTTTATTGATTTTATAAAATAAAATAAACCAATCCAAGGCTCATTTTAATTTCCATGAAAAATAAATCTCTTTATATAAATTTCTTTATATAAATTTCTTTATCCATAATTTTATAAAACAAACCGCGCTCGGTTTATTTTATAATTTGAATCAAACAATTTGGTTCTCCCCTTTTATTGTGGCCGACCAAACAAAGAGGGTGGGGATCCTCTTCGGCCGGCCAAACCCAAGCCGAAACCGTACGAATTAAACTCATTTAATTCGTCCAATAAGTCTTCAAAAGACTTAGCCATTTTATGCTTCCGATGCGTCTATGAAAAATTCAGATTCGACTTATCTCTCTTGATCGGAAAATCCAATTTTCAACTCGTTTTAAATCCCTCGGATCACTCGTAGTGCGTGTGACTAAATAGGCTTTCGATATATGTTGGCCGTCTATAATTAACCAATTATAGAACGATCATGAGTGTCACCTAGTAGTACATCATGATCCCCAATTAATCGAAAGATCAACGGTTGACCTCAGAAACTATTTTGAAACCCTTCAGCAGCTTTAATGAATCGTGCCTCATTCCCTTCACCATCTTATACCCACTTGGTTCAGGACACAGTCTATGTGTGTCAGTCCCCACTAGGCTGACTACGTCACACCTAGCCCAAGTGATGTCTTTCTCGTCCAACGGATTCTAATTACTCTCATGTTTCTGAGAGATTCATACTCGGAACATGTGATGCTCTGGCCAGAGGCTTCGAGTAACAATCCGACGATAGGCCTTGGGTATACATCCCCTCGCAAGGAGTGGTGAATCCTTTGTAGGCTGTTCAAACATCTTCGGGCACTTCGACTTATACCCAACCATCCTGGGTCCACACCTCCTTGGAGATGCTTGCTTAAGATGTCAAAGTATAAGTCTTCATGACCAAGATGACTTGAACACCGCAAATCAAAGGAACATCACACTTAAGCTGCAGTAAGAACTTCATTGACATATCTATATGTAGATTACCATATGAAGTTTTATAGCTAGTCACTCCAATGAACTAGTTCCCTTAACTAGAATTCATGTTTATCTCCGGACATCCCAATGTCACCAGCCAGTGAGAATCAGCTGATTAGAGAATAACCCATGCTAGTCTCAACAGAATTGATAGTGTCCGTATTTATCAATTCATCGACTAGGGACAATTTCAATACTTCACAATTGCACATGTAGAGATAATCACTAGTTGTGAATTCATCACAAATTCTCTCATGCTGTGAATTGCATTGCGGACATTCAGTAAATGAGTTTAAGATCTCAATCAAATACACGAACATGTATACTCAAATAGTGAATATTCATTTATTAAAGTAAATGATTACAATCATAAGGCGATTGCCTTAGGACACTTCTCTCATATTACTGACACTTAATACACACAAAGTGCACTAGTGTAATTCTATGGTTAAGACAAACTAATACCAAATTACACTACAACCATCCCGATGGTTTGTCCAAATCCATCTCGGTTGTGAGCCTCTACTTATACTCAACATGGGAATGATAACATGATCTTCTATGTGACACCACACATCATGTTATCTATAATGTAAAGTATTAGACAATATGCACATAACTAATATAAATATGCAAACAGTGATAATGTGATTCTCTTTCAAAATGTAGGTGTCTATAAAAAAGCAAGGCTTTTAGTATACATCCTAACAATCTCCCACTTATACTAAAAGACTATGTTGTCCTCACAATGCCATACATCTGACTCCCATATCCTCCACATGCCTATCAAAAGCTCTTGTTGGAAGGGCCTTAGTGAAAGGATCCGCCAGGTTGTCCTCTGATGCAATCTTGGCGACAACAACTTCTCCTCGTATTACGATCTCTCATATCAGGTGGTACTTGCGCTCTATGTGCCTTATGGGCTCGTGGTTCCTTCGAGTTTGCAACTGCACCACTATTATCACAATACATTGTGATAGCTTTGGGAAAACCAGGAATCACATCCAAGTCCATCATGAAGTTCCTGAGCCATACAGCTTCCTTGGCCGGCTAAGAGGCTGCCACATACTCAACTTCCATGTTGGAGTCCGCCACGTATTTCTGCTTGACACTCCTCCATACTATGGCTCCACCTCCTAAAGTAAACACATACCCCGAGGTAGACTTACTTTTGTCCCTATCTGATTGAAAGTCTGAATCTATGTAACCCACAGGGAGTAGCTGATCTGCTTGGTAAACTAGCATATAATCTCTAGTTCTTCTCAGGTACTTCAGTATATGCTTTACTGCAGTCCAATGTCCCTGACCTGGGTGTTGAGGCAATCTGTGGTCCGGAGTGTCCAAGTGTTTTGATGTTTGGGCAAAGAGTTTAAGTTAGGTTTACCCTTGTTATCTCATATGTGTATGTTGAGTGTGCAGGTTGTACATGTTACACATATGGACTTGACTAGACGACCTCGGTATGGTGAAGGGTGGCATGGAGACAAGCTGGAGGCTTGTGTGCACTCGAGGGACCTTGGAGAGCAGGGACGATAAGCTGATGGGCACGGACTTCGAGGCATGCGTGAAGGATGGCATGGAGGCAAGCTGGAGGCTTGCGTGCATTCGAGGGACCGGAACCGAAGATGAAGAGGGCGCGAAGGCAATAGTCGAGGCTGCGGATGAGGAGTCGGTCGAGTTGTGAGGATACGAGTGCTGTGTGATTGTACTCGGGAAATCCTAGGGTTTGAGTGCGGAGTAAAATGTACTCATAAAAGGTAACCTTAGGTGGGTGAGTAGACTAGTCGACTGGCCTGGGGATAGTTGACTGATGAAACTCACAGAAGGGTTCTGGCCGAGGACCAGTCGACTGCCCTGGGGGCAGTCGACTAGTAGGCGGCTGGTGAGTTGGCTGAGAATTCGAACGTTGGGGTGCAACGGTCGAATTTCAGTGGCACCAGACTGGTAGCGAGGGTTTCAGCCCGAGTTCTATTTAAAGAGGACTTCGTGGTGGCTGAGATTCTTGACGAAACTCGCTTGGGTAAAGTGAGTTAGTAGTCTTTTGTGCTCAAATAGCGTTCGAAGTGTTGTGGTGAGATTTCTCCACCCACAAGGAGCGACAGAGTTAGCCGGAGGTTTTCCGGGGCGTGATCCACCGACGGATTCTTGGATTTGTCACCCGTCCGGGGTGGATACCAAGTAAATCTTCCGTGTTAGCATTGGTTAGTATTTGTTTTATTATTTTTATTGTATATTCCGCTGTGCAACTAACCGTGTAGGAAGAAAGGGGTTCGAAAGTCGCTATTCACCCCCCTCTAGCGGACGTCTTCGATCTATCACTGGGTTACTCTGATATCTGCTAACCATGCCCACAACAAAGCAGATAACCGGTCTCGTACATAGTATAACAATAATGAGGCTTCCTACAACTGAAGCATAAGAAACCACCTTCATCTCCTCTATCTCCTTTGATGTTTTAAGACACATCTCCTTAGATTGAGGAACTCCATACCTGAAAGGTAGAAAACCTTTCTTGGAGTTTTTCATGATAAAACGAGCTAGGACAGTGACTATGTATGAAGCTTGGGATAAGCACAACATTCATTTCTAGCGATCCCTTATAACCTTGATCCCAAGGACGTGTCCCGCTTCTCCCAAGTCCTTCATATCAAACTTTTTGGACAACCATACCCTTACGCCTGATAATACTATGACATTGTTGCTAATGAGCAAAATATCATTTACGTATAGTACAAGGAATACCACTACGTTTCCGTCACATCTTTTATATACACAAGACTCATCCGAACTTTGAATAAATCCATATGACTGGATTACCTCATCAAAGCGGATGTTCCAAGATCATGAAGCTTGCTTTAATCCATAAATGGACCGATTAAGCTTACACACAAGATGCTCTTTGCCCTTCGCAATGAATCCCTCTGGTTGCTTCATATAGATTTTTTCCTCAAGACTTCCGTTAAGGAAAGTTGTCTTGACATCCATCTGCTAAACCTCATAATCCATATGAGCGGCAATAGATAAGAGAATCCGGATCGACTTAAGCATGGCTACCGGCGAAAAGGTCTCCTCATAATCGATACTCTCTTTCTGAGAATACCCTTTCGCAACAAGCCTTGCTTTGAAGGTCTCTACCTTCCCGTCTAATCCTCTCTTTCTCTTGTAGATCCACTTACATCCAATGTCTTTTACACCATTGGGTTGTTCTACTAGCTCCCAGATATGATTAGAATCCATAGATTCTATCTCTGAATTCATTGCTCATTGCCAAGATACCGCATCTTTATCTTGGAGTGCTTCATCATAGGTCCAGGGATCAGGTTCATGTTCGCTAGGGACCATGTCCGACGACTCTCCCAAGAACATGAATCTCTCAGGTTGTCTATCAACCCTCCCATTACGACGAGGGACTGTTGGTGCCGGAAGCACCAAAGTCGAACCTATGTTTTGATAATGGCAAAGGGTTCAGAAGTTAAGAATTGGTTGTGATATAACAAAGTTACTAAGTGTGCAGGAAAGTCCTAGGTACACTAGGCACTAAGTCCTGGCCGCGGGCTAGGCAACTAAGTCCTGACGTAAAGTTGGGCAATAAGACCTGGTGAGTGAAGCTGGACACTAAGACCTAGTGAGTGAAGCTGGGCACTAAGACTTGGTCGAGGACTGGGCACTGAAGACCTGGTGAGTGAAACTGGGTACTAAGACCTGGTCGAGGACTAGGCACCGAAGACCTGGTGAGTGAAGTTGGGAAAAAGTCCAACCAGAGGAGCCGGTTGGCAAAAAGGTAAATTCTCCTGAGAGGAGTAGGTGAGGACGTGTTCCCCGTAGGAGGGAACATTAGGCGTCGGTTCGACCTAGGGTTCCATTTGGGAGACCCAAAGTCAAAACCAAGACAGCTTAGGCTGTAAATAATGGTTAATATATATTGTATATTTGCTTCTTGTGTTTGGAACTAACCCTGGTTGCAGGAAACGAAGGGACTGTGTTTCTGCAGCTCAGGTGCCTCATTGGAAGGAGGTGCCTCACTGGGCTAGGCGCCTGTATGGATACAGGCGCCCCAGTGCAAGGCCAAACCAAGCCATCGAAGCAAACTGCCACGAAAGCCTTTGGACCAAGTCAAGCTAGGCGCCTGTGTTAACACAGGCGCCCCAGTCAGCTCAGGCGCCTCAATGAAGGGGATAAGCGCTGACCAAGCCTGCGGATTAGAGTTCGCGCAGGAGAGGTCACGTGTAGGCGCCCCCTTCAACACAGGCGCCCAAGCGACCACTATAAAAGGGGGTTCACCCCCAAGGCTTCAGAACAACTTGCAAATCTCGCTCTCAACACTTTCGCTCAAGCGCTACGCTCCGGCACGCTCTACACTCGCGATTCAAGCGCCGACGACGACCCGCTGCTCCGAAATTCCATCCACTCCGGTCGTCGGTAAAAGCTTAAATTTCTTAAGTGTTGTTACTTTCGTTTTTAATTCTATATTTGTACTCCAAATTGTAAACATTCTTCGAATATAGAATTGTCCATCGTAAACGGTCAAGGACCGTGGGCCTTGGAGTAGGAGACGACCGCGACTCTGAACCAAGTAAAACAAACTATGTTAGCGACTTTGTTTTACTCTTTCCGCTGCGTAATTTCTCTATTTATCCGAAAATTTTCCGATCGATATTCACCGATCCAACAAGTGGTATCAGAGCGGGTGGCTCAAACTTGGTGCAACCACCTGTTTGAGAATTTTTTTCGGATTTTCAAATTTTAAATTATTTTTCTCGCTCAAATTTTCTCGTTAATCGAGGTTGGTGCAACACCACTCGATCTTTTTCCGTTGTTAATATTTCTTCCCGCACTGCTAATCCAAGACCTAGTCTTGGGACAAGTTTTCTTGTAATTCTTTTTCCAGAAAAATTCAATGGACATGCAAGAGGGGTACAACACTGCCAGACCTCCTCTTTTCAGTGGAGAAGACTTCTCCTACTGGAAAAGCAGGATGGAAGTCCACCTGAAACCTCAGGTGGACATGTGGATAATCATCCAGTCTGGGCTGAAAATTCCCAAGAATGCATAAGGAGTGGTGCAACATTGTACCGAGTGAGACACTCCACTAAAGAAGAAAATCGAGGTCGATGTAAAGGCAACTCAAACTTTGCAATGCGGCTTAACCAAGGATGAACTGAATCGGGTGGGACCCTTCAACAGCGCGAAGGAGCTTTGGAACAAGCTGATCGAGCTACACGAGGGCACTTCCGACACAAGGATCAGTAAAAGAGATCTGTTGCTGAACAGACTTTATACAATCAAGATGCACGACGGTGAGACTGCGACCCAACTCCACACTAGAATTCAGGAGCTGATGAACGGGGTGCACACGATAGGTCACAAGGTTGAAAACCATGACCTGATCAGGTATACGCTTAATTCTTTTCCGAGAAACTCACTATGGGCGTCTATGGTAGATGCCTACAAAGTTTCAAGGAACTTATCTGAAATCAAATTAGACGAACTCGTTTCTGAACTAGAACTGCACGAACAGACTAACACTACCTTGATCGAGAAAGGTATAGCTTTTGTTGCAGGCAAATCTCAAGGGAATGCTCCCAAGAAGTAGACTCAACCAGCACCCGAGTCTGACTCAGACTCGGAATCAGAAGATAGTGAAGGGGATCGACCCAAGTTGGTTCGGCTAGCTCGGGACTACTACAAAGAACTAAAGCACCAAACGAGCAAGAAGAAAGCAAGCCGAAGAAAGGAAGATCCAGCAGAACCTTCAACAAGCTCGAAGAGCAAGACCAACGTTACCTGCTACGAATGCAACAAAAAGGGACATTTCAAGTCTGAGTGCCCCAACCTGAAGGAGACCAAGAAGGCACGAAGAAAGAAGGCTCTCCAAGCCACCTGGGACGAATCCTCTTCCGAAGAAGAAGAAGAAATCCCACACGCGAATCTCCTCGCCCTAACCGCCTCGGAAGACGTCGACTCCGGATCAGAGTCGGAACCAGACGACGGAAGACTTACAATCTCGGAGAACGGGCAAATCACGGTAAGAGGTTACTCAGAATATGAATTATCAAAATTGATTTCTTATTTGTCTCGCAACTTAGCGAAATCCAAAATCCGGGCCGAGTCCCTCCGACAGGAAGTAAAACGCCTGAAAGAGGAAGCCGACTCGAGGTCCTTGACCGAGCAAATTCAAGAAGGAAACTCAACTCAAGTTAAAAAGCTTGAGGAAGAGAATTCCTCCTTGAAAACTCAAGTCAAGGAGCTCAGAGTAGCCTTAGAACGGTTCACTTCGGGTTCCAAGGGTCTTGACATGATCCTTGGAAAGCAGAAGTCCGTTCTTAACCGATCCGGATTAGGCTATCGAACTAAGTCGAGACAACGTGCATATTATTCTGTATTGAACCAATCTAGAACCCAAGTCCAAGCATGGGTCCCCAAGCTATGTTTAAGTAAACAAGCTGGACCAAACCAGTATTGGATCCCCAAGGACAAGATTCACATCTTGCCTAACCCTTATAGAGGCTTTAGTCCAGGGGAGCCAATATAAAGACCATATTTATAAGTAGATAATTTTTTTTGTTGATTGCTTGCTTGTTTATTTCCTTTTGCAATTTTAATTATCATGCTTAGACTTAGGATTGGTTAGACTAAGGACAAAAGATTCAATTGAAAATTGAACAACATAGTATTAGGTGGAGGTAAGATGATAGTACGTTAGGGAAGCCCTTCTAATAAGGTCAAGTATATCCTACTCGGTCTGTTTAGTTTGGTAGAACTAGCCGAAGCTACCGATCCAAGACCCAAACTAGTTAGACCAAAATCTTTCAAGAAGTAACTTGAAGATGAATTTTCAGTAAAAGGCTTTGTCAAGGAAAGGGTTGTTGCTCCAATAAGGCTACGGCCAAAGAAGGCCTTGTGCCTCGCCAAGACCTGGAAGCCAATTACTGAAAATCAAATTCACTTTACTACTTGTTAAATTTGAATCTAACACAAATTTCAATTAATCTTAGATTCAACACATTTTTTCAAATTAATAAACTTAACCTTATAAAATTTTCAAAATTAATTCAATGTCTTCAAATTAACCATGCTTTTCAAAATTAAAATCTTTATTTTTGAAAACCTGTCTCACAAAACCCATAAGGTTAACGTGATTGATAACACTAGACTGGGTGAGACAGACTAGGTTGTGAAAATCAATTTAAGCTATCCTTAACTCTAATTGGATCCAAATCAATAAATACTTTATGTGTAGGAACATAAAGATTTGGACCAATGGATGTTGGATAGTGGATGCTCCAGACACATGACTGGAGACAAATTGAAATTCACCAAAATCAAGTTCAAGAACCTAGGCTCAGTAGCATTTGGCAACAATGCTACACTCAAAGTCATTGGGTCAGGTAACATTGAACTCAAGTCTGATTTTGTGATTAAGAAAGTACTCTTGGTTGAAAATTTTAAATTCAATTTGCTTAGTATAAGTCAACTATGTGATACTGGCTACGTAGTTACATTCACCAACTCTGACTGCCTGATTAGAAACCTCCAAGACTCAGAAGTTATGCTTAAGGGTACTAGGAAAAACAACGTTTATACTATTAATTTACCTTTAGTACCAAAATGCTTCTTGACTCAATTAGAAGAATCCAACCTCTGGCATAGGAGATTAGGTCACACTCATGTTAAACTAATTTCTAAAATTACCAACTTGGTTTAATTAAAGGTGTACCAAAAATTAAGAATTTTGAAAACACAATCTGTAACTCATGTAAACAAGGTAAACAAACTAAGTCTACTCACAAATCAATTCAATCAGACTTAACCCAAACCACACTTGAGCTCCTGCACCTTGACCTATTTGATTCACATGGAGCCAAGTCACTAAGCGGGAATCGGTACTGCTTAGTAATTATCGATGATTACTCTAGGTTTACCTGGGTTAGGTTCCTAAAAACTAAGGATGAAACCTTAAACTTATTTATTGACTTATGTAAAATGATTGAAAACCAAAATGATACTAAAATCAAAAGACTTAGAAGTGATCACGGGGGAGAATTTGAAAATCAAAGGTTTGAGGAATTTTGCAAAATAAATGGGTATATTCATGAGTTTTCCTGTCCTAGAACCCCCCAACAAAATGGGATAGTGGAGAGAAAAAATAGAACCCTTCAGGAAGCCGCTAGAACCATGTTGAATGAATTTAACCTAGCTAATCAATTTTGGGCAGAAGCGGTAAGTACGACATGCTACATCCAAAACAGGGTTCTAATTAACAAAAGACATAATAAAACACCTTATGAACTATATTATCATAGACTGCCTAACCTACACTACCTAAGAGTCTTTGGGTGCAAAGTCCATATCTTGAACACTAAGGACTACCTAGGTAAGTTTCAATCCAAGTCAACCCCAGGGATCTTCTTAGGATATTCAACAACTAGTAGGGCCTATAGGGTTTATAATAAACAAACTCACAAAATTGAAGAAACTACTAACTTAATTTTTGATGAGGAAATTGAACCAAAAACTGATAATCAAAATTGAACCAATCAAATATTGATCAGGAAGACAGTGAACCATCAATTGAACCACTGGTTGAACCTCTAAATGAACTAACTCTTGAACCAACTACTGAGGTCTCAACTGAACCAATAACTGAACCGACCCAAGTAGTTGAACCAAACACTGAACCGAACCTCCAGCCGGACCTGAGGCTGAACCTAGTACTAGAAGAACCAAGAAACCCAGACTCAGTCACCCTTCTGATCAAATTATGGGTGATCCAACCTTAGGAGTCAGAACTAGGTCTTCCTATAGAAATCTTAGTCAGATCGCATTAATTTCAAAAATTGAACCTAAGACTATAGAGGAAGCCCTACCTGACCCTGATTGGATCATAGCTATGCAAGAGGAGTTAGCCCAATTTGAAAGAAACCAAGTCTGGGAACTAGTACCTAAACCTGAGGGTAAATCTGTTATAGATACTAAGTGGGTGTTCAGAAACAAATTAAATGATCAAGGGGAAATAGTTAGAAATAAAGCCGCTTAGTAGCTAAAGGGTTTAGTCAGGTCAAAGGGTTAGACTATGATGAAACCTATGCCCCAGTAGCCAGACTTGAGTCAATTAGAATGTTGTTAGCCTTTGCAGCCCATAGAGGGTTCAAGCTATACCAAATGGATGTTAAGTCTGCCTTTTTAAATGGGTTTATCAAAGAAGAAGTTTATGTAGGACAACCCCTAGGATTTGAGGACCTCGAAAAACCTGATTATGTCTTTAAATATCGAAAAGCACTTTATAGGTTGAAACAAGCACCTAGGGTATGGTATGAACGTTTATAAGGAATTTAACCAAGGTCAAATTGACTCTACCCTTTTTGTTAAAACCTTACAAAATGATATTTTTATTGCCCAAATTTATGTCGATAATATAATTTTTGGATCCACCAACTCTAACTTTCTAAAAGAATTTGTAAAAATAATGGAAAGTGAATTCGAAATGAGCTTGGTAGGTGAGCTCAACTTTTTCTTAGAAAACTAGAGATGGTAATTATGTTCACCAATCCAAGTATGCTAAAGAGTTAATAAAGAAATTTAAAATGGATAACTCCAAAAGCTTAAGTATCCCTATGACTACAAATGTCAAAATAGATAATGACCCTGAAGGAAAGCCTGTAGATCTTAAGCTATACCGAAGTATGATTGGTAGCCTACTTTACTTGACAGCTAGCAGACCTGATATCCTATTTTCTGTAGGAATGTGTGCTAGGTACCAAACTTGTGCTAAGGAATCCCACTTAGCAGCCCTAAAACGAGTACTTAGGTACATTAAGGGTACCCTAAATGTAGGGATTTGGTATCCTAGGACTTCCACTTTTGAATTGTCAGGATATTCTGACTCTGACTATGCTGGGTGCAAATTAGATAGAAAAAGTACAAGTGGAAGTTGCCAACTATTAGGACATAGCCTAGTCAGCTGGTGTAGTAGAAAGCAACACTGCGTAGCACTGTCCACAACAGAAGCAGAATATGTTGCCCTAGGAGAATGTGTAGCACAACTTTTGTGGATGATGCACACTCTTAAGGACTTCCAGCTTGACTACACCCAAACCCAAGTCTATATTGATAACATTAGTTCAATCAACTTGACTAAAAACCCAATTCAACATTCCCGAACAAAACATATAGAAGTTAAACATCATTTTGTAAGGGATCATGTAGCCAGGGGTGAAATAGTACTTAAACATGTGGACTCAAAATCCAACTTAGCTGATATCTTTACCAAACCCTTACCTGAGTCTGAGTTTAGCTCACTAAGAAGGCAGTTAGGGTTGTGCTTAGTAGAATAGGACTGATTATATTGTTTTCTTAACAATTTCCTATTTTGTTTTTTAATTTTTTTCGAAATTAGCAAATTTATCATTTCATTTATCAAGTTTTTGAAATTTAAAATGATTTTCCGACTTAGTTTTCTTTCAAAAACTACCCCTTCAAAACTAGGGCTTTTTCGCAAATGGACTTAGCTTAGGCTCTAACCCTAGAACTGCATGCACCTGATAGATCTTGAAGCCAGCATCTCACAAGCACCTTAGGGTACTTTTGAATGATAACCTAGACTGGGTTGAGATGCTTAGGTCTATGCCTTGATTCAAGATGCTTTAAGTCAGTGCATCTGTAGTAATTGGGGCAATAAATACAAGTTGAACAGCAATCAGGTTAAGTGTCAAGCTTAGAAAATCTAACTTGATCAGATCACTTAACTTGACTAACCCTAGCGAAAGCTACTGTTTATGACAGTTAGTAAGTAGCCAACTGGGTTAGACAGGACCCAAACAAGATCAGTTTAATTTGGTTTGGTCCAATTTGTTTTAGTCATTAGAGTTGGTTCATTACAGAATTTTAATTTCTTACTAGCTCTAATTTACTTGTTGTAATTAGTATCAATTTTTTTTGGGTATATGACAAAGGGGGAGAGAAACAAAAGAAAGAGGGAAATTTTTTTCAAAATTCTCTATCTCTTTTTTCAAAAAGTAAAGAAGAAAGTTATAAGTGCTCAGTTGTCAAGTACATCTTAGTTTTTAAATACTTCAAAGTTCCTTAAGTACTTAAAAATGTTTTTAAACTGTTTTAAGTATTTCAAATTTATTCTAAAAGTTCTTTTAAGTACTTAAAAAGGTTTTTAAATTTTTCTAAGTATTTTTCAAGTGCTTCAAACTTTTTCTATGTGCTTTCACAATACTTCGAATAATTTCAAAATTTCTAAGTGTATTTTGAAAAACATTTCTAAGGAAATTGTGTTTTTCTTAGTAAACAAATTTGCCTGAGCTAAATTATTTTTCAAAAAACTTGTTGGCAAATGTGCTAAGTAAACTTTTTCTTAGTAAACAAATTCTTTTTGTGAAAAATGCTTTTAAGCAAACTTTTCTAAGTTGGGAAATTTTTTCCATGATCTCAAACTTAAAACTTTGTAAGGAAAATCAGTTTTCAAAACTTGTTGTGCCTAAGTAAATTTTCAAAATATTGAAACAAAAATTAGGCTTACAAAACCTTTTCAAAAATTGCCTAAGTATTCTTGAGTGCAATTACTCTATTTCCGAAAAATACTTAGTCAAAAACTTAAAGTTTTTTGCTAAACACTTAGCACATAGAAAGTTTACAAAACCCGCATGACTTTAATTTCAGGGAGAGAATGTGAAATTCAGGGGGAGATAAAATTCTATTGTTAGTATTGTTAGATTGCTATAATATGTTCTTAACTTAACTTTTTGAACCATGTTACCATAAATCAAAAAGGGGGAGATAGTTGGTGTCGGAAGCACCAAAGTCAAACCTATGTTTTGATAATGGCAAAGGGTTCAGAAGTTAAGAATTGGTTGTGATATAACAAAGTTACTAAGTGTGCAGGAAAGTCCTAGGTACAATAGGCACTAAGTTCTGGTTCTTTGAATTGGGCACTAAGTCTTGGCCGTGGGCTGAGCAACTAAGTCCTGACGTAAAGTTGGACAATAAAACTTGGTGAGTGAAGCTAGGCACTAAGACCTAGTGAGTGAAGCTGGGCACTAAGACCTGGTCGAGGACTGGGCACCGAAGACCTGGTGAGTGAAGCTGGGCACTAAGACCTGGTCGAGGACTGGGCACCGAAGACCTAGTGAGTGAAGCTGGGCAAAAGTCCAAGCGGAGGAGCCGGTTGGCAAAAAGGTAAATTCTCCCGAGAGGAGTAGGTGAGGACGCGCTCCCCGTAGGAGGGAACATTAGGCGTCAGTTCGACCTAGGGTTCCATTTGGGAGACCCAATGTTAGAACCAAGACATCTTAGGCTGTAAATAAAGGTTAATATATATTGTATATTTGCTTCTTGTGTTTGGAACTAATCCTGGTTGCAGGAAATGAAGGGTCTGTGTTTCTGTAGCTCAGGTGCCTCATTGGAAGGAGGCGCCTCACTGGGCTAGGCGCCTGTATGGATATAGGCGCCCCAGTGCAAGGCCAAACTAAGCCATCGAAGCAAACTGCCACGAAAGCCTTTGGACCAAGTCAAGCTAGGCGCCTATGTTAACACAGGCGCCCCAGTCAGCTCAGGCACCTCAATGAAGGGGATAAGCGCTGACCAAGCCTGCGGATTAGAGTTCGCGCTGGAGAGGCCACGTGTAGGCGCCCCATTCAACACAGGCGCCCAAGCGACCACTATAAAAGGGGGTTCACCCCCAAAGCTTCAGAACAACTTCTAAATCTCGATCTCAACACTTTCGCTCAAACGCTACACTCCGGCACGCTCTACACTCGTGATTCAAGCGCCGCCGACGACCCGCTGCTCCGAAATTCCATCCACTCCGGTCGTCGATAAAAGATTAAATTTCTTAAGTGTTGTTACTTTCGTTTTTAATTCTATATCTGTACTCCAAATTGTAAACATTCTTCGAATATAGAATTGCCCATCGTAAATGGTCAAGGACCGTGGGCCTTGGAGTAGGAGCTGACCGCGACTCCGAACCAAGTCAAACAAACTGTGTTAGCGACTTTGTTTTACTCTTTCCGCTGCGTAATTTCTCTATTTTTTCAAAAATTTTCCAATCGATATTCACCCCCCTCTATCGATTTACTCCGATACAACAGGTACCACCTGTGTATCCTCTGTGACACGCGGTACAGTGACTTGTGGTATGTCCTCTTGTAGCGTTGGTACTGAAGTTAGAACTTCCCTTTTAATTCCTCAAGAATAATCCTACTCATGGGCTTGTGGTTCATCACATAGTCTTCCTCTAAGAATCGGGCATTCGTGCTAACGATCACCCTCTAATCCTTAGGACTATAGAATAAACCACCTTTCGTTCCTCTAGGATAGCCTACGAATAAGCGTACTTCTGTATGAGATTTCAACTTATTAGTATCTCCCTTTAGCACATGTGCTGGACTACCCCAAATCTAAATATGTCTTAGACTAAGCTTTCGTCCAGCCCACAATTCTGTGAGAGTATAGGGTACTGACTTAGATGAAACCAAGTTCAATATGTACGTTGCTGTTTCTAGAGCATATCCCCAGAACGAATCTGTCAACTCAGAGTAACTCATCATCGATCTAACCATCTCCATAAGAGTCATATCCTTCGCTTTGCTACACCGTTCTGTTGGGGCGTACCAGGTACATACAATTGGGATTGAATCCCAGGCTCTGATAAGTAAGTCCTAAACTCTCCCAAGAGGTACTCACCACTACGATCAGATTGTCGTGTCTTGATACTTTTACCTTGATGTTTCTCCACATCAGTCTTGAATTCTTTGAACTTATCAAAGCATTCAGACTTGCGACGCATCAAGTAAATGTACCCATACCTTGAATAATCGTTTATAAAAGTGATGAAATATTCAAAGTCACCTCTAGCCTGGATAGACATAGGACCACACAAATCAGAATGAACCAATTCTAACACATCTTTGGCTCTATACCCCTTGGCCTTGAAAGGTCTCTTGGTCATCTTACCTTCCAAGTAAGATTCACAGGTTGGGAAGTCTTCCACCACCAATGAACCCAAAGATATGTTTGGTTCATCTTCGAAGGTTCTTTTCTCTTATGGTTAGACGATGAGTTATTTACTTTTATTTGTATTGTGGGAGATTTTGGATTAAGAGTGTATAAATTGCCAATTAATTCACTTGAACAAATAATCTCTCGATTCCTTTTTATAACAACTCTGTCATTAAAAGAAATAGAATACCCATATTTTATTATTTTAGAAACCGAAACAAGGTTCTTTCTAAAACTAGGTACATAAAGGCAATTTCTTAAAACCAAAACTTTATTTCTATCAAATGAGAAATAAACGTCTTCCACTGCAATAGCCGCCACCTCCGTAGCATTGCCCATGTAGATGGTAATCTCTCCATCAGCTAGTCATCGGGGTTCCTTGAACCCCTGTAAAGAATTGCAGACATGATTAGTGGCTCCCGTATCTACACACCAGGTACCGATAGATAACACCGCTAAACATGTTTCAACGACTAAAAAAAAGATATACCTTGATTATTCTTCTGACGGCGGGGACAATCCGCCTTCCAATGTCCAGTCTGCTTGCACGTGAAGCACTTGCCTTTCGGCTTCTTCATGCCATCTTGAGGTCCCTGTAATCCAGCCATATTCTTTGCTCCAGCTTGTTTCTTCTTCTTCTTGCCTTTTGGTTTAGAAGTAGCAACCTTCTGAGCAACCAAAGCATGTGCACTCTGAGGAGAAAACCCTTCTATCGCCTGGAGTTCTATCAGAAGTTCCACCAACGAATATGTACGTTTATTCATATTGTAGCTTAGGTGAAACTGCTCAAAACTCTTTGGTAGAGATTGGAGAATGATATCAACCTGGGTTTCCCCATCGATCTCTGCTCCAAGGACTTCCATCTCATTTAAATGAGCCATCATTTTGTGAACATGTTCCCTCATGGGCATACCCTCAATCATGCTGGTCGTCATCAAGCTCCTGATTGCCTCTTGCCTAGCAGCCCGATTCTGATGCAGAAGAGTTCTTTGAGATTGAACATCATATCATAGGTAGTGGAAGAAGCCTGATGTTGATGTTGTTGCACATTTGACATAGAAGTCAAATTGTGACATTGCGTCATCTCGTCTGCTTTTATCCACTGCCTAAAACGCTCCTTCTCCTCTTCATCATAATTCACGCTAGGCTTTTCAGGACAGAACTCGAAAAGTGCACATTTGGATTCCTTGGCAGTCAAGACGATGTCTAGGTTCGGATTCCAATTATTATAGTTAGGGGCAGTAAGTTTGTTTTCTTTTAAAGTGTAAGCAAGTGGGTTGAAAGCCATTTTGAAAATTTCCTGAGAATTACAATGATCACTAACTTTAGATTTTAAAAAATATTGATTCCTCAAACAATAAATTTTAAAATCAACCAACACCTAAAAACACCGAGAATATCGCATGCCACGATAGTGTGGACATATACGAATTCTATATTTGTAAGAGGAGATTTTACCCATTAATTTTATTATCTTTTCAACTTAACTTTTTGACAAATAAAATTAATAGTTG
Source organism: Boesenbergia rotunda (assembly GCA_024364735.1). NCBI lineage: Eukaryota > Viridiplantae > Streptophyta > Magnoliopsida > Zingiberales > Zingiberaceae > Boesenbergia > Boesenbergia rotunda. The sequence continues at coordinate 72,212 of JAGFNQ010006063.1, forward strand.
GTTCCTCTTCGGCCCTACAAATAATAGCAGTGACTCCAATGGGGAGGATACTATTATTTGCATCTAAGTGTTTACCATTACACGATACTAAGGCAATTATCTAGGATTATGTGTCATCCGATCGAGAAAATCACATGCTCCTAAATAACTTCCTATAATCATGTCTGACCTAGTGATCCGTAGAACAAGCTCATTCGATATGGAGGAAGGCACTCAGAGCCAATGTGCAAGCTTGTTCGCATCACATGTCAAATTAGTAATGGAGCTCATGGGACTCTTAGAGTCCCTCTCCCACTTAGTTATTTATAATTGAGGAATTTTCACATGCATACACGACAAGCATATAAACTAAAAGCAATAAATAAGAAAAAACTAATTTTTCTAACTATTATGGCTTTAGTCTTCAATATACCTCCAGTCGTGTCGCCATCTCATCTCCACCTCCTATCACCATGCGCAAGCTCCATGAAGGGGTTCTCCGAGATGGGATAAAATGTTATTTAATTTACATCCATTGATCTTATACTCCATAAAGGAGTGTACATCAAATCTAGATTGAAAGTAAATCAAAAGCGCGGCTAAACAAGTGTCGTATTTAATTACAAAAATCAAATATCAAATTTAGCCTCGTCAACCCCGAGGATTCAAATAATATTACATACATGCACAACCAATCACATACACACATATTTAGCCATAATAGTCGCATCTCATGCCTGCAACCAAAGAGTTAGCCTACGCACATCCTACTATTATCCGACAAAATAAAATACATGATAAAGTGCAAAAATATAACCCAATCTAAAACACACAAAATCGGAAACCACTGATACCAATTGTTGGGTTTCCCCACGGAGATTCTGGGTCGCACATGGGAAACCTCTCCATGTCCACGGATTAAAAATTTTCAATCTGAATAGAGACCTATTTCCCAAACGACCTTCTCATCATCGTGCTAACCGATTCGAGCGACCACTTGAATGAACATGTTGTTCTAGCGATCAATCTCGTCCAACCGATTAGCCGCGGAATAGACGATGAGTGGATCACCGATTTTTGTGTTTATCATCGGGGTCCAAGATTATTATCAACATGAAATAATGAATAATAATCAAATAAGCAATTAATTAAACAAGATCAAACAATATTAGAGGAGCCATGAGAGAAGATATACCTCTCGTTTACCTTGCGATCTTCTACTGTATGACCCTCCCCTTCTTGGATGTCGTGTGGGCGACGATCTACCAAGAACTGAAGTCACCAAAGCGCTCTTTCTTCTCCCCTTCCACTTGTGCCGAAATCCTAAGTCTTAGGGTTATTGCCGCCGACCACCTTAGGAAGGAAGAAGAAGATGGAGGAGAAGAGAAGAAACCCTTCTCCTTCACGTGAACCCTAACCGACCTCCTCTTCTTCTTCCTATCTCGCGGCACCAAGCACACAAGGAAGAACACGCCTCCTCTCCCCTTCTTCCACTCACGCGGCACCGAGCACCACCATGCAAGATACCTCTTCCTCACCCGCGACTCTCCTTCTTTCTCCCCCTTTGGCATACATCAAAAAAGATTACTAACTTATTAAATCCTAAGCGGTTCTTTTGTTTTGCACCAACAAGACATTTCCCTTTTGAAAGACAAATTTAAATTCTCTCTCTTTCAATTTCATTTTGAAAAAATCTCTTTTCAAAAGCAAACTATTTTCAAAAATTTTCACAATCATTTCAAAGGTACTTTAATTGTATTCAAAAATATATTTTCCACAAGAGGAGATTTTCAAATAGAAACAATTTCCAAAAATTTTCAAATAGATTTGGAAAATATTTTTTGAAACACAATTTTTCAAAGCAATTTTGAAAATGTCTTTCTGAAACATAATTTTTCAAAGGAATTTTCAAAACTTAATTTTTCAAAAGAGTTTTCAAAACTTAATTTTTAAAGGAGTTTTCTAAAGAATTTTCAAAAGAATTTTCAAAGTAGTTTTCAAAACATTTTTTGAAGGGCAATATTTCAAAGGGATTTTTAAACTATTTTTCAAAGTACAAATTTTCAAAAGAATTTTCATAATATTTTTTTGAATATATTTTTTCAAAAATATTTTATTTAGATTTTCTAAAAAAAATGTCTTTCAAAATGATCTCCCACTTAACCTAACACCTCTTAGGATATCCTTGTTACCCACAAGGAAGACTTATATATGTGTCCAACGGTTTAGGAATACATGGTTGATTTAAGGAACTAAAAGCTTAGGTGTTGGTCATCAATCACGTATAATGAAATATTTTCAATTTACTTTTCTTAGCATTACATTCATTCTATATTTTCAAACATGGAAACCCTATAGTTATCTGAGATTATTTAATTGATTAATTTTGATATCAAATTTAGCATTTATAATTAATAATTGATTAAGAATCAAGTTAAAATTGATTAAGTTAAATTTGATTTGAGTTAAAATTTAGATTTAAATTTAAGTTAATTAATTAAGTTATAATTTAATTACTATTTTGATTTAATTATTTAAATTGTTTTTCATTCATCTTGTTTAATTAAGGATTAAATTAAGATTGTTTAATTAATTTAGAATTGAATTAAGATTGTTTAATTAATTAAGTCAAAATATTTTAAGTTTAAGTTCATTTAAACATTGTTTTTAATTAATTAGTTTTGTATTGAATAATTTTTGAAAAAAATTAAATTTAGAGTTATTATGGTTAATTGTTAGGGTTAATTAATAACTTAAGATTAGTTAAGTTGATTGAATTATGTTAGTTTAGTTGATTTTATTGGGTTTAGAGTTATGAATATCAAAATGGATTAATTAAGGTAAACATTTTTTAACAAGTTGAAAATAATAAAGGATTAAAATTAATTTTGTGGATTAAATTATCAAAAATTTTGAATTAATTATAAATTAATTTGATTTTTTAAGATTAAATTAAGTTTAGAATTATAGATTGGTTTAAATATAAGGTTAAGTTTTTAATTAATTAATTAATTAATTATTTTTTATGTGAAATAGATTAAGTTAATGTTAATTTCAAGTTGGGTTATAATTAAAGTCGGATTAATTTAATTTGAGTTTATGGTAATGGTGAATTAAACTCATTTCGAATCAATTAATATTGGGATCAAGTTTATTGATTAATATAGTTGATTTGTTAATGATTAAATGAAATAATTAATTAATTTTGATTTTAGATTAATTAGGTTAGAATATAGGTCCTTAAAGATGCTTAAGTTTAATTATTGAGAAATGATAGGGTACGTGAAATATTCGGCGTGAACGCAGCGTGAACCACGTGGCGTGCCACGTCGTTCACGCCACGTGGGCACAGGTTTCGGCGTGTTTTAATCACTCACGCGCGTCGGCTCCCAAACCCTAAACTAATACGACTTCTTCTTCCTCTCTCTCCCTCCACCGCGACTTCTTCTTCCTCCCTCCCTCCGCCGCTACTTGTTGCGACGGCGCCGACCTCCCTCCCTCCGCCGCTACTTGTTGCGACGGCGCCGACGACCGCGGTTTCGTCGGAGTAGAACGCCGACGGCCACGATTTGCAGTACATGAAGGCTTCGCTGGGAGCTGCGGCGGTTGCAGCAGGGCACGAGGAATGGGGCGAGGACGGGCCGCGCGACGCCGGCCACTACAAGCAGTTCCCGGAGGAGACCGGCTTATTCCGGCGCCAAGGGACGTGGAGCACGAGCTACGGCGAGTTCTTCCTCAACTGGTACTCGGAGAAGCTGCTGGAGCACGGCGACCACGATGCGCGACGAGCAACAGCCGGGGCAGGTCGGGTGCTCGCCGGAGATGCTGGTGCGGCAGGTGGCTACGGCAGCCGGGGCGGAGCTGGCGGGGGAGAACGCGCTGGAGAGGTACGACGAGAAGGCGTACGAGCAGGTGGTGGCGACTGAGCGATCGAGATGAACAGAGCGATCGAGGTGAGAGTAGGAAAGAGCCGATTTCGCTACTGTTTCAAAGTATAAGTGACCAATCAATTGCACAGGAAGAAGGGGAAAGTGTCAAAATCTTATCCTGGTTTAAGATGGAGACGCCGAGTTCACCGTATTCAGATTCTGTCATTAAACTTCCCTCCTCTGCCCAAGATTCTGGCACAAAGTTGTATATTTTGATTCAGAAGGTGAGTTGAAGTTTCTTTGTTTATGTCCATGGGGATTGGTAGTTTTGCCCTTTAGGCAGAAGCAGAGCAAGGAATGGGAAAGGAAGCGGAGACGAGGAATCTGGTGTTGGGCAAGTACGAGATGGGGCGAGTCCTGGTAAAGGGAACCTTTGCCAAGGTGTATCTCGGCCGTGACCTTCGCACGGGGGAGAGCGTCGCCATCAAGGTCATCCACAAGGACCGGATCCGCCGGGAAGCCGGAATGGCGGAGCAGATCGAGCGGGAGATCTCGGTGATGCGCATCGTCCGCCATCACCATGTGGTGGAGCTCCGCAAGGTGATGGCCACCAGATCTCGCATCTTCTTCGTGATGGAGTACGTCCGCGGCGGCGAGCTCTTTGCTCGAGTCGCCCGGGGGGCTCTGCCCGAGGACCAGGCTCGCCGCTACTTCCGCCAGCTCATCTCCGCCGTCGACTTCTGCCACCACCGCGGCGTCTCCCATCGTGACCTCAAGCCGGAGAACCTCCTCCTCGACCACGACGGCAACCTCAAGGTGTCCGATTTCGGCCTCTCCGAGCTTCCAGAGCAGTGCCGCCACGACGGGCTTCTCCACACGCAGTGCGGCACCCGGACGTACGTCGCCCCAGAGGTTCCCCGCCGCCGGGGCTACGACGGGGCCAAGGCCGCCTCTGGTTCTGCGGCGTCATCCTCTACGTGCTCCTCGCCGGCTTCCTGCCTTTTCGCGAGGAGAACATGATGCGGATGTACTGCAAAGTGCTAAAGGCGGAGTATCAAACGCCGCCGTGGTTCTCCAGGGACGCCTGCCGCCTCATCTCCCGCCTCCTCGTCGTCAATCCGGACAATCGCATCTCCATCCCTGCCATCATGGAACACGCCGAAACCTGCGCCCACGTCGCTTGAACGACGTGGCACGCCACGTCGTTCACGCTGCGTTCACGCCGAATATTTCACGTTCCCTATCATTTCTCTTAATTATTAGCGGATAACTCAAGGTTAAATATTTGAATAATTTAGTTGGTTTCAGTTATATTTAATTAATTTTACTGAGATTTATTGTTGGATTGATTAATTTGCATAATTAATTAATAAAATTGTGTTTTCAAATTATAGTGTTAGGTTTTGAATTTTGAATTTATTAAAATTTTAGATGATTAATTAATTTTGAATAATTGTATTTTGATTAATCATTAATTATTAGATTAGACTTCTTAATTTGAGTTGATTTTTTAAGTTAATTAATTTTGAAAATATTGTTTATCCCTTTTTATTTCTAACCATGATAAAATGGATGACATCAAACAAATAATTTAAAGCTTGTATGATCATGGCTTGTTTAAGAGTCAAACAATTAGTTTCAAAACAAAAGTGATTATTACTTTATTTGGTTTTCCTCTCTCTGGTTCTAGGTTGTCAATCATGGTACAAACAAGTTGTGTCAGATGATTGTTAGGTTTAAGTTAAATAAGTTTTTAAATAAATTTTTAGTTAATTTTTAAAGTATGATTTTACTAATTTGATTTTATTTTAAATTGTTTTTGATTTAATTTAATTTTGGTTTGAATTTGGTTTTGGTTTGAGTTTGGTTAAATTTATGTTTACTTTAGGTTTGAGTTTGGTTTAGTTTGGGTTTAGTTTAAGGTTGACTTTTTGTTTACTTAGAGCATGGGTTTGGTTTAGTTAGTGTTGAGTTTGGTTCAGTTTGAGTTGAGTTTGAGTTTAGTTTAGTTTGAGTTTGGTTTGATTTGTTTTCATCTCACCTAAAGGTTTTCACATAAGATAATCCTATTTTTTTTTATGAGATGAAATGTTATTGATTGTTAGGGGCAGTCTCAACTTGTGTTTGGTTTAAATTTAGCTTTGGGTTCCCAAGGCAAGCGTCTTTGAGTAAGCTTCCAGGTTGTTGTGAGTCACATAGACATCATTAAAGCAACCACAATCCTAGACAGAGCTTCCCAACTATTCTCACCTAGAAAATTTAGTATTAAAATTAGACCCTTAATAAGTTGGAGCTAACTCTGATTTAACTATGTTGGTGTCGGAAGTACCAAGATCGAACCTGAGTTTTGATAATGGCAAAGGGTTCATAAGTTAAGGTTACATTGTGATCTAATGAATTTGTTTAAGTGCGCAGGAAAAGTCCTAGGTAAGCTAGACACGAAGTCCTTGTTAGTAGAATTGGGCAATAAGTCCTGGCTAATGGCTAGGCACCGAAGACTTGACCGAGGGTTGGGCAATTAGTCCTAGTCGTGGATTGGGCACGAAGTCCTGATTCGAGGAATTGGGCAATAAGTCCTGGCCAAGGGCTGGACACCGAAGACTTGACCAAGGGTTGGACAATAAGACCTGGTCGTGGACTGGGCATCGAAGTCCTAATCCGGAAGATCGGGCAAAAGGCCAACCGAAGGAACCGGTTGACAAAAAGGTAACTTCTCTTGAGAGGAGTAGGCGAGGACGCGTTCCCCGGAAGAGGGAACATTAGGCGTCGGTTCGACCTAGGGTTCCATTTTGGGAAGCCCAAAGTCAGAAGCATGACAGCGCAGGCTGTTAACTGTACTTAATTTATCTATTATTTGTGTTTTGGAACTAACCTTGGTTGCAGGAACAAAAGATGGAGTTCTCTGCTTCCCAGGCGCCTGAAAGGAGTTAGGCGCCTGATCATACAAGCGCCTGTATGGATACAGGCGCCCCAGAAGGGTGTTTTCCAGCAATCTGCGAAGCTGAGCCTCCACGTCAGCAAGGGAGGCGCCCGTGACCATACAGGCGCCCCAGTCGTCCCATGCGCCCTGGTTGAAGGGATAAGCGCAGGCCAAGTCTGCGGATAAAGATGCGTGTAGATAGACACACGTGTCAGGCGCCCCATTCAACACAGGTGTAACGCCCGTAAAATCCTCTCAATATTTTTCTTTAAAATATTGATTATGCCTATGTGGATTCTTGAGTAACATATGAATACTAGCATGAACCTTAGCATGATTTCTTATATACATTAAAAAGCTAAGTACTAATGGGCCTTACATGGGCCCTTCTAGTACCATGGATATTAGTGGACCTTGGGTAGAATTTTAACATAAATAGAAATGAGTTCCAATTAGAAATATTAGCATAACTCTTGGTGGGCTCTTATGTGGGCCTTGCCAAAAAAAAAAGAGTAAATGGAATAAAAAGAAAGTGCATGCACCAAGGATTGAACCTTGGACCTAGAATAGAGGCAAAGCCTCATCATGCATGTACTAACCAATTCACCTAGCAAGGGAGTGCTATTGGGAAAGAAAGAAGACTTTAGTTGAGGCTAAAGGAAGTAAAGGGTCACCTCTTGAAGAGGCACCATGTGAAGAGGCACCATGCCCCTTCACTTAGTATAAAAGAAATGGATGAGAAGGGAAGAGGCACTTGAGTTATTTTTCTCCTCTTTTCTTCCACCAAGACTCTTCCTCTCCCCTCTTCTTCCTCCTCCTTGCCGTGAGCCACAAGAAGTTTTTCCCCTTGGAAAACTTCATAAGAGGGCTCCCTCTTGAAGATCCAAGGTTTCCTACAAGGCTACAAGGGCAAGGGGTGTTCTAAGGTCAAGAAGGTCTTCACTTTTTCTCTATTTAAGGTTTATAACCAAGACAACAAGAGGTAAGATTCTCTCACCTGTGGTATAATAGCTTTTATGTTGTCTATCATGATTTAAGATTTGTTTGGGATCTATGTTGAGAAAACTATGGAAATTAGGGCCTTATAAGTTTCGGCCAAGCACCTTTTAGGGTTTGGGATGATGTTAAAACCTCACTTATACTTCCTAATGCTTTCTCATGATAAAATAAGAATGAATTATGGGTTATGAAATTTTTGTAGCACCCAAAGCCCTTATGAAGTTTCGGCCCCTCTCCCCTTTTTATGGTTAGGATTAGATCTAACCCTCCAAGCATGTTTATTATGATTCCCTATGATACAATTGATGTTAATTGTGAGTTATATGAATTTTCCATGACTTTGTGACCCCTCTAGGGTTTCGGCCAAGACCCCTTTCCATGCTAGGAATTAGGGTTAGCCCCAATCATGTGTTCTAATGGCTTCCTATGACATTGTATGTATTGTATGGGCTTTACGTTAGTTATGGTACCTCACATGTTGCTTGAATAATGGGATTTTCATTTACAAACTTTCGGCCAAGCACTTAAGTCTAAGGTTTGGGTTAGGCTAAGGTTTCAAGTATACTTGTTTATGGCTCATTATGATGTAAATATATGTTCAAGCATGTTGTATGAATTTTATGGTGCCTAAACCCTAACTTTATGTACTATGCATCACGACCTTGTATGCTTATGTTATGTGTCATGTTTTAGTAGCTTTTATTCATGGATGTTTTAAACCATATACCATGAACACATGTGTTGTGAAGTATATATCATGTTTATGTAGAACTATGTATGCATTATAATGCCTTGAACATATGTATTATGATATATATATTATGGTTATGTAGACCTACGCATGTTTTATGTTGAATGTCATGAACCTATGTAGTATGTATCATGTTCATATGGATCCTACCCATGCATGCTTTATGATAGATACCATGATCATGTATGCTATGTGATATGTACCATGTATGTAAAAACTTATCTATGCATGCTTACCTTATGTACCATGATCATGCATACTTTATGAACTAAGATGATGTTTATGCCTTTAAGACATAATTATGTATGTATGTCATGCCTTATGAATTAAAATGATGTTCATGCCTCTAAGGCATAATGATGTGTGCATGACATACCTTATGAATCAAGTCTATGTTTGTGCCTTTAAGGCATAATGATGTTATGCATTAACTATGAATGATGAAATACTAAGTATGCTTTATACCATGCTTCATGTATTAAGATCATGTTTATGTCTTTAATTATGCTATGTAAGTTCTATGAATGATTAAATGCCAAGAGCATTTCTTATGATGTAAAAAGAAGCATGTGAAGCTATTTTACTTTATGGATGGGCTTGTACCGGACCCAAGTAAGGTCCAAGGGATGGGCTCCTTAGAAAGCCTCGGTTCTGGGACTACCGTAGCTGTCCTCGGTTCTGGGACTACCGTAGCTGTTCAACAGGGATGTGCTCCTTAGAAAGCCTCGGTTCTGGACTACCGTAGTTGTCCCTAGGTTGAAGGTAACCTAGTACCCTAGTAGGTCGAGACTAGCTACCTCGCATTTACTTAAGGATGCACGCAAATGATGGATGTATGTGGTACAAGCCGGGGCCCCCCTTGATGTTGAGATTTATGTTTAAGTACTTATAATTATGGTTTTCAAATAAGCATCCTTATGCTATGTGCATTCAACTCATGCAAATCATTCATGTTATGCATCTATTCCATGTCAAGTATTTTATATGCTTATGTTTTATGTCAAGAACCTCTCTATGTCAAGTATTGTATGTGCTTATATTTTATGTCAAGTACTTCTTATGCCATGAGCTCTATGCACTTTCATTACATGTTAAGCACTTCTATATGATTATGTGATTTCATGTACATCTATATGCCTCCTCATGTCAAATGCTTTATGAATACCTTCTCATGATATGCTTTTGTTTTATGTTACACTCTCTATGTTATGCCCTTTCCATTGACTGTATGCGACGTATGGTTTTAGTGAGTAGGAAAGGGTCTTACTAAGCCTATGTGCTTATAAGTTTTATTTTCTTATACCGCAGATCAAGCAAGAGGATACTAAGCTAAGGGAAGCAGTAGGAGGGGCAAGTGTGTGTGTGGCAGTGACATAGCAAAAGAAAAAGAAAAAGATCCTATTACTCATAATTATCATATGTCTTATGTTTTGCATTGTCATCTTTAGTTTTCATGCTATACTCTATGATGGTTTTTCTAAAGAACAACTTACTAGGAAAATTTTATTACCTATGTTGCTTATGAACAACTTATGTTGATTTCTATATCGTGCTTTATTGCTATACTTATCATTGTTAAATTATGATGTTAACATGCTATACCATGATGTGCTCGTTTAGAACAATATGTTGGCTTAAAGCTTGATGGTAGGATAAGTTATGTTTAATGCAAGCATGTTCAAGAATGTTATGTCTCACATGCTATGTCTTATTCTTTTATGTTACGACAATGCTAAGTTTACTAAGTAACAATGTTTAAGAATGATAGCTAAGATATGTCAACATGATTCAAGTTTTAATTGCATGGTTTAAACACGTATGTATAAAGTTTTAAATTATTCTGCTGCATTAAGATCTCCATATGCATATATGTATGTTCGCGTAGCGCCACCTTTCGCCTACATCGTAAGGTGGGAAGGGCGGGCGTTACAACAGGCGCCCCAGACGATTGTATATAAAGGGGTTCGCCCCCTTGCTTCCAGAAAACACTTCTTCCAACGCAAATACTCAAGTGCTCTGCTCTAATCTCTCCGTACTCAAGTTTCAAGCGCCAACGACGACCCGCTGCTCCGATCTTCGAGTCCTTCTCCGGTCATCGGTATTTTTAATTTAATTGCTTAAATTCAATTCTGTATTCGTGCTTCAAATTTCTAACCTTTTTGCGAAATATAGAATTGCCGAACGTAAATGGTCAAGGACCGTGGGCCTTAGAGTAGGAGTCGATCTACACTCCGAACCAAGTAAATGAAATCGTGTTAGCATTGTTTTGAATTTCCGCTGCGTATTATTCTTATTATATCTAAAATTTTTTATCGATATTCACCCCCCCTATCGATTCTAAACGATCCCACAAGTGGTATCAGAGCGGGTGGCTCAAATCTGGCGCAACCACCGACTGAGCAATTTTCGGATTTCCGTTTAAAATATTTTTTTCGTTTGTAACTTTTTCGTTCATCGAGGTTGGTACAACACCCCTCAATTTTTTTATTATTATTTTTGCTACCGCACTACTAATCCAAGACTTAGTCTTCGAACAAAGTTTTTTTGGTAAATTTTCAGATTAAAATCCATGGCCATGCAAGAAGGTTACAGCACTGTCAGACCACCACTCTTCTCATGAGAAGACTTCTCCTATTGGAAGAGTAGGATGGAGGTCCACCTGAAAACTCAGGTGGACATGTGGAAAATCATCCAATCCGGACTGGAGATTCCCATGAATGCACAAGGCGAGGTGCAAGGCTACACAGAGTGGGACGGACCACTCAAGAAGAAAATCGAAGCAGACGCAAAGACCACACAAACACTGCAATGTGGCTTAACCAAGGAAGAGCTGAACCGTGTCGGACCCTTCAGCAGCGCAAAGGAGCTATGGAACAAATTAATCGAACTGCATGAAGGTACGTCAGATACGCAGATCAGTAAAAGAGATCTGCTATTCAACAAGCTCTACACCATCAAGATGCACGATGGGGAAACAACAGCACAGCTCCACGCAAGAATCTAGGAGCTAATGAACGAGCTACATACAAAAGGTCATAAGGTGGAAAATCGTGACCTAATAAGGTATACTCTGAACTCGTTCCCAAGGAACTCACTGTGGGCATCTATGGTGGATGCCTACAAGGTTTCTAGGAACCTTTCTGAAATTAAGCTCAATAAATTATTTTCAGAATTAGAATTACATGAGCAAACTAATACTGCAGTGGTCGAGAAAAGTATAGCTTTTGTTGCAGGGAAAACTCCAAGAAAATCACAGAAGAAGAAGCAACAACCAATATCCGAATCCGACTCAGATTCAAAGCTGACGACGATGGAGTAGATCGTCCAAAATTGGTCCGGTTGGCTCGCGACTACTTCAAGGTGTTGAAGAATCAAACGAGCAAAAAGAAGACAACTCAGAAGAAGGATGATCCGTCTGAACCCTCAACAAGCCAGAAGAATAAAAGCAACGTAACATGTTACGAGTGCAACAAGAAGGGTCACTTCAGATCGGAGTGCCTTAACCTGAAGGAAAATAAGAAAGCTCGGAAGAAGAAGGCACTGCAAGCGACATGTGATGAATCATCCTCGGAAGAAGAAGAAGAGGCTTCGCACTCCAACCTCCTCGCTTTGACCGCCTCGGAAGACATCGACTCTGGAAAGGAATCAGAACCTGATGAAGACGTCGGCACCGGAAAGCTCTCGATCTTGGAGGACGGACGGATTATGGTAAGAGGTTATCCTGAATCGGAGCTTTACGATCTTATCTCGTATCTGTCTTGCAAGTTGGCAAAAGCCAACTTCTGGGTTGAAACCCTCCGACAGGAAGTCAAACTCCTGAAAGAGGAAGTCAACTCGAGTTCATCGACTGAGTCAGTTCAAGAAGGAACCTCGACTCAAGTTCAAAAGCTCGAGGAAGAGAATTCCTCCTTGAAAACTCAAGTCAAGGAACTCAGAGCCGCATTAGAACGATTCACTTCGGGTTCCGAAAATCTGGACATGATTCTTGGAAAATAGATGTCAATTCCGTATTGAACCAACCTAAAACCTGAGTCCAAGCATGGGTCCCAAAGCTAAGTTTGAACAAACAAGCTGGACCAAACCAATATTGGATCCCCAAGGACAAGATTCACATCTTGCCTAACCCATCTCGAGGCTTCAGTCCAAGGGAGCTAATATAAAAACTATTTTTATACTTAGATAATTTCATTTATTGATGCTTGTTTATTTTTTTGCAATATTATTCTACTTAGACGTAGGAATGGTTAGTTAAGGACAAGACTTACTTGAAACTTGAACAACATAGTATTAGGAGGAGATGAGATGATAGTACGTTAGGGAAGCCTGTCTAAGGAGTCTAGTAGGGTAAGGCGTACCCTATTTAGTCTGTTTAGTCCGGTGAAAATAGCCGAAGCTACCTCTCCAAATCCTAAGCTAGTTAGACCAGAGTTTCTTAAAAAGTAATTTGAAAATGATCTTGTTGGTGCAAATCGCACCTACGTCAAACCTGGGTTTTGATAATGGCAAAGGGTTCAGAAGTTAAGATGTTATTGGTATCTAATATGTTTACTAAGTGTGCAGGAAAGAAGCCCTAGGTACACTAGGCAAAGAAGTCCTGGTCGAGGATTGGGCACGAAGTCCTGGCAAAGGGCTGGGCACGAATTCCTGGCAAGGGGCTGGGCACCGAAGACCTGCTCGGAAGGTGGGCACGAAGTCCTGGTCGAGGACTGGGCACAAAGACCTGATCAGGTGGATCGGGCAAAAGTCCAACCGGAGGAGACGGTTGGCAAAAGGTAAACTCTCCTGAGAGGAGTAGGTGAGGACGCGTTCCCCGTCGAGGGAACAGTAGGCGTCGGTTCGACCTAGGGTTCCATTTGGGAGACCCGAAGTCAGAACCAAGACAGCTACGACTGTAAAAATTAACTAACATTCTTGCCTTGTTTGTTTTGGAACTAACCTTGGATGCAGGGATCGAAGGAGTGTGTTTCTGTAGCTCAGAATGCCCCAAAGGAGAGGGGCAGACAGCTGGGCTAGGCGCCCGGGAGGACCCGAGCGCCCAAGGTCAAAGGCAAAACAGCAAGGAAGCAAGAATCGCTTCGAAACCACACTGGGCTAGGCGCCCGGGAGGTCCCGGGCGCCCAAGGTCAAAGCCAAAGAGTAATCGAAGCAAAATCAGCCACGAAGCCAGCGGACCAAGTCAAGCTAGGCGCCCAGGAGGTCCCGGGCACCCAAGTCAGCTCTAGAGGCCGATTCGAAGGGGATAAGCACTAACCGAGCTGCGGATGAAGTTTCTCCGATCTGAAGGCACGTGTCAGGCGCCCCCGATGTCTCAGGCGCCCCTAGGAACCCTTCAAGAAGTCGCTAGGACCATGCTCAACGAATACAACCTAACTAATCAATTTTGGGCAGAAGCGGTAAATACAGCCTGTTATATTCAGAATAGGGTCTTAATAAATAAAAGACACAACAAGACCCCTTATGAAATTTATTATCACAGACTACCAAATTTACATTACTTAAGGGTTTTTGGGTGTAAAGTATATATTTTGAACACTAAAGACTACCTAGGTAAGTTTCAATCAAAATCAAGCCCAGGGACCTTTCTAGGATATTCAACAACAAGTAGAGCATATAGGGTCTACAATAGACAAACCCTCAAAATTGAAGAAACCACAAACTTAATATTTGATGAAGAAATTGAAACAAAACCTACGGTCAAACAAAACCTAAACAATTCAAATCTTGATCAAGAAGATATTGAACCATTAACTGAACTATCAATTGAACCAACTACTGAGGCATCAACTAAACCAATAGCTGAACCAACCGAGGTAGTTGAACCAATCTCTGAAACAAACCTACCAGCCGGACCTGAGGCTGAACCTAGTTCTAGGAGAACTAGGAAACCCAGACTCAATCATCCATCTGACTAAATCTTGGGTGATCCAACCTTAGGGGTCAAAACAAGGTTTTCTTATAGAAATCTTAGTCAAATTGCCCTAATTTCAAAAATAGAACCTAAGACTATAGAAGAATCCCTACCTGACCTAGATTGGATAATTGCAATGTAAGAAGAACTAGCCCAATTTGAGAGAAACCAAGTCTGGGACTTAGTACCTAAACCTGAAGGCAAGCCAGTTATAGACATTAAGTGGGTATTTAGAAACAAGCTAAATGATCAAGGGGAGATTGTGAGAAACAAAGCCCGCTTAGTAGCTAAAGGATTTAGTCAAGTCGAAGGGTTGGATTATGATGAAACGTATGCCCCCGTAGCTAGACATAAATCAATTAGGATGTTACTAGCTTTTGCAGCCCATAGAGGTTTTAAACTGTACCAAATGGATGTCAAGTCAGCCTTTCTTAATGGGTTCATAAAAGAGGAAGTGTATGTAGGGCATCCCCCAGGTTTTGAGGACTTAGACAATCCTGAGTATGTGTTCAAACATAGGAAAGCCCTTTATGGGTTAAAACAAGCACCTAGGGTCTGGTACGAAAGACTATCAACCTACTTGATTTCTAAGGGATTTAACCAAGGCCAAATTGACTCAACCTTATTTGTTAAAACCTTAGAAAAAGATATTTTATAGCTTAAATCTACGTAGATGACATAATCTTTGGGTCAACTAATTCTAACTTTTTAAAAGACTTTGTTAAGATTATGGAGAATGAGTTTGAAATGAGTTTAGTAGGTGAACTGAATTTTTTCTTAGGTCTCCAAATAAAACAAACCAAGGATGATAACTACGTTCATCAATCCAAATATGCAAGAGAATTAATCAAGAAATTCAAAATGGAAAATTCTAAAAGTTTAGGTACTCCCATGGCCACAAATGTCAAAATAGACAATGACCCCGAAGGTAAATCAGTGGACTTAAAACTTTATAGAAGCATGATAGGTAGTTTATTATACTTAACTGCTAGTAGACCTGACATTCCATTCGCAGTAGGAATGTGCGCTAGATACCAAACATGTGCTAAGGAGTCTCACTTAGCGGCCCTAAAAAGAATTCTAGGTACATTAAGGATACCCTAAATGTAGGTATTTGGTATCCTAGAACCTCCAACTTTGAATTATCAGGATACTTTGACTTAGACTATGCCGGATGCAAGTTAGATAGAAAAAGTACAAGTGGAAGTTGTTAATTATTTGGACACAGTCTAGTCAGCTGGTGTAGTAGAAAGCAATATTGCGTTGCCCTATCCACAACTGAAGCAGATTATGTTACTCTAGGAGAGTGTGTAGCACAACTTTTATGGATGATGCATACTCTTAAGGACTTCCAGCTAGACTATGCCCAAACCAAATTATCCATTGACAACATAAGCTCGATTAATCTTACGAAAAACCCTATTTATCACTCCCGAACCAAACACATTGAAGTAAAACATCATTTTGTTAGGGATCACGTAGCCAGGGGCGAAATCGTACTTATGCATGTGGACTCGAAATCTAATCTAGCCAACATCATTACCAAACCCTTACCTGAGTCTGAATTCAGCTTACTAAGAAGACAGTTAGGGTTGTGCTTAGTAGAATAGGACTATTATCATGTATGTTTTCAAAAAAATTTCAAAACTAGAATTTCAAATCATTCGAAAATTGGTTTTATTTTAAGTCTTGAATTTTAAAATTCCTTTTCCGACTTAGATGTTCCAAAAAGAAAAATTACCCCCTTTAAAACTAGGGTTTTCTACGCAATGAATTTAGCCTAGGCTTTAACCCTAGAATTGCATGCTCCTATAGATCTAGAAGCCAACATCTCACAAGCACATTAGAACACATTGATTGATAACCTAGACTGGGTTGAGATGCTTAGGTCTATGCCTTGACTCAAGATGCTTTAAGTCAGTGCATCTAGAGTAGTTGGGGCGATAAATATATTTGAACAGCAATCAAGCTAAGTGTTCAAGCTTAGAAAATCTAACTTGATCAGATCACTTAACTTGACTAACCCTAGTGAAAGCTGTTGTTATATAACAGTTAGTAAGTAGCTAACTGAGTTAGACAGGACCCGAACGAGTACAATTTAGTTGGTTTGATCCTTTTTGTTGCTTGGACTCACTAGAATTGGTTCAATGTGTTTTCAATTTTTACAAAAATTGGCTCTAATTCGCAATTATTTTTACCAGTTTTTTGATATATGGCAAAGGGGGAGAGTAAAAAAAAAGAGTAAAATTTTTTTTCAATACTTTTTTATTAAAAAAAAGTGAAGTTAAATTTTCAATTGCATTAAATTTTCAAGTGCAAATTTTTCTTGCAAAAATGTTTTATTTTTTAAGTGCAAAGTTTTTTTGCAAAAAGTCTTAAAGTACTTTTAAGTGCACAATTTTTTTAAGTACAAAATATTTTTAATTGCACATTTTTTTTAAGTACAAAAGATTTTTCAAGTATAGAAGAATTTTAAGTGTAAAATATTTTTCTAAGTGCAAAATGTTTTTTTAAGCACAATATTTTTAAAGGGCAAAATCTTTGTAAGTGTGCAAATGTTTTGAGTACAAAAAGTGCAAAGTCTTTTAAAGTACAAATTTTTGTGGTAAAGTTAAAATTCTATTTTACAGAAAAATTTATTAATCTTTCCAAAAATGTGTCTTAACATTTTCAAACTTCAAAAGTTTTGCAAAATATACTTGGTCAAAATTTGGTGATCTTGATTTCACAGAAAGACTTTAACTTGTTTTTCCTCAAAAAGGGTACACTTAAACTTTTTGAAAAATTGTATATCTTTGAAAGCTTTAGGGGGAGAATCTCTAATTCAAGGGGAGCTTAGGGCATGTTTTTCAAAAAATTAGTTTTCTTAAAAGAGAGAAAAATAACAATGTTTTTTTTGAAATACCTACTTTATATGTTAACTTTTCAACTAGGTTGCCATAAATCAAAAAGGGAGAGATTGTTGGTGCCGAAAGCACCAAGATTGAACCTGAGTTTTGATAATGGCAAAGGGTTCATAAGTTAAGATTACATTGTGATCTAGTGAATTTGTTTAAGTGCGTAGGAAAAGTCCTAGGTAAGCTAGGCACGAAGTCCTGGTTCGTAGAATTGGGCAATAAGTCTTGGCCGAGAGCTGGGCACCGAAGACCTGACCAAGGGTTGGGTAATAAGTCATGGTCGTGGACTGGGCACAAAGTCCTAATTCGAGGAATTGGGCAATAAATCCTGGTCGAGGGTTGGGCACCGAAGACATGACCGAGGGTTGGGCAATAAGACCTGGTCGTAGACTGGGCACCAAAGTCCTGATCCGGAATATCGGGCAAAAGTTCAACAGGAGGAGTCGGTTGGCAAAAAGGTAACTTCTCCTGAGAGGAGTAGGCGAGGACAGGTTCCTCGGAAGAAGGAACATTAGGTGTCGGTTCGACCTAGGGCTCCATTTTGGGAAGCCCAAAGTCAGAACCAAGACAGCGTAGGCTGTTAACTGTACTTAATTTATCTATTATTTGTGTTTTGGAACTAACCCTGGTTGTAGGAACAAAGGATGGAGTTCTTTGCTTCCCAGGCGCCTGAAAGGAGTCAGGCGCCTGATCATACAAGCGCCCCAGAAGGGTGTTTTCCAGCAGTCTGCGAAGCTGAGCCTCCACCTCAGCAAGGGAGGCGCCCGTGACCATACAGGTGCCCCAGTCGTCCCAGGGCCCTGGTTGAAGGGATAAGCGCTGGCCAAGTCTGCGGATAAAGATGCGCGCAGATAGGCACACGTGTCAGGCGCCCCATTCAACACAGGCGCCCCAGACGACTGTATATAAAGGGGTACACCCCCTTGCTTCCAGAAAACACTTCTTCCAACGCAAATACTCAAGCTCTTTGCTCTAATCTCTCCGTACTCAAGTTTCAAGCCCAACGATAACCCGCTGCTCCGATCTTCGAGTCCTTCTCCGGTCATCGATATTTTTAATTTAATTTCTTAAATTCAATTCTATATTCGTGCTTCAAATTTGTAACATTTTTGCGAAATATATAATTGTCCAACGTAAATGGTCAAGGACCGTGAGCCTTGGAGTAGGAGCCGATCTAGACTCCGAACCAAGTAAAAGAAATCGTGTTAGCATTGTTTTGAATTTCCACTGCGTATTATTCTTATTATATCCGAAAAATTTTATCACTATTCACCCCCCCTCTATCGATTCTAAACGATCCCACAAGCTAATCCTAGGTACCCAAATAGGTAGGTTGAGTTATTGAGGTAACAACTAGTTTGCCACCTCCTATTGTTTTTTTATTTCACTTTGATTTGTAATATAGATTTGTGAGTTAATAATCTTTTCAAGTTCATTTATTTTATTTTTTAAAAGATCATTTTATTTTTCTAATTTTCTAAAAGTTGTATATAAATTTTTAAACTTTGAAAAATTGTTTTCTTTTAGTTTTTGATTTTTTAGATTCAACGTCTTATTTTAAAAGGTTAATGAATTAATTTCTGAGTTTTTTAAATTTTGGTTATTAATTAATTTTGTGTTATTTTTGTGGGATCGATGTCATCGATAGAGGGGGGATATCGATTATGAATTTTTCCAGATTGATATCGAGAGTATGTGCACTGGAAATCAGAAATAGCAAGATAAAACAATGCTAACTCGCTTTGTTTTACTTGATTCGAAGTCTGTGACGACTCCTACTCCAAAGCCCATGGTCCTTTACCGTTTTCGTTGGATAATTCTATAATACGCAAAGATGATTTACAAGATATAAGGATTAAGTACAAGAACTAAAACTGAAAATGTTATACCGACGACATTTGCTAAGGAAAGAAGAACTCGATTGTTCGTAGAAGCAGCGTGTCATCAATCTCAGATTTTTTTGGCGGGAGGAACATGAGCATGGAAGCTTTATCTCAGTAATTTTGAGTGCTTGAATTAATGTCTGGAAGCAAGCGGGCAAAACCCCTTATATACTGCTACTCGGGCGCCCGAGTGCTCATGGGGGTGCCCTCCACATTAGCGATCCAACCGCATCGTTATCCTCTGACTTAGCCAAACCTTATCTACTCTCGGGCGCTTGAGATCACTGGGGCGCCTGAGTGTTGATGTGGCGGGTCCAATCAGCTGCCACCATCTCAGCTTCGCCAGCGCTAAGCAAACTGACCTGGGGCGCCCAAGACCTCCTGGGTGCCTAGCTCTCGGGCGCCTGAGTCCTCTCAGGCACCCCCAATGCGGCCAACCAATCTTCTAAGCCTATAATCAGGGTTAGTCCAGAAAAGTAATAATATTTATTAAATATATAAATATTTGACAGCCAGAGTTGTCTGGTCTTGACTTTAGGTTTCAAATGAAATTCTAGGTCGGACCGACGCCTACTGTTCCCTCTTCCGGGGAATGCGTCCTCACCTAGTCCACTCTGGAGAAGTTATCTTTTGCAAACCGGTACCTCCGGTTGGACTTTTGCTAGGCCTCTGAAACTCCCGGATCTCGAGACGTCCGTACCTCGACCCATCTCTACTTTTGTCTGTAGTCCTCGCTTGGCTAAGTCTTCTGCCGAATAGTCTAGATCAGGTCTAAGTGCCTAGTCCTCGACTAGGACATCGTTCCCAACCCTCGATCATGTCTTCGGTGTCCTGCCCTCGACTAGGATTGCATACCCAGTCCTCGACTAGGACTTTGTGATCAACCAAGTCTTTGTGCCTAGGTAAACTAGGACTTTCCTGCACACTTAGCAACTCCGTTAGATCACAACACAAACTTAACTTTGAACCCTTTGCCATTATCAAAATCAGGTATGATCTGGTGCTTTCTGTTGGATCGTAGAAACTCTACTCCAAGGCCCACGGTCCTTGACCATTTACTTTGGGCAATTCTATATTCGAAAAATCTTTTATAAATTGATAGTACAGATATAGAATTGGAAATTGAATTAGCAACACTTTCGTAATTTAAGTTTACTGACGCCCGAGGTGGATCGAATTTCGGAGCAGAGGGTCCTCGTCGACGCTGGAATCTCGAAGTCGAAGTTTGTTGAAGCGCAGCGCTTGAACGAAAGTGTCTGGAGCGTAGAGAGTGATGATGTTCGAAGCCTTGGGGGTGAACCCCCTTTTATAGCACCCATGGGGGCGCCCGAGTCGATGGGACCGCCTACACATGGCCTTCCCTGCACGATCTCTTATCCGTAGGCTCGGTTAGCGCTTATCCATCTTTACATGGGCGCCTGAGTTGATGGGGGCGCCCGTGACGTCACGGGCGCCTGAGCTGCCTTGGTTCAGAGGCTTCGCGACAGTGGTTTGGTTTTTGCCCTTACACTGGGGCGCCCGTATCCATACGGGCGCCTAGCCCCAGTGAGGCACCTCACTCCATTGAGGTGCCTAAGCTGCAGAAGACCAGTCCTTCGATCCCTGCAACCAAGGTTAGTTCCAAAAACACAATAAGAAACTATGTTAGCCATTATTTACAGTCGTAGCTGTCTTGGTTCTGACTTTGGGTCTCCCAAATGGAACCCTAGGTCGAACTAACGCCTACTGTTCCCTCGACGGGGAGTGTGCCCTCACCTACTCCTCTCAAGAGAGTTTACCTTTTGCCAACCGGCTCCTCCGGTTGGACTTTTGCCCAATCAACCTGACTAGGTCTTCGTGCCCAACTTCTGGTCAGGTCTTCTTGCCCAACTTCCGGTCAGGTCTTCGATGCCCAGCCCATTGCCAGGACTTCTTGCCCAGTCCTCGACCAGGACTTCTTTGCCCAACTTCCGGTCAGGTCTTCTTGCCCAGTCCTTGACCAGGACTTCTTGCCCAGCCCTTTGCTAGGACTTTTTGCCTAGTGTACCTAGGACTTTTCCTGCACACTCAGTAAGTATGTTAGATCATAATAACACCTTAACTTCTGAACCCTTTGTCATTATCAAAACATAGGTTTGACTTTGGTGCTGCCTGCACCAACAATCTCCCCCTTTTTGATTTATGGCAACACGGTTCAAAAAGTTAAGTTAAAGAAACATATAACAAGCAACGTATTTAGTTTCCTGCCCCTGAAATGAAAATTCTCCCCCTGAGTCTTTCAAAGATATGTGGAGTCTTTGAAAAACTTCTAAGCCCTTGACTATTCTTAGAGAAACCCAAAAAATATTTTCCAAAAGATTTTTCAAGTAAACCACTTAGAAAAATTTTCCAAAAGACTTTCAAGTTAGAAACTTAGAAAATTTTCCAAAAGATTTTTAAGTTAAACACATAGAAAATTTTCCAAAGGATTTTTAAGTTAAACACTTAGAAAATTTTCCTTTTTGAAATGTTTAGATTTGAAACTATTTTTAAGCATTTATTTACTTTACTTTTTGAAAAAGGAGATAAAAATTTTGAAAAATTAAAATTTGAAAAAAAAACTTCTTTTCTCTCCTTTCCTTTCTCTCCCCCTTTGCCATATATATAAAAAAAATATTATAGCAAAAAAAAATTGAGTAAAGAAAGTAAAGTTCTGTATTGAACCAACTCTAAACACTTACGCATAAGCTGGACCAAACCAATTTAAATCTTCTTTTTCGGGCCTGTCTAACCCAGTTAGCTACTTACTAACTGTCATAAACAGTAGCTTTCGCTAGGGTTAGTCAAGTTAAGTGATCTGATCAAGTTAGATTTTCTAAGCTTGACACTTAATCTGATTATTATTCAATTTGTATTTATTGCCCCAATTACTGCAGATGCACTGACTTAAAGCATCTTGAATCAAGGCATAAACCTAAGCATCTCAACCCAGTCTAGGTTGTTAATCAAAAGTACCCTAAGGTGCTTGTGAGATGCTGGCTTCTAGATCTATAGGTGCATGTAGTTCTAGGGTTAGAGCTTAAGCTAAGTCCATTTGCGAAAAGCCCTAGTTTTAAAGGGGGTAAGTTTTTGAAAAACTAAGTCGGAAAATCATTTTAAATTTCAAGACAAAAATGATTTTTCAAACATATTAAATAACAGATAAAAAATAAAACAATTTAAAAAAAACATGTAGAGCAGTCATATTCTACTAAGCATAATCCTAACTGCCTTCTTAGTGAGCTAAACTCAGACTCAGGTAAGGGTTTGGTAAAGATATTAGCTAAGTTTGACTTTGAGTTCACATGCTTAAGGACTATTTCACCCCTAGCTACATGATCCCTTACAAAGTGATGTTTAACCTCTATATGCTTTGTTCTTGAGTGTTGGATTGGATTTTTAGTTAGATTGATTGAACTTATGTTATCAATGCAGACTTGGGTTTGGGTGTAATCAAGCTGGAAGTCCTTAAGAGTGTGCATCATCCATAAGAGTTGTGCCACACACTCTCCTAAAGCAACGTATTCTGCTTCGGTTGTAGATAGAGCTACGCAGTGTTGCTTTCTATTGCACCAACTGACTAGACTATTTCTTAAAAGTTGGCAGCTTCCACTTGTACTCTTTCTATCTAGTTTGCATCCAGCATAGTCAGAATCAGAGTATCCTGACAAGTCGAAGGTTGAGGTCCTAGGATACCAAATCCCTACATCTAGGGTGCCCTTAATGTATCTAAGTACTCTTTTTAGGGTTGCTAAATGCAATTCCTTAGCACAAGTTTGGTATCTAACAGACATTCCTACAAAGAATAGGATATCAGGTCTGCTAGCTGTAAGGTAAAGTAGACTTCCAATTATACTTCGGTATAGCTTAATATCTACAGGTTTACCTTCAGGGTCACTATCAATTTTGATATTTGTGGCCATAGGGGTACTTATACTTTTGGAGTTATACATTTTAAATTTTTTTATTAACTCCTTAGCATATTTAGATTAGTGAACATAATTTCCATCCCTGGTTTGCTTAATTTACAGTCCTAAGAAGAAATTGAGCTCACAACTAAGCTCATTTCAAATTCATTTTCCATTATTTTTACAAATTCTTTTAAAAAGTTTGAGTTGGTGGATCCGAAAAATATGTCATCAACATAGATTTGGGAAATGAAAATATTTTTTTCTAAGGTTTTAACAAAAAGGGTGGAATCAATTTGTCCTTGGTTAAATTCCTTAGAAATAAGGTATGTTGATAGACGTTCATACCATGCCCTAGGTGCTTGTTTTAACCCATAAAGTGTCTTATTAAGTTTGAAAACGTAGTCAGATTTTTCTAGGTCCTCAAATCCGGGAGGTTGTCCTACATAGACTTCTTCTTTGATGAACCCATTTAAAAAGGCTGACTTAACGTCCATTTGGTAGAGTTTGAATCCTCTATAGGCTGCAAATGCTAACAACATTCTAATATACTAAAGTCTGGCTACTGGGGCATAGGTTTCATCATAGTCTAATCCTTCGACTTGATTGAACCCTTTTGCTACTAAGCGGGTTTTTTTCTGACTATTTTCCCTTGGTCATTTAGTTTGTTCCTAAATACCCACTTAGTATCTATAATAGACTTGCCCTCAAGTTTAGGTACTAGTTCCCAGACTTGGTTTCTCTCAAATTGGGCTAATTCCTCTTGCATAGCTATGATCCAATCAGGATCAGGTAGGGCTTCCTCTATAGTCTTAGGTTCAATTTTTGGAATTAGTGCTATCTGGCTAAGATTTTTATAGGAAGACTTAGTTTGACTCCTAAGCTTGGATCACCCATAATTTGATC
This sequence comes from Boesenbergia rotunda, assembly GCA_024364735.1. Classification (NCBI taxonomy): domain Eukaryota; kingdom Viridiplantae; phylum Streptophyta; class Magnoliopsida; order Zingiberales; family Zingiberaceae; genus Boesenbergia; species Boesenbergia rotunda. Next base: position 96,229 of record JAGFNQ010006063.1, read on the forward strand.
AGAAGGGTGATTGAGTCTGGGTTTCTTGGTTCTTCTAGAACTTGGTTCAGCCTCAGGTCCAGCTAGACGGTTTGGTTCAATATTTCGTTCAACTACTTGGGTTGGTTCAATTATTGGTTCAGTTGACGCAGTAGTTGGTTCAAGAGTTAGTTCATTTAGAGGTTCAACTAGTGGTTCAATTGATGGTTCAATTGTATGCTCATTTTCTTCTTGATCAATATTTGATGGGTTCAGGTTTTGATTATCAGATTATCCATATGGGCGCCTAGCCCCAGTGAGGCACCTCACTCCATTAAGGTGCCTAAGCTGCAGAAGACCAGTCCTTCGATCCCTACAACCAAGGTTAGTTCCAAAAACACAACATGCAAATATGTTAGCTATTATTTATAGTCGTAGCTGTCTTGGTTTTGACTTTGGGTCTCCCAAATGGAACCCTAGGTCGAATCGACGCCTACTGTTCCCTCGACGGGGAACGCGTCCTCATCTACTCCTCTCAGGAGAGTTTACCTTTTGTTAACCGGCTCCTCCGGTTGGACTTTTGCCCAATCCACCTGACCAAGTCTTCGTGCCCAACTTCCGGTCAGGTCTTCTTGCCCAACTTCCGGTCAGGTCTTCGGTGCCCAGGCTGTTGCCAGGACTTCTTGCCCAGTCCTCGACCAGGACTTCTTTGCCCAACTTCCGGTCAGGTCTTCTTGCCCAGTCCTTGACCAGGACTACTTGCCTAGCCCTTTGCCAGGACTTCTTGCCTAGTGTACCTAGGACTTTTCCTGCACACTCAGTAAGCATGTTAGATCACAATAACACCTTAACTTCTGAACCCTTTTCCATTATCAAAACACAGGTTTGACTTTGGTGCTGCCTGCACCAACACTTTCGATACCAACATCTCCTCCTTTTTGATTTATGGCAACCCAGTTCAGCATTGTCCTAACTGCTGAGGAGTACAAATATGTACTCTTTGAGGAATGCCCTGAAAAGCCTAGTGAAAATTCTGGTAAAGAGGAGAGGGAGCGTTATAAGTAGTGAGTCAAGGCAGATGAGATAGCGCGATGCTTCATTTTGGCTTCTATGTCAAATGTATTGCAACATCAGCATCAGGCCATGCCCACTACTTATGAAATGATGCTAAAACCTCAAGGAACTCTTCGGACACCAGAATCGGGCCGCTAGGCAAGATGGAATGAGGAACTTGATGATGACTACCATGGTCGAGGGGACACCCGTGAGGGATCATGTCCTTAAGATGATGGCTCATCTGAATGAGATTGAGGTCCTTGGAGCAGAGATCGACTGGAAAACCCAGGTCGATATCATTCTCCAGTCTTTACCTAGGAGTTTTGAGCAGTTCCGTCTGAACTACAATATGAACAAACGTACATATACGTTGGGGGAACTACTGGCAGAACTTCAGGCGACAGAGGGGCTTTTCGTCAGAGTTCTCAGGCCTTGGTTACTCAAAGGGTTTCTACTTCTGTGCTGAAAGGCAAGAAGAAGAAGAAACAAGATGGGTCCAAGAAGGCAACAGGATCTTAGGCACCTCGGACTAGCATGAAGAAGCCGAGAGGCAAGTGCTTCACGTGCAAGCAAACTGGACACTGGAAGGCGAACTGTCCCCGTCGTCAGGACAAAGGTATATCTTTTTCTTTTGTCGTTGAAACATGCTTAGCGGTGTTATCTACCAGTACCTGGTGTGTAGATACGGGAGCCACTGATCATGTTTGCAATTCCATGCAGAGGTTCCAGAAAACCCGACGACTAGCTGAAGGAGAGATTACTGTCTATATGGGAAATGCTACGGAGGTGACGACTATTGCAGTGGGAGACGTTTATTTGTCTTTTGAGAGAAATAAAGTTTTGGTTTTAAAAGATTGTCTTTATGTATCTTCTTTTAGAAAGAACCTTGTTTCGGTTTCTAAAATAATAAAGGATGGATATTCTATTGCTTTTAATAACCATGTTGTTATAAAAAGAAATAGAGAGATTATTTGTTCAGGTAAATTGGTTAGCAATTTGTATACTTTAGAACCAAAAACTCCCACAATGCAAATAGAAGCTAATAGCTCATCATCTAACCAAAATAAGAGAAAGGAACCTTCTAAGATGAACCAAACATATCTTTGGCATCTAAGGCTTGGTCATATTAACCTTAGTAGGATTCAAAGGTTGATAGCTGATGGGCCCTTTGGTTCATTAGTGGTGGAAGACTTCCCAACCTGTGAATCTTGCTTGGAAGGTATGATGACCAAGAGGCCTTTCAAGGCCAAGGGGTATAGGGCCAAATATGTGTTGGAACTGATTCATTCTGATTTGTGTGGTCCTATGTCTATCTAGGCTAGAGGTGGCTTTGAATACATCGTCTCTTTTATAGACGATTATTCAAGGTATGAGTACATTTACCTGATGCGCCGCAAGTCTGAATGCTTTGATAAGTTCAAAGAATTCAAGGCTGATGTGGAGAAACATCGAGGTAAAAGTAACAAGACATTACGATCAGATCGTGGTGGCGAGTACCTCTTGGGAGAGTTTAGGACTTACTTATCAAAGGCTGGGATTCAATCTCAATTGTCTGCACCTGGTACACCCAATAGAATGGTGTTGCAGAAAGAAAGAATAGGACTCTTATGGAGATGGTTAGGTCAATGATGAGCTACTCCGAGTTGCCAAATTCGTTCTGGGGATATGCTCTGGAAATGACAGCGTACATACTGAACTTGGTACCATCTAAGTCAGTACCCTCTACTCCTACAGAATTGTGGACTGGGTGAAAGCCTAGTCTAGGACATATTCGGATTTAGGGTAGTCCAGCACATGTGCTAAAGGGAGATACTGATAAGTTGGAATCTCGTACATAAGTGCGCTTGTTCGTAGGCTATCCTAGAGGAACGAAAGGTGGTCTGTTCTATAGTCCTAAGGATCAGAAGGTAATCGTTAGCACGAATGCCAGATTCTTAGAGGAAGACTATGTGATGAACCACAAGCCCATGAGTAGACTTGTTCTTGAGGAATTACGAAGGGACGTTCCGACCTTAGTACCAACTATACAAAAGGATATACCACAAGTCACTGCACCGCGTGTCACAGAAGATACACAGGTGGTACCTCGTCGTGGTGAGAGGGTTGTTAGACATCGTGAAAGATTCATGTTCTTGGGTGAGTCTTCAGACTTAATCCCTGACAAACATGAACCAGATCCCTGGACCTATGACGAGACACTCCAAGATAAAGATGCAGATTCTTGGCAAAGGGCAATGAATTCTGAGATAGAATCTATAGATTCTAATCACATCTGGGAGCTAGTAGAACCACCCAATGGTGTAAAAGTCATTGGATACAAGTGGATTACAAGAGAAAGAGAGGATCAGATGGGAAGGTTGAGACCTTCAAAGCTAGACTTGTTGCGAAAGAGTATACTCAGAAAGAGAGTATCGATTATGAGGAGACCTTTTCGCCGGTAGCCATGCTTAAGTCTATCCAGATTCTCTTATCTATTGCCGCTCATATGGATTATGAGGTATGGTAGATGGACGTCAAGACAACTTTCCTTAATGGAAGTCTTGAGAAGATCATCTATATGAAGCAACCAGAGGGATTCATTGCGAAGGGCAAAGAGCATCTTGTGTGCAAGCTTAATCAATCCATTTATGGATTGAAGCAAGCTTCGCGATCTTGGAACATCCGCTTTGATGAGGTAATCCAGTCATATGAATTTATTCAAAGTCCGGATGAGTCATGTATATATAAGAGATGTGACGGAAACGTAGTGGTGTTTCTTGTAATATACGTAGATGATATTTTGCTCATTGGCAACAATGTCAAAGTACTATCAGACGTAAGGGTATGGTTGTCCAAACATTTTGATATGAAGGACTTGGGAGAAGTAGGGCATATCCTTGGGATTAAGGTTATAAGGGATCACCAGAAAAGGATGTTGTGCTTATCCCAAGCTTCATACATAGACACTGTCCTAGCTCGTTTTAGCATGGAAAACTTCAAGAAAGGTTTTCTACCTTTCAGGCATGGAGTTCCTCTATATAAGGAGATGTGTCCTAAAACATCAAAGGAGATAAAGGAGATGAAGGTGGTTCCTTATGCATCGGCTGTAGGAAGCCTCATGTATGCTATGTTGTGTACGAGATTGAATATCTGCTTTGTCGTGGGCATGGTTAGCAGATATTAGAGTAACCCTGGGCAGGGACATTGGACTGCGGTAAAGCATATACTGAAGTACCTGAGAAAGACTAGGGATTATATGCTGGTTTACCGGGTAGACCAATTACTCCCTATGGGTTATACAGATTCATACATCCAATCGGATAGGGACAAAAGTAAATCTACCTCGAGGTTTGTGTTTACTTTAGGAGGTGGAGTCATAGTATGGAGGAGTGTCAAGCAGAAATGCGTGGAGGACTCCACCATGGAAGCTGAGTATGTGGCAGCCTCAAAGGCAGCCAAGGAAGCTGTATGGCTCAGGAACTTCATAGTGGACTTGGATGTGATTCCTGGTTTGCCAAGATCTATCACAATTTATTGTGATAATAGTGGTGCAGTTGCAAACTCGAAAGAATCACGAGCCCATAAGGCGAGTAAACACATAGAGCGTAAGTACCACCTGATACGAGAAATCGTGAAGCGAGGAGAAGTAGCTGTCGCCAATATTGCATCGGAGGACAACCTGACAGATCCTTTCACTAAGGCCCTTCCAGCGAGAGCTTTTGATAGGCATGTGGAGGATATGGGAGTCAAATGTATGGCACTGGGAGGACAGTAGAGTCTTTGAGTATAAGTGGGAGATTGTTAGGATGTATACTAAAAGTCTTGCCTTTTCTGTATAAACATCTACATTTTGAAAGAGAATCACAACATCACTGTTGCATGTTTATATTAGTATGTGCATAACTGTCTGATACTTTGCATTGTAGATAACATGGTGTGTGGTGACACATAGAAGATCATGTTATCAATCCCTTGCAGAGTATAAGTAGAGTCTCACAACCGAGATAGAGTTGGACAAACCATCGGGATGGTTGTAGTGTAATTAGGTGTGGTTTATCTTGACCATAGAATTACACTAGTGTACTTTGTGTGCATTGAGCAGGACCATCATAGAGGTGATCCAATTTATACTGAATTTATAATTGGATCAGACCTCGGTTTATTATAGAGTACATGCTCTGAATCCCGATATAATAACAGTATGTGTATTTAGTAGTTATTTCTTTAATTTACCAATAGGCGAGATTTATTCTGTTAAATCGATAGGCCCAGTAAGTCGGGATATAATATTATTTACCTGGTGTGCCATTGATTATAGACGGAATCCGTGTCCTGGTGAGTCGGGATGATGATGCCCCCTTGATGAGCTCATAAGGTACATCATGTTAAATCCTGCAGGTGGACTTGGTCCAACATGATGATAAGGATGAGTGGTACTAGTCAAGGAGTTAGAGGTTGATTAATTAAAATAGTCAGTAATTTAAATTAATCAACGGGCATTCGATATCTTAAACACGGGGAGAAATTGTACTCATAATAGGTGGAGCCCATATGAAAATATGGGGGTTGGTGAGGTAGTTCAATGAGGATCCTTTAGTGGAATGGATCTTCATTAATGGATCGGGTTTGGATCCATTAGCAGGCCAAGACCCAACTCCTCCTCATGGTCTCTATTGTAGCCCTATAAATACCCCATGGTATCATGAAACCAAGGCATCCAATTATTCATCCGCCCTAAGTCTCTCCTCTCTTCCTCTCTCTCTCCCTTCTCTCTCCTAGGTCACGGCGGCAAGGGGAAGAAGTTCCACCTTCTTCATCCTTTCATCTCCTCCTCTCAACCACTCAATGGCCGACTGCTACTAGACAAAGGGGGAGTTCTTCACTCCCTTTTATGGTGTGCGGCGAGGAAGAGGACAAGGTCAGCGGCCGGCGCAAGGAGGAGGCGGGGGGGGGGGGGGTGCAATTGGAGGTGCTCGGCCGCGCGCAAGGGAGTGGGAGAGGAGGCTTGTCTTCCTTGTGTGCTTGGTGCCGCATGATAGGAAGAGGTAGAGGAGGCCGGAGAGGGTGGTTGTGAGGGAGAAGAGCACTTCTCATCTTCTCCTTCACCTTCTTCTTCCTTGGAAGGCCGACGGCAAACCCTAGCTTTAGGGTTTTGGTTGGCATGTGAAGAAGCGGTTGATTGGAAGGCCTTGGTGATTTCCGGTTCTTGGTAGATCATCGCCCACACGACCTCCAAGAGGGAGGGTCATACGATAGAAGATCGCGAGGTAACGGGAAGGTATAAACTCTTCCTTGGCTCCTTTGATATTCTTATCATTTTATGTGGTGTATAATTAATTATCATGTGTTTAATTATTTGTTAATTAATGTTGATAATTAATTATTTGGACCCCGATAATAAACACAAAAGCGGCGATCCGCTTGTTGTCTTTTCCGGGACCAATTGGTTAGGCGAGTTACAAGGCTTGAACTTTGAGTTTGGCTAGTTGTAACTCGAATCAATTGGTACGATGACGAGACGGTCATTTGGGAGATAGGTCTCCATTCGGATTAAATTTTTTAATCCATAGACATGGAGAGGTCTCTCATGGACGACCAGGTATTCGCTTAGGAAACCCGCCAAGCTATCCAACACTCGCCCCGTGCGAGTTATAAGTGGGCATGCTCCCACGCACCCCTCGGCTCCCAGTCCGGATGCTTGGCAACCCATGCTTCCTGAGTTCTACCTGACCGAGCGTCCAGACTCTTGCCCCATGCGAGTTATAAGTGGGAATGCTCCCATGCACCCCTCGGCTCCGTTCCTAGTCCGGACGCGTGGCGACCCACGCTCCTGGGTTCTACCCGACCGTGTATCCAGACTCTCGCCCCATGCGAGTTATAAGTGGGCATGCTCCCACGCACCCCTCGGCTCGACTCCCAGTCCGGACACGTGGCGACCCACGCTCCTTGAGGACCGGCTGACCAAATGCACAAGCTCTCGACGACCGAGCAAGCAACATCATGCTTTGTCAAACAATGGGGCAATCCCTATTTCCTAAACATAAGTCGATCATAAATGGCTAAGTCCCCCGAACGGGTGTGCCGCTTAGGGACCAATCCTTAGCCGGGACTTAAGAGAGGTCGGGGCCCTTGGGCTGGCTTAGTCGGTAGCCTACCCTAGCCGATCTCATGAGAAGGAAGTAAGGATTCGGGCCCTTGCCCAAGCCACCAGCACTCAGACGCGAAACATACATTTGACAAAGCATAGAAGAAAAGGGATTTGCATTAAAAATAGTCTCATTGCAAAATTGAGGCTAGGCCTCTACAAAAGGAAAATAAAGAGAAAAGACCCCGACCTCACTCAAAAGGTCGGAAGACCTCCTCCATCCCCCGGGTCAACCCAGACAGCTTGACGGTGCTGACCGGGAGGTCGGGCGGAAGGTGCCCGCTATGCTTTAGCTGCTCAATAGTACTGAGCATTTGCTGCTGAAGCATGGGGCGCAGCCTCCCCGACAGCTGCTTGCTGAACTCCCGAGAGTTGAGATACTCAACCCTACGAGAGTCCCACCGAGTCGCCTCCCCCGCCTTGTAGGCCCGGAGTTCCTCTAGCTCCGACCGGGCTGCCTCCAACTCCGCCTCTCATGTGGCTAGCCGCTCCTTAAGCTGACTGAGCTCTTCCGATCAGGCGCTCAGCTCCTCGTCTCGCATAGTCAGTTGGGTCGCCAAGGCCTCAGCTTTCTTCACTTGGGCCACCAGTTGTTGCTCCTTGGTGGTCAGATCGGCGCGCAGAGCGGAAGCCGACTGGACCATCTCCAGGAGCTCCGCCTTGGCCTTGGCCAGCTCATCTCGAGCCTAGCCCTCGAGGGTCTAGGCCTTGCACTCTGTGTACTCCAGATTGATGACTCGGTGCTGCGCCTGGGCGACCACCATGGTTGCCGAGTCAAGCTCCGTCTGGGTCTCCTCAAGCCGTGCCTCCGAGTGAGCTAGCCGGTCTTGTAGGGCCAAGTTCTCAGACCGCAGCCCGCTCAAGGTCTCCTTGTTAGAAACCAGCTGCGCGTGGCGGAGCTGAGTCTCCAGCCGCTCCACCCGGGATTCCGCCTGTTGTTGAGTCTGGGTGTGGGCTATAAAAGAAACAGCCAGGCTGTAGGCTGAGCCGAAAAGCTGCGAACAAAGAATAGATCTTAGTCAAGAATAAGCAAAAGGAAAAAAACACAAGCAGGAAACAAACGTACCTGACTGGCCTCCGAAAGAAAGGCGTTGACTCTGCTAGTCGGGCCCGATAGTTAGCTTCCCGAAGGCCTTGATAAAAATGGTCGCTCAGCGGACCGTACAGATGGACCTCCTGGCCTGCTCGGGTGGCTCGGCGATTGGTACATCATAGCCCATGGCAGAGACATCCCGGGACGGCATGACCAAATGGAACGGCTGACTGTCCGAGCCTTCAGCAGGGGAGGGGAGGGATCCCTCCGGATCTGGGCTTCCAGGGAGCCTGCCCGGGTCAGAGTCGGGGGCGGAACTAGAGAAGGGGCCGCTGGAGAAGGGGTCGCTACTTTCTTTTTCTTCTTCTTTGGCCGAGAGCTGGTGGAGGCTCCGGCTGTGGGAACGGCGGGAGGCGCGGACTTTGAGTCGGCTGATCGATCCCTTCGACGCCTGGTGACCAGAGGCTGGTCATCCACATCTATTGGCTTGGGGTCGGAAACCGACGCCGCTCTATTGCTGGAGGAGGACACATCAGTAGGAGAAACCGCGGGTGGAGCTGCCTCTCGTTGGGCCAGCTGTTCGCCGACCCGAGAGTCAAGTTCGGCGTCGTCCAGGCCAAACCCCTCCTCTAGGACAACTGCTAGCATCATATTTGCTGCAAGGAAACATGGGTTTAGTTAGCTACAAACATTCGAAAGACAGAGTACAGAACTTACCGAGTGACTGGGGTCGGCGGACCGGCACTTGGCTGAGCCCAAACACGTACAAAATATCCTCGCTGAGTAAATAGATACCGTGGAAGTGTCGGCCCCCGAGTTTGGAGAGGGCCGACTGATAAGAGGGGAGGGATCGATAGTTCTTGGGGAGAGGGGGAGAAGGAGGAAGGTCGGATATCCAGTGGGTTAGCCCGCTCAGGGCCGCGACAATATTGATAAAGAAATAATGTTCCTTCCAACCCTTATTAGAGGTTGGAAGTTTCGATAGAAAGGAAGTCTTGGCTCAGGCTTGGAAGAAGAAGTCGTCCGGCTCTTGCTTCTTAGGGTAAAAGAAGTAATAAAAGAACTCGGGCTCGACAGGGATCTTATACAGAGTAAAGATAACTACTGAGCCACACATCAGACGGATGGCGTTCGGGGCAAGTTGGGACAGGGGAATTTGGAAGAAATGACAAACGGAGGAAATGAATGGGTGGATTGGGAAACGAAGCCCGACCTGAAGGTGGTCGCGGGAGATAGTTATGTAACCATGGGGGAGGTCTCTGCACGGTTGGTCGGGTCGGGCAAACGGAGGCGGAAGTTGTCTGAGATACGGTAATCGGCTCGGATTTGGTCGAGGTCATGATGGTGGAGCTCGGACACCATGGTAGTGTACCAAGGGTACGAGGAGGAAGAAGGAGAGTCCATCTGGCCAAGTAAAAAAGGAAAGGGACTGGGTGAGAAGGAGAACTGACCGAGTGGAAAAGGGATCGCCGGAGACGATGATCGAAGAACGCGTGCCGAGGGGAGTTGCCGGACCCCTAACAGAGCGAGCAACAGCAGCAGTTCGGCGTCGGAAGTAAAAAAGTAGTGGTAAAAACTGCGGGGTAAGAGCCTTTATATAGGGTCGAGCGGGCAGCCCCAACCGTTCGAGGGGGATCCGAGCGAAGAGCGGGAAAGGATCTGGACCGTCCGATTGAACTCGCGGTAATTCCCAAGGACCGGTGTAACATGTGTGCACTAATCATTCGCTGAGTCCGGCGGCAGACGCTTCGTCGCTTGGGGAACCGATAGTCAGCTGACACGTGGCCTAGCCAGTTAATGCGGTAATTAATGAGGAAGATATGAATCGACTCATCCCGGATCGAGGATGAGGGGATAAGACGGTTGAAGGACATTGATCTGCCGATCGGGTAACTATCTCGGGTCGGACTGCGGAGGTTGGCTGGAAGGGTAGATTACTCGGGTGCGCCAGGCTCGCTCTAAAATAACAGTCCAGTCAGTCGGACTCGGCGCCTCCTTCGACTAGACTCGAAGGAGATGCTTATGATCCAGGCTTACCTCACGGATAGCTCGGTCGGCCAGCCTGGCTCCATGTCTGGATGGGGTCTAGACCGAGGCCCCCAGAATCCAGGTAAACCGAGGGGCTCAAGCGAGCAGTCAGCCGATAGAATCTGGCCCTGCCCAACCTGCTCGAGGACATCGAGAATCCGACCCTGACTCGAATGCACACTACGTTGATGGAGGCTCAAGGACGAGCCGACGAAGGCCCGACACGAGGAGTTCCCGAATCGGGGAACCCTCGAACCCCCAACTGCCCGACCTTGGATTAGGTCGGGCGGGCCGATACCGAGCGTCCCCTAGCTCGGCCACTCAACCATGCGATCCGAGAGTGGGCGAATCAAATACATCTCCGCGCCCCCCGACTCGAGGCGTACCCTGCGTCACTCAGAGACATTACACCCGACCCGACCAGTATCACTCGAGTCAGCCAGTCAACAGCCTACCTCAGGACCGATCCTTCCTTATGCCACATCCGCTCCAGGACCTCATATGTACAACCATAATACGGGGGTCAGCGCAAGCCTTACTCGTTCATGGCACACGTCGCGGATATCCCGCTGACTCTGTACTGCTGTACTAGCCGAGCACCCCGTGCCATGCCGCCCTTCGATGGGTCAGGCAGAGCGGTGCCGATCGGTGCCTTCCTGTGAGCTGGCAAGCACCCACTTCCCTGTCTCATGCGGGTAACAAAAGATGATTGACACAAACAAGGGTTGTCAGCTCCCCTGACTATATAAGTCCCTCCCTTCCTCATTCCGCAGGTATGCGCAATTGTGCTCTCGTCTACTATTTCCTTTTCCTTGCTATACTCCTACGGATACTAACTTGACCATCAGAGGACCTGACCGGAGACTTTTCCCGACAGGTTTGCTAACGGTCCTTCTCCCGCAGATCGGAGCCAGCATCAACAGCTCATGGCACTCGGGAGACCATCTCGCTCTTGGGAGTCCACCTCACTTCGCGACATGATCAATATTCACTCCGCCTTTTAACATGCTACAAATCCAACATTTCATAGCTTCAATTCTGCAACTTCATAAATAATCCGGCCCTTTAAACCTTGTCTCAAGCTTTTGGTCGATCGTATGCATCAAGATCCTCAAGTTTGCATCGTCATCAAGATACTCAAGCTTTTGGCCAATTCAATGCTCCTCACTTAAGAGGGTCCTCCAAGCTCGTATTTTGCACCCATCACTCTAATTTTCAGATAAATAAACAGGCAGTTTAACTTCACGTGAATTCGCTTACTTCTTTACTACCATCCAATTTCACAGAGACCCCACTGTGTGTTTTACACGCGTAGAACCACTACCATCTTAAAAAAGAAAAAGAAACAGCCTATTTTCATAAGCATTATGCAAAATCATATCTCAAGAGCCGAAAGATTACCTCAATCGTTTGTGATTAAGCAAACAAATTTGAAAATGATTACCAGCATCGCAATACGGTTGAATACACTGAACAAGGCATGTAAAAGCAGTTTTATCTGCTTGTGCATCTTCAATCTTCTTAACATCAAAAAAAGTACATACAATCAAAGCAATAATGAACCTATATAAGAGAGGAAATAAAAAATAAAATAAAAAAGTGCCTTGCAGCATTGTGCAAATACTAGTAAAACAGTCCAGCAACATCAAACCAATAAAGTTGAATCACTGAGAACAAAACAGCATACATTGCACATGATGCTCCTGACCATGGACCTTGTTAGCAACAATATGTCGGAGCCATACGTTGTGAGACAGCCTAGAAATTCATCCCCACCGTGGCTGCTTTTGGTTAGACCTTAAGATATATAATATGAAATCGTGATCCAACAAAGTAAGGGCAAGATCTCAGCCAGGAATATCTTTGTATTTGGCATGACAGCATGATCCAGAATCCACAGAATGTAGGGGAATTAGATCAGGTTTCCTCTAGTTCTTCATTTCTTTTATCATCCTCTTCCTCATTATACAATGCATGTAACTCATGTTGCAACTGAAATACGTAAGAAACCAAATGGTTAAATATTGATCTAAGTGATAGAAAAGAGAAATGAAAATAAGCATACATTCGATCTCATGGTCGTGTTTATCTTCACTGTTATGTTATGGTACTTGTACCCTTGTGTGGTTACATGAGAAGTATGCTCTATGCACAAAATAAGGAAGCTGTAAAACTGCATTATAACTCAAACCTCGACCCATATAATTGGTAAATTTACCAAAAATTTCATTTCTGTAAAAACACAAATAGCTGTTCGAACCAAATTGTACTACTGAATGAGATTAGAAACCACACTCACATCACTTTCTTGAATCCGCTCATAAGTCACATGGTAAATTGATCCAAAGCCAATATCTCTACAATGCTAAATCAGCTGGACCACAAGGTTACATGATAAAATCCTTATTTTCCTTAGTTGAGTAACACAAAGGCACAAAAACTAAAAGTAATATGGTTCCATGTAAGTCAGCTTCAAAGGAGAGCCTTGGCGCAATGGTAAAATTGCTGTCATGTGATCTTAGGTCACGGATTCGAATCGTGAAAATAACGTCTTATAAACTAACTTGAAGACACCTCATAACTAGCTCTGATGCCAAAGTGGGGGAAATTTCCAGCTATACGGTACGAGGGGAGCAAGGGTTTGGTTCTACTAACAAGTGCAGACCCCTTACAGAAGCTTTGCTTTGGTATCAGAGCTAGTTATGAGGTGTCTTCAAGGCTAAACCTTTTTCAGGATATTCTTGGGAAGAGGTCCCTGTGAGTATAGATATCACATGCTGTTAAAAGTACTTCCATTAGCTTAAACATAAACTCATCTGTAGGCACAGAAGTTGGACCTAATAAGCCCTACTTAAAAGAGTTTGCTTATGAGTGGCACAGAGGCTAGACCTAGTAAGACCACTTGTGAGACCAATCTTGTGAGGTTTTGAAACCCAACTCTCGGGAGGAAGTAGTTTAACCCTAGCAAAATATCACCAAAAGACGTACAGTGAAAGAGAGGGCAAGGAGACCCCGAGAACCACCAAGAAGGTGAGGGAGAAAATACCCAGGGGAGAAGGAAAACCAATGAGTGTTGGGAAACAATTCCATGTCTGAGCGATGGGAGGAAGCCATACAGCAATGGTATACTAGTTCACATACCTCAAACCTTGAATATCTTAATTTAGCAACCTCTGAAAAGCCCCAAACAAAGAACTAGCTCACAACATTAGCGTAATCTACAACCGAGTCTGCCTTTCGAGCCGTGTACATTTGAAGAATTTCAAGCAAGTCCTTGAAAAGGAACAGGAATTAGAGAAGGATGTTTGAAAACTAAGAACTGCCTTAAAAACTCTAACAGCTTTGTTTACAGAAAACAGGCCATTAACAAAGCAAGAAGTCCGAGATCTGGTGGCTGAAATCTCAAAGCAACCGAAGCTCGTAGAAGAAGAAGCTTTAAGGCTTACGGTCAACCTAGACCAAAAGCTTCAAAGAGTTGAAAGGCTGCTAGCAAAAATCGAGAAGCAGAGTTTTGGATGAGTTATATTCTCTCCAGAAATACTGATTCTTACAAAGAAGCAATCAAAGCCACTGAAGCTATTGAACCACCAGCGCTAGGTTTCATTAAACCTAGTGAATATTCAAGCGTCATTTCCAAGAACGCAGTAGTTATCAAGCAACATAACGTGCAAATACAACTGCTGACCCAGATAGCCAAGGACCTGAGAGATATCAAGTCCGACCTAAAGACTATACTGGAAATACAGAAGACAGGAGGCACATCGACACCTGCTCTGCCGGAAGCTTTGATAACAAAGCTCTCAAACCTTTCATTAGGCTCGTCAGAGAAGCCAAAGGAGCCGAAAGGAAAAATCCTAGTGTTTAAAGACCCGCTGAAGATCCTCATGGAAGAAAAAGAAAAGATAAAAGGATGATGTCCCAAGCACAAGAACCAACTAGTTCTCAGACAACACCTCTTGTTGAAGACCAAATCAGGGACTATCGTCGAAACCAACGAAGGATATTCAACGCACAACAAGCCGCTCGAAGATTGGGGAGGAGGATTACTGGAAGAAGCTCTCCTCGACATACACTAGAACAGTAAATTGATCCACAGGTACAACTAAGACTCTCTATGCAGGAACGAGCTGCAATAGCACCAGCTGAGGTGCTTTATCATTCAAGAAGGGATGATGCTCTACATCCATCGATCTGAGGAGTCAGTCCTATGTACCGATGCAAACCAAGTGGACAGATCCTTCGTCAAGAAGAATGTTTTAATCAATTGCGCGAAGCCGGATGCGGTACATTCATTTAGGAGTCCTGCAAGTACGAGTTCAAATCCTGCATTGCCAGGAGGAAGGCACAATGGCACTGATTGTCTTCAGGGACAATCGATGGCAAGATGATAGGTCTATCATTGCAACTATGGAAGTGGACATAACAAGGGGAAGTCAATTGATTTATTATGATAACAATAGGTGATTTTTTCTGGAATATTCAAATCTCTATATTGACTCGAGGATATGAGTCATGGAGGAATGGTGAAGCTAATCTCCTCATCACAAGGGGATTAATCGGGAGGTTATCAAATACTCCCAATATAGCCTTTGCAAATGAGGTGGAAGGAGTGGTGGACTACCTGGCAAGCCACGGAGTAACGACACTCCCAGGAAGGCGGTATTCAACATCCCAGTTGAGAGGGATGGATTGGGTGATACGCCCAACCCAAATCAATATCCCTATGATTCCAACAGAAGCAAGCAGTCGTAAACTTATTGATGGATGGATTTCTATAAATTTCCAAAATTATGTTGCGGCACCCACGGCAAGACGAATAAGGTACAATAATAAAGATGAAGAAATTCCTTCGGACGAGGAAGACATACGACATACTATAGCAGTACTCCTAGAAAATCAACTAGAAATACAAGTCAAAAGATTAATGGCTACTGCGCAAATTCCAATCAGGCATTCCATAGGATCAACCGGATATGACCTGGTCTCTGACGAAGTTGTTACAATTGAACCAAGAGGCAGGAGTCTTATCTCAACCGGCATTTGCATGGCAATTCCTGAAGGATATTATGGACGGATCGCTACACGATCTAGCACCGCCGTAAAATTGGGAGTACATGCTGGAGCTGGAGTTATTGACAGTGATTATAGGGGAGATATTAAAATTCTCTTATTCAATCACACCATCAGACCAGTATTCATTACTACAGGAGACAGAATAGTGCAACTCATAATTGAACCAGTGCTCCAAGTCCCCCTCATAGAAGTGGAGGAAATTTCCAACTATACAGTACGAGGGGAGCAAGGGTTTGGTTCTACTAGCAAGTGCAGACCCCTTACAGAAGAATTATTCAGGCAACTAATCCCACTGCCTAGGCCAGACTCACCACCCAAAGAACAAGCATCAACGTCCAGGCAGGATGTTGACTATTGGCTGCAGCAGACTCTCGAGTCCTATCTGAATTTAAGTCATCCCCATGCAGGAGATACACGCCCAGGGGCCACTGTACTCCAGTCCATGGATGATGACTTAGATGACGGTAGCGACTATGCAGAGTTTGCGGCTGCCATCCACGAGGAGCAAGCCTCTGATGCTGAGTCTCTTAGGGATTCTTTAAACTACTACTTCAGAGAATACAGCACAGCAGAAGATGGTTGGGAGTAAATACTATAATACCCGACTCTCACGCTCAACTCAAATTCTGAAATCATAGCTGCGGGAATGGAAGATTGGGAGTTGGAATATCCCAGGGTGGCTCAACTGACAGAGCAAATCTACTCTTCGTCTGCAATATCCATATACAGACCTCCGGCAGACACTACTATGGGACCAGCAAATTACCCACCAGCCACAAACCTGGAACCTGGTCCAAGTCAAAGACCATCATATGAAGGTTATTCTGGAAAGCAAAATTCAAAAACAAAGACCTTTCGGAATGGTGGAATCTCCCATCTGCGTTCTAGCAAGCAGGAGAAATGCTAGTCATCCAATCACAGCTTGGGAAATTTAACGAAGTCTTTATGACATAGGAATCTATAACGAAGAACCTAGTGGCCATGCAAGGGTTCACAGATCCCCAAAGCAAGGTGAATTTTATTGAAAATTTACTGGGAGAAGCGGAGAAATTAGCATAGGTGCAATGGAGGATGTCGTACCCAGAAGAATATCAGCTACTGCTAAATAGCGCAGAAGGATCTGGAGGTACTCAAAACATCCTTTCTCAAATAAGAACTATATTTGTTCTAGAAGATCCCTACCAAGGTCAACACAGGTGCAGGGAGAAGGATATAGAGACCTAGAAAGGTTATCCTGCAAAAATCTGAAAGATATAATGCAATTCCTGAATGATTATTTGAAGCTAGCCTCAAAGACAGGAAGCTTATTTACAAGCCTTGAGCTATCAGAAAAGCTATGGTCAAAAATGCCCAGGGACTTGGACAAAAGAATCAAAGGGGCCTTCGAAGAAAAATATCAAGGCAATACGGTCGGGGTATTCCCCCGAGTATTCTTTGCCTATAAATATCTGGAGAACGAATGCAAAGATGTTGCCTTCAAAAGAGCGCTGAAAGATTTATCTTTCCGTAGCAGCATACCTATACCGGGATACTATACGAGGCCAGAGAAGAAGTATGGTATAAGACGATCAAAGACATACAAAGGAACACCTCATCCGTCTCATGCCCGAATAGAAAAGAAAAAGCACCTAGTAAGGAATAAGAAGTGCAAGTGCTTTCTATGTGGAGAAGAGGGCACTTCGCAAGAGAATGCCCAAATGAAAGAAGAAATATAAAAAGAGTAGCAATGTTTGTGCAGTTGGAACTACCAGAAGATTATGAAGTGGTCTCTGTCCAAGAAGGAGAAGAACCCAGTGACGCTATCTTCAGCATCTCTGAAGGAGAAAATGATATAGAAGCGTTACAATATGGGGTCAACTCCATGATAATGCATGAAACAATATTCATGCTAAAAGAGGAAGGAAGAACTTGGTGGATAGAACCAGAGATAGGCTACAGATCTATGGTCCAGGTATCTCAGAAACAGTACGAATGTAGCCATGTCTGGGAAATCAATGAGGAAATTTTGAATGGGGAAGAAGTATGTAAATGCTGCAAAAGACAGACACAACAAAGGCACCGAAGGCATTGTCCTCTATGCAGAATTATAATGTGTGGTATGTGCAGCATATACTACTATAATAAGAAAACTCCGGTGGGACCATCAACACCGACAACTACGGCAAGGTACGATGCCCGAAACTTACTGAAAGAACAGCAAGATTATATATCTTATTGTGAATCAGAAATAAAGAAGCTGAAGATTGAGCTAGAAGCAAAAGGACTGGAAAAGGAGGAATATCTTCAGATTCGAGAAGACGCATTAAGAGTAGCTCAAGAAAACCAACAACTGAAACAAGAAATAGAAGGATGGAAATTAAAGTATAAGGAGCTGGAGCAAGAATCTACGGAGCTGGATAGAATCATCATGGAAAAGGAAGATCTGTGGAAGGAAATTAAGGCACTACAGGAAGGAAGGAATAAAGCAATAATGGAAGAGGAAGAACTCAATGTCTGTTGTAGGAAAAGATGCAGAAGGTACTTTCCGTGCAAAACACAAAAGGAGGTAATGCAAGAAGGGCAAAAAACATGCTGTTCAACCTTAAGGTAGAATTTGAGATTCTAAACATACCCCCCTTTCAAGTTAATGCAATACTGAATACAGGGGCAACTACATGTTGCATTGATGAGATTTCAGTCCCCTCCGAAGCCCTGGAAGATAACCCCTTTGTGGTGCATTTCGGTGGAATAACCTCTAAAACCACTGCAAAAAGGAAGTTGACGGGAGGCAAGATGGTGATCGGAAAGAACAATTTCAGAATTCCTTATACATATGCCTTCCCAATGAAGATCGGGGAAAATATACAAATGATAGTAGGATGCAACTTTATCCGAGCAATGCATGGAGGAGTTAGAATAGAAGGAAATCAGGTAACATTTTATAAAAACCTGACGACTATTGAAACCCTCCCTTTTGTTGCAGCAACAGCGGCTATTGAGGAATTAGATCTCGAAGAGGAAGACTATATCTAGATAAAGGAATTAGTCTATTACTCCACAGAAGAAACCTTACAAGGGTTCCGAAATAAGTTTGGAAGTCTTCTGTCAGAACTAAAAGCCCAAGACTATATTGGGGAAGATCCGCTAAAATATTGGAGTAAAAATCAAGTTCTTTGTAAGTTGGATATCAAAAACTCTGACTTTATTATAGAGGATCGACCTCTGATGCATCTTACACCAGCGGCAAAAGAAGCATTCTCAAAGCACATCAAAGCCTTACTTAATTTGGGAGTAATAAGAAAGAGTAGAAGCTGCCACAGGACAACTGCAATAATAGTCAACTCCGGAAAGACTATAAACCCTAAAACTGGCCAGGAAGAAAAGGGGAAAGAGCGGATGGTATTCAATTACAAGAGGCTTAATGATATTACAAACAAAGACCAATACAGCCTGCCCGGCATCAATACCATCTTGAAAAAGGTCAGTGGAAAGAAAATCTTCTCAAAATTTGAACTGAAATCCGGATTTCACCATGCCATGCACCCTGAATCCATAGAATGGACGGCATTCTAGGTACGTAAAGGTTTATATGAATGGCTAGTAATGTCATTCGGTTTAAAAAATGCACCTGCATTTTTTCAGAGGAAGATGGATAACTGCTTCCAAGGTACGGAGCAATTCATAGCAGTATACATTGATGACATCTTGGTTTTCTCAAATAATGAAGAAGAACATGAAAGGCACCTGCGAAAGATGTTGGAAATCTGCCAACAAAATGGCTTAATCTTAAGTCCAACCAGGATGAAAATCGCAGTAAAGAAGTGAAATTCCTAGGAGCGATACTTGGAAACAACAAGATTAAATTGCAGCCGCACATTATCAAGAAGGTTGCAGAATTCAAAGAGGAAGCATTAATGACCCTAAAGGGGCTACGATCTTGGCTTGAGATTTTAAATTATGCCCGAAATTATATCCCAAATTTGGGGAAATATGGTACACCAACCCCCCCCCCCCCCCCCCCCCCCCCCCAAAAAAAAAAAATCTATGACCACCAAAAAAAAATCAATCTTTTTCAGTCATCCACCAAATAAAACCCTAGAAAAGTTATTTTTGGTATAGAGTAGCAGCAGGGCTTGATAGATGTAACCCCCAAAATCCCTAGAAAAGTCAATAGAAAGATTTGACAATTCCTCCAGCAAGATGCTGCACCACTGTTCCATCTTGGACAATTCCATTTTGTACTCCAAGCTGATCCTCAAGGCGATAAACTCCTCACAGCCACTAAAATCATCTAATCCATGTTGTTAATACCACCTTTGTAGAACTCGTGCAGCTGATCCAATAAATGATGCTACTCTCGATCACACAAGGAGATTCCCTAGATCCCTCACTGATAAGTAACACATCTGCTCTTTTAGTTGTCTGGTGTCCTAAAATACATAGCTGCATTGTTCCACAATCCATCTACATTTGGTGCCCATCACAATAGTTCATAATATTGGGGTTGGATAGTGAACAAATCTTAATATCAGTGGTATCTGTTGGAGAAAAAAACTCTTCAAAAATTAATTAAAACAAGATCATGTACACAACTTATATAGCTTGTAGCTTGCAAAACTCTAATGACACAAAATAGAAAAAAAACCTAACTACCCCTGCAACTCACAACACTCCCCCTCAAGTTGAACATATATATCAAACATGTTTAACTTGCTAAGGGCAGAATTAAACACAGCTTGGGGTATAACTTTTGTAAACATATCAGCAAGTTGGTCCTCAGATTTGACATAGGGCAAACATAGCTCTCCAAAATCAAGTCTCTCCGAATAAAGTGGCGATCAATCTCGATGTGTTTGGTTCGGTCATGTTGAACTGGATTATTTGCAATATTGATTGCAGCTTTGTTGTCGCAATACAGCCTGAGAGGTAATTTAGCCTTTAACCCCATGTCTTCCAATAAAAAACTCAACCATAATATTTCTGCAAGACTATGTGTCATGGCTCGATATTCTGCTTCTGCACTGGACCGTGCACAAACACTTTGTTTCTTACTTCTCCAAGTTACCAAGTTTCCTCCTAAAAAGGTGCAATAGCTAGAAGTGGATCTTCTATCATCTCTAAAACCAGCCCAATCAGCATCAGAATAACATTCCACCTTCAGATTACCACCTCCCTTAAACAACAAGTCTTTTCCGGGACATGACTTTAAGTACCTCAAAATCCTGTCAACGGCCTTCATGTGGATAGTTTTAGGAGCATGCATGTACTGACTCACTACACTAACAGCGTAGGTAATGTCAGGCCTAGTCATAGACAAATAGAGTAACTTTCCAACCAACCTTTGATATGTTCCCTTTTCCAGATTTGTAAGATCTTCCCCATTAGAACTAGTAAGATCATAACTTACTTCTATAGGTGTCGATGCTGGCCGACAACCCAACTTCCCTGTCTCCTTGAGCAAATCCAGCACATATTTTCTCTGACATATATAGATTCCCTCCTGAGATTGAGCAACTTCAATACCAAGGAAGTACCTCAATAATCCAAGGTCTTTAATTTCAAACTCTGATATTAACTTAGACTTAAGAGCCTGGATTTCAACCTCGTCATCACCCGTGATTATCATATCATCAACGTAAACCAAAAGAATGGTAGTTTTGTCCTCTTTCCTTTTCACAAAGAGTGTATGATCAACATTCCCTTGTTTAAAGCCAAACAATGTCATGGCTTTGCAGAACCTATTAAACCATATTCTGGGTGATTGTTTAAGTTCATACAAAGCTTTTATCAGCCTGTAAACCTTTCCTTTTGTTTCGATTCCAGGAGGTGGTAACATGTAGACCTCTTCGTGAAGGTTGCCATTCAAAAAAGCATTTTTCACATCTAGCTGAAATAGCGGCCAACCATATTGAGAGGCAAGAGAAAGAATCACCCTGACTGATTTGAGTTTTGAAACTGGAGTGAAGGTCTCCAAGTAATCCACCCATATGTTTGAGTGAATCCCTTGGCAACAAGTCTGGCTTTATATCTGACCACTTCACCCTCTGAGTTATACTTGATAACATAGACCCATTTAGAACCAACCAAGTTCTTCCCCTTTGGGGGATCTACTAATTCCCAAGTACCATTCTTATTAAGAGCCTCCACTTCTTCATTCATTGCTTCCAGCCACCTTGAGTCCCTTACAGTTTCATAATAAGAAGAAGGTATGATATGATTTGATAGTTGTGAAACAAAGACATGATATGAAGAAGACAAACGAGAATAAAAAACATAGTTAGAGATAGGATGTTGAGTACATGACCTCACCCCCTTCCTAACAGCAATTGGAAGGTCTAACTCATTCATATTTAGGGGTGCGATTGGTTTAACCAATGAGGATACAGGATCAGGAGTCAGAGCATCCGATTCAGCTAGCCGATTAGTAGTAGGTCCTTGCTTATGTCTTCGTCGCTTGTAAGTAATAATTTCTTGTGAAGCCTGCGAGCCCAGTAATGGAGCATCATCTTTTCTATTTTCCATGACATCCAGTGAAATAGGAGAAGGAACCACTTGAGGTACAAGGGAAGAGGTAAGATTCTCAGAGGTAAGATTCTCCCCCTGGCGACGAGTCTGGGAAGAATAATAGGACTCGGACTCAAAAAAGGTAACATCCTTCAAGACATATCTTGTCCTAGTAATAGGATCAAAGCACTTGTAGCCTTTCTGGCAAGTGGAATACCCTAGAAAAACTCCCCGTATAGCGCGAGGATCAAGCTTAGAGGTCTTGGGACCAAGAACATGAATAAAACAAAGGGAGTCAAATACCTAAGGTGTAAGGGAGAACAACGTGGTGTCAGGACGAAGAATAGTGAGAGGGCACCGGTACCCGAGACCTTTAGATGGTAGATGATTAATGATATAAGCGGCTGCAAGGACAACATCAGCCCAGAAATATTTGGGTAATTGGCACTGAAATAATAATGCACGGGTTATTTCAAAGATATGACGATTTTTTCTTTTAGCCACTCCATTTTGCTGGGGTGTGTAGGGACAAGATGACTCATGCAGAATTCCTAAATCCTCTAGAAAAGTATTTAGAGCCTGTGCAAAGTACTCCCGTGCATTATCAGATCGAAGAGTTTTCATTTTTGTGTGGAATTGAGTTTCAACCAGTCTGCAGTAATGTTGAATGAGTCGAGGAACTTCGTCTCTGCCTCTCATCAGATAAAGCCATATACAGTGGGTGTAATCATCAATAAAAGAGAGAAAGTATTGGTAGTCATCCAAAGAAGGCACAGGAGAGGGACCCCATACATCTGAATGAACAAGGTCAAACGGAGACGAACTTTTATTCACGGACTCAGAAAAATGCGTTCTACAATGTTTGGATAACTGACAAACTTCACATTGAAGAGACTCAAGAGAAATAAACGAGAAGAGACTAGGAAATAGGGCCTTTAATGACCGAAAAGATAAATGTCCCAAACGAGAATGCTATAACAGAATTTCTTGATGCTTATTCTCTGAACACTGGGTTGTAGACTTCAGAGCAGATGTTGTTCCAAGATGATAGTAATAAAGACCTCCTACTTCACAGTCAGTCCCAATCGTTTGCTTGGTCTTGAGATCCTGAAAGACACAATGATCAGGGAAAAAAGTTACTGAGCAGTGGAGTTGTTTAGTAATACTACTAACAGAAAGTAAATTAAGAGAAATGGAGGGGACATGAAGTGCAGAGGATAGGATAAAGTGGTCTGCCAGTTGTATGGAACCTTTTCTGGCAACAGTAGCTTTGGTGCCATCAACAATGGTCACTTTATCCTGCCCAGAAGACAAAGAGTAGGAAATGAAAGAATTAACAAGATTTGTCATATGATCCGTAGCTCCTGAGTCAATGACTCAGGGGCTATAAGATCTTGGCCCATCAATACTTAACTCTAGGTCACGGATACCTGTGTGCGCTTGAGACGAATTGGTAGAGACAGAGGATGAAGTCTAAAGTCTCGTTAAAAGGAGCAGAAGATTGGCAATATCAGTAGATGACAACTCAATATTAGAAGGTACCGAGGAATCAGTAGTCTCCCCATCCACTAATTTCTGGCAGCAAGATTCCCACGACTAGGAACCTTCTTGTCATTGTATTTGAATTTTTCAGGTTTTTTTTCTGGATATTTCTCCCAACAAAAATCTAAATCATGATTAGTCCTCTTGCAGTGCAGACAAAATTTTTCACCTTTTCCTTTTGTTCCTCCAGACTTGAGCTTGTTAGAAGAACCGACAAAAGCAGATGTCTCCCTAATTGGAGTGCTTGCTGCAGAGATATTACCTTTGTTGTTCATGGTCCTTCTCCTGCCTTCCTCACTCAGAATTTTGTAGTAGACTTGTTCTAGAGAGGGAGTAGGATCAAGACTAAGAATTTGTCCTTTTAAGCTTTCAAACTCTGCATGAAGCCCATCAAAAAACTTTTCTGGAAAACATGTTTGGTTTGCATTTTCCAGCTTTGTTTTCCAGAAAAAAACATAGCGTTTTCTGGAAAACTGGAGAATGAAAAAAAGTCATTTTCCAGAAAACTAGAAAATGCGGTTTTCTGGAAAATGAAAATAGAAAATGAAACAAACCAAACGCCCCCTTAATGATTCTGTCCTTCTCCAGAAGTTTCAGATATCTCTGATGATCATCAGTAGAAATTCAATTGGTCATCCTGTAGTAGTCAAACTCATCCCATAGCCCTTTTAGAGCAGCAAAATAATTTGTGACAGACATAGAACCTTGATCAAGTTTAAAAATTTAACTACTTATCTGATAAGTACGCAGCATATCATGCTTGCGTCCATACATCTGCTCCAGTGTCCTCCACATATCAACAGTTGTTCTATTATGAAGAATGACCTATTTGATGCCAGAGCTAATAGAATTGAGTATCCAAGTCATTACCAGAATATTGTCACGCCTCCAAGTACGAAAGCTAGGATCATTTTCATCTGGTTTCACTCTAGTACCGTGAAGAATATCAAGTCTATCATGGCCTTCTACATAAAGTTCAACAGCAACTGCCCACGATGCATAATTTGTCTCGGTCAATTTTTCCGAGGTTATCTGAAGACCAGTTCCTCCTGATCCTGTCATTGTGAAAATTGGTTGTACCTATCCAGAAGAAGCCAAAGGATCTGTAGACATCCCAGAACTTTCTCCAGAAGTGTCTGTCATACCAATTCACAAGAAGGAAGAGGCTTTATCAAGCTTGGAGGGTGGCCACGCGAGGAACGGCTGCGGCCTCGAAAAAGAGGGATCAGCGAGAATGGCTTGTGAGAAGAAGCCTTGAAGAAGAAGCCTGCCGAGAAGAGTGACGCCACGCCTGGGCTCGCGTGTCGCGAAAGGAGAGCAGCGCGAGAAGAAGCGATGTCGGGCTCGCGCGTCGCAAGGGAAGAGCCTCGAAAGAAGCCTGGGCTCGCGTGTCGCGAGGGAAGAGCCTCGAAGAAGAAGCCTGCCGAGAAGAGCGACGCCTGGGCTCACCTGTCGCGAGGGAAGAGGAAGGGCATCGAGCTCGCGCATCGCGAAGGAAGAGCAGCAACGTCGCGAACGGGAGCGTCGCCTGGGCTCGCGAGGGAAGAGGAGCGACGCCTGGGCTCGCGCGTCGCGAAGGAAGAGCAGCAACGTCGCGAACGGGAGCGTCGCCTGGGCTCGCGAGGGAAGAGCAGCGACGTCGCCTGGGCTTCCGCGAAGAGCAGCGCTGGCAAGAAGGCAGAGAAGAGACGAAAGCAAGAAGGCAGAGAAGAGAGGGAGCGACGGCGCCGTATAGGAGGGGAAAAAAAATTAGGGTTTAGAAGAGCCTGGCTCTGATACCATGTTGGAGAAAAAAACTCTTCAAAACTTAATTAAAACAAGACCATGTACACAACTTATATAGCTTGTAGCTTGTAAAACCCTAATGGCATAAGATAGAAAAAAGACCTAACTACCCCTGCAACTCACAACAGTATCAAATTGGTAGGACCAAAATTTTTTCTTAAGAAAAATCTTTTGAAATAGAAATATAGAAATAAGAAAAATACGGAAAGTTTATTTTTCAATTGTTTTATAAGTTGTGCAAAACAAATTAGATATTTTCATTCTGATACTCTGTTCGTTGTGCTTTTTCTTCATTGTGCTAGCAATCTTCAAAGATCAACGACAACTAGGGCTTGTAATCTCTTTTTATTTTAAGTTGTCGTGCATTCTTTATTGCGTGCTTAAATGATTGATTCTTGTTAACAAGGTTTCTCCACCTTCATAAACTTTCTAGAAAGGAGAAGTTTGAATAAGAATCTATTTTTATTTTAACTATTGTGTCTTTTTAACCATAATAGATCTTACTTATTGCATCTTCTTAATCTTGTCATACTAAGTATTGCATTTTACTAATCCTACTATATTAGATCTTAAGTTTTATTTTATTATTGTTGTGCATGGTTATACTATTTGGTTAATTTAGAATATTTGTTTACTTATTTCCGCTGCATACTTTATGTTGGTTTTGAAATTTACTATAACCTTTTTAAAATTGTTATACGCTATTAATCCCCCCCCCCCAATTAAGTGGAAATAGCTGAAGCTAACTCACCTCACGCTAAACCAGTTAGATTTGTATTAAGTTTGTTGATTCTTCCATTAGCTTTGTCTTAGGAAGTGGTTCCCCAAAGTAGTGCCCTTGTGTCTCGCCACGACCTGGAAGTTAGTTTATAAAACTCTTAACTTACCCAAAGCAAAACTTGAATCTAACCTAGAATCGGATTTGCATCTTCGAGTCGGATCAAATCCTAAAACTTTACAATAATTCTAATCTGAGCCTAGCCGAGCTAAATCCTAATCCTAATCACAACCAAGCCAAACCCAAACCAAACCCCTACCCTGGCCTAGACCGAATCAACTTAAAACACTTGTTTGCTATTTTTATGTACTACTTACGAAAAAATTATGAAAATCTTAGAGAAATTTCTATCTTATGGTTTTGTAGGAAGGTTTCAGCATAACCCGTCCTCCACTGTTCGATGGCAACAATTTTCTTATTGAAAAGGAAGAATGTAGTATTATCGCATGAATGTGATTATAATCAAAGTAGGTTTCGACCTGCCTAGAGACTCAAACGGCGATCTATCAAATTGAAGATAATTTCAAGATCTACAAGTTTAATTCATGGAACCCATAAAAACCTAGTATAAGTGATGAAAAACCTCGTTTTACCGGCACCCAAAAAATCTAACAGATTTGGAAGGCTTAGGGAGGCTATAAAAGAATCAATGGAACTCTTGTTAGGTCGTCTGGGACTAGGGCTCCGCCCCCTTCCCAAGAAGAGGGTTTTCCCTATTATGAAGAACCCTAAAGCTATCAAAATGATCTATCCACCAATTGAAGCTCCTTCCGAAGACCAACGACCATCTTGATAAGCATCCTCCTCTCCCTTTTCTCTGTTTGGGATTGTAAGATGTTTTCTTTCATATCTTTGGATTGTAACTCCATCTCTATAGAGTAGTTCCTCATATTCTAGGATGGAGTAGCCTAATGTAATTGTTGATATTCAATTTCAATTCAAGTAATTGTTTATCTTTCTTTATTGCATGACATGTTTATTCCATGGTCTGACTTTATTGTGCATATACAATTGTGACACTAACCTACACCTTCGTATCTCACAGGACGCGGGGAATGAGCGAAAGGTGAACCCAACTCTCTGACCCATAAATCACAGAGACGTGAGGAGTCAGACTGGAAGTATACGGTATACAATGAGGAGATGGTGCACCAATAAGGGTGCCATTGGCTATCACAAATCCTAATGGGTTCCCCAATTCGGCGTCATAAAGTAGAGGAAGGCAACTAGGGGACCATGCGGTTCACATGATAGAAGCCTCTGTGAGAAAGCGGTTGGACTAGCAATGTCACCTTAAAAGTAGACAGTGTGTTTGGGTAGGCACGCAGTATAATTACAAAAGTCTATATCGGTAGTCCACCTACATGCAAACAAACATAGAGATAGGAAAGTAAATACCTAGGATGTCAATAATCATCGTGACAAAATCGAAGTCTTAGAATTGTTTCCCCAAATCCAGACTTCTTCCTTGACCACTCGCTTGCTCTTGACCTCTTGTCTGCTCTAGGCCTCTCTCTCTCTCTCTCTCTCTCTCTCTCTCTATAGAACACAAAACTTTGATTTTTTAGATAACTTGCTTCACAAATTCAATCAATATTTAATACACACATCGAACTTATGTTTTGATGTATGACTCAGTTTAAAGTTACATTTGTTTGTGATCTCACGAGTTTGTCAAGTTTGCAGGTGCAGATAACTTGACATACGATAAAGTCCTAGTTGGGAACTAGGCAATAGCTAAAGACCTAGTAGGACTAGGCAATGGAAGTCCTATTTGGGAACCAAATAGCAAAAAGCCCAAGTGGGACTAGGCAACGGATGTTAAATCCGACATTTTTTACTAGGACCCGGTAATTTCCGGAGGATTACCAGATAGGTTCGGGGCTTCCGAGTCCTTGGACACAAATTTAGGGACCAAAATATAATAAAACAAATAGTTACAAGGGCTATGAGTACATAACCTGAAACCCTAGGGGTGGTCTTGCGATTAGACTGAAAGTGGTTGGACCAAAGTGCAAAACGTCCCTCTTATATGCCTCGACCTAAACCCTACTCGGCAGACCACTCACGGTCGATTACTTCCCCCTTCCATTACTCTTCTCCTCCGCGAGCCCTAGCCGCAGGCCAACGCCACCATCGCCACGTTCGTCCTCCACGCTCCGGCGACCCGCATCTCTGGGATTGAGGGAGAGTCTGATTCCCCATTTCCACGTGCCCCAAACACCTCGTGAGTGTGAGTTAGAGATTTTCACCATCGCGATTTGAGGTGTTGATCCCAATCTGGCGGAGAGTGCAGTTGGAGCTTAGGGGAGTCTCTGCCGGCAAACTATTTGAGGTAAGGGATTGGGTTTCTTAGCATTTATTTTGAAGTTGACCGTGAGCTGTGGTGGGCTAGTTCTGTGATTCAATCCACTGATTCCCTGTGCTATGCCGTGATTAGATTCGTAGAGGAAGGTTTCTGCCGTGAACCTCCTAAGGCGGACTCCCTGTTCAGGTATCTAAATCCCTTGGTTCGGTTTGAAGCTTTATCTTAGGATTTCTGCCGAGCGTTTCAGTTGAGGGATTTGGCTTTGATTTGAACTTTGGTATTGGGTGGAGTTCTTTCCGTCTCAAGTCTGATTTGCTTCCATTTGGATTGGTGTATGTTGGCAGATCTGAATCCGGAAGTTCAAATTGGCAACTGGGCTGAAATTCTACCTGCTGTGGTGTTCTGCATTTTGGAGCTAGGATAAGAGGTAAATTGATTGTAATGCTCTGATCCATGCAGAGTTAGGTTCGTTATTCCCAGTGGTTGCTAATTCTGCAATTTAAGTGCGTTGATTAGATTAGATCATTTTAGTTGTAGCTACTTAATCTAATTAGAGCAATAGGTAGGTTCTGTAAATTCGAATCTGATAATTGGATATGGATCTGTGTTTTGAGTTGGGTTAGGTTTAGATTAAACCTAAGTTGAACCTAATTATGATAAGTGGGTTTAATTAGGGATTAATCAGTAATCAAAGATTTAAACCTAATCTTATGAGGTTGAATTGAAAATGAACCTAAACCTTAATTATGTGGGTTAATTGGGGACCTTTCCATTTAATTATACGTGATTAAATGAACTGGGACAATTGGGTAAACCCTAATACGGATTAGGAATTTAATAAGTTGATTAGTATTTGTTTGTAATGACTAATTAAATATGTCCTGGATACAGGGACTTGACTTGGATTTGTCGTGGCTTATTATTGACGAGTGGTTCTATCTCATTTGATACGGACTTCTACTCTTTGGAGGCGGGTACCTTTTGACTTATCTTTGCTGATATTGTCATGTTGTTATGCATAGACGGTTATAGATAACAGAAAGATTATACGCTATCCTTGTTTATTATGCTTGTTCTGGATACTGGTTGTTTATCCCTGAGTTATTATGCTGTTAGTTCCATACAGTCTCAAGTATTGTCATATTTATATGTATGCTTAGATATCGTGATGTATCTCTTGCATTTGACATTGAGGGATCAGTAGTTTCCGGCCAGTATACCTTGTAGGTTACCAGTATTTCCTGTTATAGGATTCAGACTGAGACTTAGTATACTGAGGACTTGGTGAGGGAGGTATGTGTACCTATCATACACCATCTTTGCATTGTTGCATGCCGGCGATCAGCGACTCCCTTGTGGTTGAGCCTATCGTCTTCCGGTACACGATATGCGCACACGGCCACTCATGGGTTAGTGGATACCGTAGGGTGTGTGCATTTGCCCTGTATTGCTCCGTTCGGCCACTATTTGGAGGGTGGGTCCGGGCGTGGTAGCAGCCAGGGATCCCTTCTCGTACTGAGCCACGAGGAGATGAGAGCTAGACTCCCCCATTGCTTGGGGTAGGAGCGTAGTCTCCGCCAGCATCCTGTCCACCCGGTCACTCAGGAGCAGTGATAGCAGGGTGCGTACAGTTGTCATAGCTCTACCCTCTCAGACGTCGCCTATCACAGGTGTACGATGATCTGACTGGCGTCAGGGGTGACACATGTCATTGCACCATGTGCATATTTTGCATCGTGCATTGTTTGCTGCACTTGATTTCTGCACCTGTTTGACATGCATATACTGGAGACTTGTTATCTGAGATTATATGTCTATTGGTGTTCCATAGGTATTTATTACCCTCTTTTCAGGTTAGATGGATTCTGGTATGTATCTACCTCAGTATTTTCAGTACTAGTCTTTCCCTATTGTTGATATGAGACTGTATTAACGGAACTCTTATTGTTAGTATAACTTTCTATGCATATCTATTCTGGGTATCCGCAGAGTTCCTTTGGACTCACACCGTTGGTTATTTTCCTTAATTTCAGGTTGATGTCTGCCAGGAGAGCCCTAGCCGCCAGTCCCCAGCTCGAGAGGAGCTCTGCTTCGTTTTATTTTATGTTGATTTACGGTTATGGACCCTGTATTATGTACTTTGCTTCCGTTGCCATGTTTTGGACATGTATTTATGTTTTATTCGATGGGATTGTACTTTTGAGTCCTATGTTGGACTTCGTGGGGTTTTAGCTTTGTTCCTGCCCCCTGGCAGCTCAGGTGAGTTCGTACTTTGGTTTTACGATGGTTATAGTCATATATCCGTTGTTTCTGCATGGATTTGAGGCCTGAGGCCATTTAACTGTGTGGTTGTGCTATTTGTATCTATGTGTATGTGTAAATTGTCCGCCGGACAGGGGAGGTGCTGTCCGATTTTCTATTGGATCAGCGGCTCCAGGGTCTCGGGGCGTGACAACGGAAATCTTGATTGGAACCAAACAATAAAAAAAACTAAGTGGGACTACACAGTGGAATCCCTGATTGGGAACAAGACAAACCTAGTTGAGAACAAGGTGGGAAAAGTCCAAAGAAGTCAGGTTTGGATGGATTTGTTAGGAGTTGAACATCTAGCAAAATTTTGGAGGTACCAGGCATAGGTAAGTGAGGTTTCGAACAACGAGTGTTCTTCGAAACCTACGTAGAGTATTACTATTCATTCTCATTAAACTTTATATTATAGAGAGCTACTTGATGGTCCTAGACGATCGGATGGGATCCGGGCTACCAATTGGGGATAAGGCTCGACTGACGGAGTCGAGAACTTCCAAGCGAAGTGAGGAGCAGGGTGACATAGGTGTCTGAAACAGCTTCCAAGCGACCAACGAGAACGTAACTCAACAATCCGGAAGAGAAGGTCAAGATAGGTGTTTGATCATGCTCCAAGTGCCTAGAGGGAGTCTAGGCAACTAGAGTCCGCTGAAATGTTATTGACAAGATAAAGTTTGCAACCACGTCAATATAGTCCAGGCGACCGGAGGGACTTCCAATCGACCAAAATAGTCCCATGTCAGCATCGACAAAGCTATGTAAAAGGAGGCTCGAGGCAGTGTTTTGCATAATCAATTTTTCATTTCGATACTCTATTCATTGTGTTTTTGCTTCCTTGTGTTGACATGCTGCGTGTGCGCTCTTCAAAGATACTAGGACTCATAATCTCTTTTTATTTTAAGTTTTCGTACATTCTTTATTGTGTGTTTAAATTATTGATTCTTGTTAAAATTGTTTCTCCGCCTCTGTAAACTTTATGAAAAGGAGAAGTTTTAATAAGAATCTATTTTTATTTTAATTATTACATCTTAATCTTGCCATAATAGATCTTACGTATTGCATCTTCTTAACAAGTGCTAGTGATTCCACAGGATGAGGCTAGAGATTGCTTTGGCACTAACAAAGTTGAAAATTAATTATCATATTAAAACGTGCGCTAACAAAGTTGAAAAAACAATTGGCATCTTAAACGCATGCCAACACCTACAAATATAGCGCGTATAGAATGTAAGACCACCTCTATCACAAACCATATGGTAGAATCTTCATTTCACATGTTAGAATAGTAGAAACACAAAAATATACAAGAATATATATAAATGGCTTGATGGTGTCGCTCCACATCTTGAAGAATAGTCCTTTCACTACCCTACACTCCACGTTCAACATTAAAAAAAAAACAATGGAAAATTCACTTCCAGCGCTCCCCATGCACTAAAGGTCCCCCCACAAGACATCAATATACATTTTCTTGAAGACCTGTGATTCTTTTTGCAATGCACAAGGAAATTATAAAGGAAGCACCGTGGCATTATATTATCTGTTGAATGTTTAGCACTATTTAATTGAATCAAGATGCTTGGTGAGGGTATATTACACATTCACACTATATATTCCCCTTTTGTTGGGGTAGAATGAGCATAAATGAGAAAATGACTTCTAATCTTAAGTTTCTAAGTATTTAATTGCCTTCTTGGTAAAAAGAACAAAATTACATTAAGCATAATCACAATCAATCTATAACTGCCACTGTGTCAGTAACAATGGATTGATTGCATTAGCATCTTATATTAGATAGAAATAGCTAATTGGACTATGTATTAGATATTTGTATCACCATGATCAGTTCATCACATAATTATTCTAATATAACAATCCCACTTGCCTGAATATGTTGCAGCTTTACTAAAGTAAGCTCATCAGTAAGAGTAATCATCCTGCAGCGGAAAGATTAATCAACTGATATTAGGTCCCCTAGGAACAACATTACCAAATAATACAAGTGTATATTTGACAAATTTAGCATTCAAATGATACATGTAGGACTTAATTAAAACAATATGCAATTAAATGATTGCAATAATGTGTAATATGCATAAAAAAAATAAACAAGTTGTGCATGAGAGCCTAGATGAAAGTAATCATGGGATGCTTCTGTCTAGTAGATGTCTGGTTAAGATTAATAAAGTACAATATATAAAACAATGTTTATGTTAAGGATGATGATTGATAAAATGCACATTGCCCTTGGTTTTGTGTGTTTCATGTAAAGAATAATAATTGTCATTTCATATTAAAAATGTTATAATAGCTCAGCCTTCCGATTGAATCAACTATCAACATCTACAACTAGGAAATAAATTGTTACCTTTGATTAAAGCTTACCTGCAAGCAAGAGGTTTAAAATTGAGCTGTGCTAGAATTTCAATATTGGATCAAAATGATAGTTTCAATACCACATCATATCCTATCTTTACAACTTTAGTAATTTTTCTTTTAAAATAAGTGTATATTAATTAAAACATCATTTTCATTAATAATTAATTACTATAGATGATTATTATTAAATTTATATTTCAATTGTTCAGTTCATATTTCAATATTTCCTAGTGAGATGTTTCATGTCGATTGAATCTTTTGCAACAGCTATAGTAAAATTTAAATTCTCAATCTATATTTTTATTATTATTGCACATAATAAAATAGTCTTAATCCCTTGAATCACTTGAAGACTGAAAACTTGCATTTAGAATGGTCGTCGATATCTTTAGATGAATCTCAATTGTCACATGTTTGAGTTATAATGATCATGAGCATTGCTTATATTGCATTTATCTTAGTGCTTCTACTATAAATTATTCATGAGTAATTTTTATATTTCAAAAATACAAAAAAGTGTTATCTAAATTAGTTTAAGAACGTAGATAAAATTAGATTTTCTATTATAAAGTGAAGGGATGAGGGGATAATCACTTTGATTTATTGATACAATATATACATTAAATAATAATAATTGAATGAATGTTGACCCTAAATGTTTTTTATTTTTAAAAAATTAATTACTATGTTATACCTGATTTTATATTAGCTTAATATAAGTTTTCAAGCATTGAACAATTTAAGATTCTAATATAAAAGCAAATAATCATATTTCCCTTTCTAAAAGAAAATTGATACATCACTAATTCAAATTAAAAATTAAACAAAATAATCAAATAATTTTAGTGAAGTACACAATGTACTATTTTTCTAATACTAAAAGGAGTCATGTATTAGATGGATGTTTTTGTTCTTGAAGAATCCGTATAAGATCAACTCTATAGTTTTCCAATACTCAAACTAAATAATCATTCAAACTACTAATATTGATTGTTTCCTATGCCCATCATCATGTCTTGATTCACTACTAAGCGTCCTTGAACTTAGACTAGCACCACTAGAATTGAAATTGGAACAAGCATAGGATAAGAATACACATATATCCCTAAACTCTGATACAATAGATTAGCACATGATACATCAAACCTATAATAAGAAGGATGAGAGAATGATGAACTCAATTAATCTCAACTAAACTCTACAAATCCTGATAATTATGAGTTCCATTTTGTTTGCCACCGTTATATCAATATTGTTATTGACTCTTAATAGTTCTAACACTATGATCATCTTGGGTTGCATGCCAACATCAATTCTAACTCTTAATAGTTCTAACACAATCCTCATCATGGGTTGCATCTATGTAACCTTACATGTTCCAGGTTTAGGTGTTCGAGTCGAAGGAATGTAAGTTTCACAACAGAAGGTGAATCCCCATTGACACCATCTCTATTAGTAGTTGCACTAATGTCGACACTGCTATCATCATTTTGAACATCTTGCTGGACTGCACTGTTAAAAGGCAATGTCATTTTGTCACTCTTATCATGTCTTTGCACATTAATTGCATCAAATGGATCTTGATCAATCTTTAATTGGCCCTTTGTTAGTGATATGAGAGAAGTATCCTAAGGCAATCGCCTTATGATTGTAAATATTCATTTTAATAAATGATAATTCACTATTTGAGTATACATGTTTGTGTATTTGATTGGGATCTTAAACTCATCTACTGAATGTCCGCAATACAATTCACAGCATAAGAGAATTTGTGATGGGATCACAACTAGTGATTATCTCTAAATGTGCAATTGTGAAGTATTGAAAATATCCCTAGTCGATGAATTGATAAAAACGGACATTATCAATTCTGTTGAGACTAGCATGGGTTATTCTCTAATCAGCTGATTCTCACTAGCTGGTGACATTGGGATGTCCGGAGATAAACATGGATGCTAGTTAAGGGAACTAGTTCATTGGAGTGACTAGCTGTAAAACTTCATATGATAATATATATAGATATGTCAATGAAGTTCTTACTGCAGCTTAAGTGCGATGTTCCTTTGACTTGCGGTGTTCAAGTCATCTTGGTCATGGAGACTTATACTTTAACATCTTAAGCAAGCATCTCCTAGGAGGTGTGGACCCAGGATGATTGGGTATAAGCCGAAGTGCCCGAAGATGTTTGAGCAGCCTACAAAGGATTCACCACTCCTTGCGAGGAGATGTATACCCAGGCCTATCTTCGGATTGTTACTCAAAGCCTCTGGCCAGAGCATATCATGTTTAGAGTGCGAGTCTCTTAAATACATGAGAGTAATTAGAAATCCAAAGGACGAGAAAGACACTACTTGGGCTAGGTGTGACGTAGTCAGCCTAGTGGCGACTGACACAAATAGACCGTGTCCTGAACCAAGTGGGTATAAGATAGTGAAGGGAATGAGGCACGATTCATTAGAGTTGCTGAAGGGTTTCAGAATTACTTCTGAGGTCAAACCGTTGATCTTTCGATTAATTAGGGGTCATGATGTACTACTAGGTGCTACTCATGATCGTTCTATAATTAGTTGATTATAGACGGCCAACATAAATCGAAAGCCTATTTAGTCACATGCACTACGAGTAATCCGAGGGATTTAAAACGAGTTGAAAATTGGATTTTCCAATCAAGAGAAATAAGTCGAATCTGAGTTAATCAGAGGCGCAACGGAAACTTAAAATGGCTAAGTCTTTTGAAGGCTTATTGGGCGAATTAAATGAGTTTAATTCGCGATCGGTTCGGTTTGGTTTGGCCGGCCAAAGAGGGTGCTAACCCCCTTTGGTTTGGCCGGCCACAACAAGGGGAAGAAACCAATTTATTTGGTTTAATTAATAAAATAAATCTAGCGCGATTTGTTTTATAAATTATGGATAAATAAATTTGTGTAGAGAAATTTATATAAATAAATTTATAGAAATTTATTCTTTTATGGAAATTAAAATGATCCATGCAATGGTTTATTTTAATTTTATAAAATCAATTATGAATTGATTTTTTCATAAAAAGAAAGTTTATAAATTTCTTGTAAAATTTATTCCATAATTAAAGGAGAGATGAATTTGTTTTATTATAAAGTTAGTTATAATAAAACTTGGTTTAAACGGAATAATTCATAAGAGAATTTATAAGATAAATTTCTTATGAAAACTAATTCCCTTAATTCCGTTAAAAGAGAGACTTGGCAAGGGAGAGGCTACTATATAAAGGAACCAAAGGCAAGTCTTGAATTCCAATCAATAGAGTAATCAAGAGATTAATTCTCTCCCTCTCTCTTAATCTCTCCCTCTCCTTCTCTCTTCTCCTAGGGCCGGCGCCCACTTCTTCTTGCAAGAGCCGGCGCACCTCAACCCTAGGGCCGGCGCCTCCTCCCCTTAGGGCCGGCGCACCTCCCTCACGTCACCTTGAGATTGGCGTGAGCAACCATCATCAAGAAGGAGCCAAACAAGAAGAAGAAGAAGCGGGACGCATCTCCTTCCTTCTCGGAATTTAGATTCTGTTTCTTGTTGGTTAGTTTCCATTCTTTTCTCTTGTTCTTCTAGTTGTGCCTTTAGAGAATCTAGTAGTTCTCGTCGGCACAAAACTCGTGACTTTGCGAAGTCATCCCGAAGAGAACTCGGCGTGGACGCGAATAGAGGCGAAGCTTCCAAGGGACGCTACGGTTGGATCTCGTCCTTTTCTTCGGTTACGCGAGGTACAAGTAAATTAGTTTACTTTCCGCAATGTTTTATTTATGATTACGTCCACACATCATAAGGTCGCATGCTAGATACTTGGTTAAAATAATTTGTGAAATTATTTTATGCTAATTCTTCCGCTGCACGTAAAATTTTAAAATATTACGAACCCGTATCCTTGTCGACATGCACCCGGTCCCAACACCCTTTCCCTTTGGAGTAGATGTTTTATCTTTCCCTTTTCCTATAGTATAAATTACAAGAGTTCTGCCTTTGCCTTTGCCTTTGCTTGTAGTTTTTGGTTTATTTGTGTAGGGATGTCTAGAATGTCTAGGTTGAGATCTAGATAATAAAAAACTTATGTCAAAAACTTCATCATCATCTTCCTCACCAGTATCTCTTTTAGTTTGCACCTTTTATATTTGTTGGATAAGGAATTTAGATGGTCAGCGTGGATCTCTTGATTCATAAAGTAATGGATTATCAATCTCAACAATACTCCAACAATCCATCATTTCATCATTCTCAGTTTAGACGAATCCAATATCCAATGGATCAATATCGCTAGACTCTTATTCTTCTCTTTTATTATGGTCCTTAGTTAAAGACACATTATAATGAACGTATATCATCTTCTCCAAACAATAATAAGACGATTTCACACTTATATATACAAATGACAAAGTTATCAATTTCTTTTGCCACCACCTCAAGACATTGTTTGCTAGTAATCTTTACTAGAAACATTTTCAAGTTAATGTTGATCATCCATATTATAACTACCACTCGGTTGTAAGATAAATAACAACACCCATCAACATCCAAATTTTTATCCCACTAAGTGGGGTCAGCGATAAGGATCCTCCTATTAATTAGGCTCGATCCCTTATTACATCATCATCTATAGTTAAATAAATTTTAATCTGATTTAATGTTGTTAACCAATTTTCTTTAGTATTCCTCTTCGATTAATATATTATATGTATTTGTCATGCTCTCACATAGTCGAACTAGAGTATTTTTTTGATTGCCTAAGCACGTTCTCATGTCATCTTTAAACATAGCTTGGATTTTCCCTTAATAAGTGTAATCTCAATTTTCTTTTTAATGTTCTCATTTTCTATCTTGTCTATGTTTGTATGTTCGCACATCTACCTTAACATTCTGATCTCTGTAACTCTGATCTTCTGTTTGGATGCTTACTTAATAACCCGACAATCAACTCCATGTACATAGCACTTCTAACCACTATTTTGTAAAATATTCCTTTAAACATTAGAGGTACCTTATGATCACAAAGAACATTTGATAAACTCCTCCATTTCAACAATCTTATTAATAAAAAAACATCTCTATCAACCCCTCCGTCCTTTTATAAAAACAATTCTAGATATTTAAAGCTCTGAGTTAAAGATAACTATCATATCCTATGTTAACAATTGACTTGCTACGTCTACTACTATTAAATTATATATATTCTATCTTTACTCTAGTAAGCCTATTTTCAAGCTTAGCATTCTTCATATGTCTCATCAACCAACACAATATCATCTGAGTTCATTCATAGTTAATGTAAAAAGATATATACTTAGAGAGATGATTCTTACTGTAACCCTTATCTAAGTAGATGTGTAACTTCTTTTGTCGACCCTTCAAACAGGAATCCAAATTATTTTCGGGTCACCTTGGTCTCCTTTCTTAATTGACTTATTATCACTTTTTTACAAAGTTTCTATATCGGGCAGACTGGTTAGAGGGGGGTGGTGAATAGACGACCTGCAAATTGGAATTACAATTCTCTTGTTATTGAACTTAGCAAGGACACACTTATGTAAAAAGAATAAAACATAAAAATAGTGCCCCTGGGGCTATTGTGCAGCGGCAGGGCGACTAGTGGAAATACCAAGCATCCGAGGTTCGATCCTCAACGACGGCATATTTTGCAAGAATCTTTTCTCTAAATGGGGTGCGAACCCTGAGACGCTGGGCTTATGGACCACTCGCTGCAAGTACTCCCGGAGGTGCCTTGGTTCATCGAAGGTGCCTCGAGTATGCTGACGTGGATTCCCATTCTTACCCGCCTGCAACGTCTCTAAGCATTTGGAGGCGCCTCCCATTGATATGAGGTGCCTCGGCCACTCTTCATCCGAGGCACCTCAAGTCTTCAAATCGGCGACGCCTCCAGTCCGTTGGAGGCGCTTTGGATGATCAACTTCCGAGTTGACGACCATCACTCTTCACTCACCTAGGTGGTGATTTGGTCGTCCAGAATTGAGCCCACCCAAACTTAACTCCGACCTTCTCCTCGAATAGGCTTCCTCTGGGCTTCTAGTCCCTTGGATGCGCTATGTGCATCCTTCTCGCTCTACCGGTGTACTCTTCCGCAACTCCTCATCCCTCTGATGCACTAAGTCCATCGACTCTCTTTCCGTGTCATCCTTCTCGCCCGCTACATCTTCCGCTCGACTTCTTGTATTCTTAGGTTTCTGCACACTTAGACATAAGGCATCAAAACAACAAATGACCTAACTTAACTCGGTTGACCACATCAAAACTATCCCGAGGTACTTACAGTTTCATGGTATGACTTGGGTTAAAGATCCTATAATTCGCATAATTTTGTACGTCTTTGTTTCTATATAAGGGATTAAAGTATTTATCCAATTTTCTTCGGTTTCAATTTCAAGTTGAATAACTTCATAAATTATTCAATAGTCTATTTCCTTAGAGACTTTCGTACCTCTATTGGAATATCATTCAGTCTACTATTTTTCTATTTTTCATCTTATTAAACACTTATTCTACTTGAAAATTTTAAAATTTTAGTAGTCCTCTAACCTATTTAAATTTTTTAAGATAAGTTAATTGCCTAAACCTTCATCGAAAATAGCTCTTTTATCGTTCCTTTATTTCTTCATCATTACTAGTACTAGGATTCATCTTCAATGCATCTTATTTGGATAAAATCCCTTATTTTCCTTCCTATCCCTTTAACTATTCTATAGGTCCCTTTTTCGTTCTTTTGTATGATATAAGTAATAAGATAAGTAAGTGAATAAATTAAAATACTTTATATATGTTAACAACGACTAATAATAAATTATTTTATATTTATCAATATTTACTTTATATGTGTGTAACACTACAAAAGGATCATCAAAAGAGTCATGCATTTCAAAATAATCAATTTTTGTTAATAGGCTTTAGGTAAATTCTTTGTTTTACTATAATCACTGTAATGAGATATTAGAAGATTATCATTTGTACCTAAACTATATTAGTGTTACTCTATCAAATTGAGATAATAACAAAAAAAAAATTAAACACATAATTATCCATCATTGATATTAAAATTTCATTTATATTATAAAAATTATGTATCAACCAAATGAATATCTTTCCCTATTTGATTATCCTATCTCGTAGTTCTTATATAAACATAATGTTCATACTTTGTTAGCAACTGTAGAGCGTTTCTTAATTTCCTCTTTTGCTTTATAAATTAAATAGTAGGCATTGCCCATTTACAGCTTGCTGTTCATGTCAATTTTGCATAGAACAATATATAAGGGCCCATGTCAATTTTGCATCAAACAATGTACAAGGGCCCTACTAACTTAAGGATG
Organism: Boesenbergia rotunda; assembly: GCA_024364735.1. Lineage (NCBI taxonomy): Eukaryota > Viridiplantae > Streptophyta > Magnoliopsida > Zingiberales > Zingiberaceae > Boesenbergia > Boesenbergia rotunda. The sequence continues at coordinate 136,423 of JAGFNQ010006063.1, forward strand.
TATGTAATATAGTTCCAAAATCAAGTATGGTGCTAAAGTACTGAGAGGTTTCCCGATTCTCAGAAGTGAGTATGGTTTCATGCAACTTTTTTAGGACGACAATTTAATATGAGAGTGAGTTGCAAATTTAGTTACTCCTAATCATAGAATCTCTCTATCAATAACTCTTCAACCCTCTTGAAGTTGATAGCGTTATCTTGACCACCTAAACTATATGTCATAAACCAATCTATTGAACTACATTATTCATCAAACAAAATATGTAAGATGCACCATCATATTCTATAATTATATCAATAAAATAATGAAATTGAGTGTCCTAAAGCAATCGCCATAGATATTGTATTATTTATTAATAAATAAAATTTCTTATTTGAGTGTACATTCAATACGTATATGATATTGATCTTAAACTCAATTAATGAAGTCCACAATACAATGCATAGCATCAGAGAAATTATAATTGAATCATAATTAGTGGATATCTCTCCATATGAAATTATGTACATATTGAAAGAATTGATGAGATTGGACATGTAAAACTAGTATATGTTATGCTCCTTGATTTATCGAAGCAATCGATCCTTATTGGCTGAAAGCATTGGGATGTTAAGAGTTAACATATGGATGCGGTTAAGGGTAGCTAGTTAATTGGATGTGACCTACTATAAGATCTCATGTGGTTCTATACATGTTAATGAAAATCTCATTGCAGCTCGAGTGTAAATTTCCTTAGACTTGAGGTATTCGAGTCATCTTGATCATAGAAACTTATACTTTGACATCTTGGCAATCATCTCCTAGGAGATGCAAGTTGGGATGATTGGGTATAAATTAATATGTCCGAAGGTATTTAAATAGCTCACAAAGAATTCATCACTTCTTTTATAAGGAGGCGTATATCCTATGACTTCTTGCCAGGATTATTACTCATAAATTTTTTGTCAAATCATTACACGTCGAGAGAGGGGTCTTCTTGGACACGTGTTTGATTAATTCGAATCCACGGGACAAGGAACTATTACTTAGGCTAGGAGTACCTAGTCAGCCTAGTGAAGATCGACACATAGACCATGTTCTGAACCAAGTGAGTATAAGAAGAGTGAAAGGAATATACGCACTATTGGCTATAGTTGCCGAAGGGTTCAGAATTGTTTTGGAATCAACTATGATTTTTTGGTCAATTGGGGGTCATGATGTACTACTATGTGTCACTCATGATTATAATTAATGGTTAATTATGAACGACGGAAACCTATTGGGTCACACGTACTACGAATATACAAAAGAGGTAAAACAAATTTGAGAATAGGATTCTCAGAGAGATGGAATCTGGTAGGACAAGGGCAAATATGGAAGATATATGTTGGGATGGAAGCGAAAGTGGTCCATGCTTCTGGTAGACGAGATAGATCCATATGGTTTAGTAATAAACTAAATTTGTTTTGTTTAGTAATAAACCAAATTTGTTTGGTTTAGTAGGTTTTAAACCAAGATGGTTTGGTATTTGAACCAAGCCTATTGCTAATGGATTAAACCAACACATATGATGTGGGCTTGGTTTTGGGTTTGGGCTTGGGTTATGAGTTGCTCCCCAAATCATTGTGAAGAGGTATATAAATAACCCTTCATAGAACAAGAAATTTAATTAAGGACAACCTAATTATGATTAGGGTTTTCTTCTTCTCTCCTCTCTTCCTCCAGTGCCGCCAATTTCGACCTCGACACCCCTTTACACCGATTTTGGCATCGATGCCCCTTTCTGATTTCGGTGTTAACACCCCTCGCATCCAATTTCAACATTGATGCCCCATTCGTTGACATCCCTCTGTGCTCCAAAGCAGCTCCTAAGGGCGTCGGGCAACATCAAACAGTTGTTGCCCCCTCGCCCCTTGCACAAAGTCGAGTCGGGGTTCCTCTCATGGATCGCGTCGTCTCCAGCTTTTGGCTACTACCGAAGGTGAGACACGACTTGTTGCTCAGGAGTTGTCTTGAAAGTATCTCGGCGTGGATACGAATAGAGGCAATCCTTGTCAGGATTGCTACTTGTTGTCGTTCCCGCATAACATCATCGAACAGTGTAATCTCTAAACAAAACTTTTAATTCTACGATTATGTCTGTGGTGTGTGTGATTTGTGTTTACTAATTTAGGAAATTATTATGCTTATGTTGTGTGTTTTATGAAAACAAATATTAAAACGTGCATAGAAACATCCAACACTTCGCACGAGCAACTACGAACCTTTACGCAGACTATTATACGGAGACTAGCTTCTTGGCCCAAGCAAACTTTGTCCAACGCAGGCAAGCTTGAATTGACGGTGCTCCAAGGTTTTGAATGCTTTTGGCTTTCCATTTTACCGATTCCATGTGCAATGATAGACGATATATGTCATTTGCCGCTCCTTCGTTTAGTCCTCCAAGCATACGCCCATCTCTTGGGTGGCGATGTGTTTGGCAAAAGACGAAGGTGGATACAGACTGCGACTTACGGACTTAGAATTTAGCACTCTTATCCAAGTCCTTATGGAATATTAAAGGACTCACTTTGGTTCCGATAGGTTCGACCTATGGGAGTGGCGAGCCAAGGCATCGAACAATCCTCTCATCATGAAACTGCAATAGATCCACCAGGAGAGCATGCTCACTATCGGTTCTGCTCAAGCTGCCGCCAACCAGCTTGTTGGCAGTCCGAGCGGCGGAGTGGTGTTAGGACTGTTTACGACCACTTCAAGCCACGAAGCACAAAGGAGTGGGCAGCAGTAGTGTGGAAGGTGTTCCTCATGCCGAAGCACAAATTTTTCATTTGGCAGCATGCGAACAGCATGGTGCGGACCAAGGACAAGCTAGCGTACGTTGATTGCAAGACCTGTCCATTGTGCCAACGGATAGATGAGACGGAGGGATTTCTTTTCTTTGATTGTTCAGCAATAAAACCATATGGGATAACATGTGAAGTTGGCTCAATATGAACATTGTAGAGACAACCACCTCAACAAAGCTCATCTCTTGGATATCTCTTACACACTCTATTTGATTTGGCAAACTCAAAATTGGTGCCAATATGAAGGAGGGGTATCAAATGTTAAAATGATGTTTAGAAAGGTCCAAACGCATGTATTCTGCTTCTTAAGCGGGTCAAATGTAACTTGATAAATGACATCAATGATATTTACCTTTATCAAAAAAAAAAAGTTGTGCATAAATCAAATTTAGAGAAATGGCACATGATATATGTGAAATATACAGCTATGGACACTCTTAAAAGAGTTAACAATCATTCCAATGAAGATGTTCTGTGATATATAGTCACTATCAATATTGCAAAGAACCTAAGTGCATCATGATAAAACAAAACACGTGGAGATTGATTGCCACTGATAGAAGATGAATAATTAAGTTACTGCATCTGCCAACTAGTCTTAGTCTTCAGACAACATACATTCTCACTATGACTCTACCACGAACTTTGAAGATTTAGGGGGCGCTTGGTAAGCGGGTTTAGAAGGCGGGAATGGGAATGAAATCTATTTCATTCCCATTGATGATGCTTGGTATACGGGAATCGGAATCAAAATAAGGATATGATACCCTTGATTTCATAACCCACCCCCCACTAGGTTATCACCAAACCCATAAACCCCTCAATCAAACCCATTACCATTCCCATTGCCAAATTTATACCAAGCGCCCCCTTAAACTCCAAACTAGGATTAATCAACATCTACAGCTCAGCTCGGAGGGTGTAGAATATTGTTGAATATCGATGCTTCCTTGTGTAGCTACAGTAGTTAATTCGCTAATTAGCCACTAAAAAGATCTTTGAACATATGGATAGTTATTATATATATATATATATATATATTGTTAATTTTTTTCTTTTTCTAGGAGATCTAATAATTTCTCTTTCTTTATTTTCTAGTAGAGTTATACAATATGATTTTTGTGAGTTAATAAAAATTTAATTTCCATTAATTTCTTTAATTATTGGACTTTTAATCTCTTCCTTTTCTTAATCTTGTGGAGATTCAAAGTTTCTTCAATTCACTCCATTTCCTCTTTAATTTCCTTTTGGATTTAAGCTTCTTATTTTTGGATTTTTTTCCCCTTTAGATTGTCATGAATGTGCACGTTCTCCAAAGATATCTTGCATCTTCACATTCCTCAATCTCATCCAATATTCTCTTAGGTACCACCGACATTAAAGAATCATAAATCTTCTTCTCCCCTTCATGTATTTTAATTTGTTATTCCATTCAATCTTTTCTCTTGATTTTTCTTCCTTCATAATTTCTAAGTCTTTGATACCCCTACTTCATGACAAGATTTCTTCGTTAAGCATGCACCAAAACCCCACTCAGCTTTGATTAGCATCCACCCTAGTTGCAATCAAGTAATCATGTTTATCCCTTACTAGTTTCTTTAGTTGTTTATATGTTCAATTATTTTAATTGCATAAACTAACTTCTATCTTTGTAAGAATTTGTAAAAAATCAAGGTTTTAACTTGCCGGGCAATTCAACCCCCTCTTGTCGGCCTGCCAACTGTCCTACAGTGGTATTAGAGCGAGGTTTGCTTTTAAAGGACTAACCGCCTGATAAAGCAACAAGACGATGGTCGGATCGAACATCTATCCACCGCAGTTCAAGGGAGAATTCGCGTTTTGGAAACGATGCATAAAGGTATTTTTCAAAACCGATTTTAGTATCCTACTAACAATTAAATATGGTTTTGAAGCACCCAAGGACAAATACGGACAAGAACTCAAAGAACACCTCTAGACTAAAAAATATCGCGACGAGTTCACATAAAATGGGAAGGTCGAGTTCCACCTCTTGAGCGTACTACCAACTGAGGAACTCGAACAAATCGGCTCATATACATCAGCAAAAGATCTTTGGACCAAGCTTCTGAAACTCCACGATGAATCGAAGGAAGCAGAATCTGATTCCTCGATGGACACCACTTCGTCTTCAGAAGAGTTCGAGACCGATTCAGAAGAGTCCGAGATCAAACAAACTACTGGACGAGCACTGATAGCAAAATATCAACCAAACGAGGAAACAACCTCCGAGATAAGCAACGATGAAGGGGGAGATACTTCGGATAGAAGCAACGATAAAGGGGGAGCATCTATCGACGATATGGTAAGTGAGGTTTGTAAACTTCCTCCAGACCAATTATATCTAGGTATTAAATTGATGATAGAATATTTCTACAAGTTAAGAACAAAATATATAATAACAAAAAGGAAAACATTGATCTTAAAGTTAAATTGTCTACAGCATGTCCACTAGAATATTTCGACAAAATTAAAAATGAAAATGATAATTTGATAGAACAAATAGATTTCTTGAAAAAAGATTTGTCATCTCAAACTTTTTACATGCTCCAATTAAAAAAGTTAGATATAGTGGAGGGTTGAATTGGCATTTGACAAACCATAGGGGTCAAATTAAAAAGGTACCCAAAAATTATATTCCTCCAAAATTCTTGATTAACCCTATAGGTAGGAATTTATATTGGATTTCAAAATCAATATTAAAGTGTTAAAATGTTTGTTTTTAAATTGCCTTTAAATTTCTTGAATATTAGAAAATTCAAATCGACTGGTAGTCATGGAATAAATTCATTTGCAATTTTTGTAGATGCATAGTGACTTTATCTAGTAACTGTAATTTTTTGAATTTCTTTAAATATTTGATGAATTTCTATGTTTTTATTTTTGAAAAATAGACTTTTTAATTTTAAATTCAGAAAGTCTGATTTTTCAAGATCTGAACATTATATTGACCATTCAAAAAATTAGCAGAATTTTTCATGTCAATATCTAATTTTAAAACTATTTCTGTCGAAAATTATTTTCTGTGACTAAAATCATATTTTCGAGCTCAGAAAATTCAATTTAATCTGAAAATTTTTATATAATTGAATCATTGATTTCAAACTTTGATAAAAATTTTGTAAATTTTCTACTAGTTAAAATATTTTTTTATGAAGTTTTATATAAAAATCATATTTTCCCAAAATTCCTGATTAACCCTGTAGATAGAAACTTATATTGGATTCTTAAATGAATTTTAAGGTTAAATAAATTGCTTTTAAATTTCTTGATTATTAGAAAAATCAAAGTCAATGAGTAATCTTTCAATTTAATTGCTCTTCAAATTTTTATATGATGGACAAAAACTTTATGTACTCTCTAAAATTTTTCTAGAATTTTTGCATTCTTAAATGAATTTTTGTGAATTTTCATTCGAATATTGATTTCTTAATTTTAAAAAATATATAGAAAATTATTTTTAAAAATATCTGATTTTTTTTAAATCTATACGTTATGTGTTGACCATTGCAAAAAATTATCAAATTTTTTCGACGTCAATATTTAATTTTGAAAATTATTTTTCAAAATTATCAATTCTGTGATATAAAATATATTTTTCAAACTTGAAAATTTTGTTTTATTCTGATAATTTTTAAAATGTTAGGTTTACTCATTTCACACTTTGACAAAAATTTTGAGAATCTTATGACAATTAGTTAATTTTTTTATGAATTTTTATACGAAAATTATATTTTTAAATTGAAAAATATATAAAAAAATTATTTTGAAATTTTACATTCTTGATCTCTATACTTAGTCTTGTGAAAAATTATCAGATTTTTCTATAGATAATCCAAACTTTAAATATTTTTTCAAAAATTATAAAGTCTTTTGAAAATAAAAAGGTTACTCTTTCGAGGTTACTTAAAATTTATTTTACCCTATTTTTTTGATGTGATCAAAGGGGGAGAGTGATGAGGATTAAGTTAAGGAGAGGTCAATTTGAAATTTAATTACATTAGTTCTTGTGTTAATTGCATTATTTCTTGTGCTAAATTGCAATATTTGTTTTATTGTTTTAAATAAACAATGTTATTTTCTTGTTTGATTACCGTAACATAACTTGGGTTGATCCACATAAAAAAGGGGGAGATTGAAAGTATCCCGGGTTGATTTTGATGTGATCAACCAAGTCAAGTTAGGTCCTGGTCTATTTTGATCCCTGTGTCTATGTGTGCAGGTGTTTAGGAGCGCAGGAAGTCGAATGAAAGTCGCAACAGACGAGATGGATGGCACGGGGAAGGGAGCCGACGGGCTCAGTACATCCAAGGGACGCGAAGACTGCATTGGCGCATACACCGGTGGAACGAGAAGTAGGTGCACAGCGTCCGAGGGATGAGTAGCCGGGGAGGAAGATAATTCAAGGCGAATGACCAGAGTCGGGTTCGGGTGAGTTTAACTCTGGTTGGCCGCACCCAAGCGGAAGGATGAAAAAGTCAAAGTCAATGCGGATGTTGACTTTGACCAGCAGGAGGCGCCTTAGTTGCTGAGTGAGATGCCTCAGCAGCTGAGCAGCAGCTTTGCGCCAATGCAAAGCTGAGGCACCTCAGTTTGAACCTGAGGCACGTCAGATCTGAACTAAGACACCGGGTGAGAATAACTCTGGTTGGCCGGAAATCACCCAAGCGAAAGGACGAAAAAGTCAAAGTCAACGCGGATGTTGACTTTGACCAACAGGAGGCGCCTTAGTTGCTAAGTGTGGTGCCTCAGCGGCTAAGCAGTAGCTATGTGTAAATGCAAAGCTAAGGCACCTCAGGTCAAAACTGAGGCACCTCGAGACAAATTTTATCAACAGTTTACCGTTGGCTTCGTGGATAAAAATTTATCCTTCTAAGACGCCTCAGATCACAACTGAGGCGCCTCAGGTCCATGTCAGCACAATGGTAACTTGAGTTTTAGGGTTATAAATAGCTCCCAGAAGCTAGATATCAGAATCAACTCTTGTACTACATTTTCCTAGCATTTTCCTGTGTTGTTCAAAGTCTGTAAGAGATTACTCCACCTACAAATGAAACAAATCTTAATAGTGGAGCTTTCAACTGCCTTGGATTAGCAACCACCCTAGTTGCAACCAAGCAATCCTATTTGTCTCTTACTAGATTCTTTAGTTGTTTATATACTCAATTATTTTAATTGCATAAACTATCTTCTATCTTTGTAAGAATTTGCAAAGATCAAGGTTCTGACTTGCAAGACAATTCACCCCTCTTGTCGGCCTGGCAATGGTTCTACAGCTAGCTCATTCTTCAATAAGCACACAATCAAAAATCATATTCTCCACCCATTGCTTAGGAGTTTATGGTTTCATGTTTTATTTTACTCCCTGATGGGCTTTTCACCTTTCCCTCACGAAGCTACTTTGTTATAGATCACTATAAACATCATTTTGTAGGTATTTAGGCTTATATATTTACAAATCTTCTCATGTGTTAAATTAGCGTTTATATCATATTTCAATAGTTGGATTCATTCTTGGGCTTTAATGCAAATTATCTCTTATTTGTGATATTTTATCTAAAGATTTGAATGTGATTTGGTAGGATATAAATTTCGGCTATTAACTCAGACTTAAGTTGAACTCGAGTCGGATCGATCCAAATTGAGCTTGAGGATAGGGCCCAAAGAGGACTAATTTGGACCAATCTGGGTCACTTATCTAAGATCCAAAGAAATCTGGGTTGTCCATTACAATCCTAACCATCGAACTCAAGGGACAGTAGATCACCACCATAGATGAAGATCTGGTGCTTTTGATTCAGATTTGAACTGCCATTGATCAAGATCAGGAGTAATTCTGACCATTAATGTAGATCTGGCTCATCTCGGATCATTGATTCAGATCAGGTTGATCCTCTCCATCCATCTAGATCCAACCATCTTGGCCATTCATCCGGATCTAGTTGATCTTGACTATCCATTCATATTCCATCTCATTCACACATCTGGATCTAGAGTTCTCAGCCATCTATTCAAATTCAGTTCAAATGAGAATGCTACAGTAAAAAGGAAATCACTATTTCGGGACGGGGGGACAGGGGTGCACGCCAGAACAAAGAATCATCAATCGCCCATCCATCTTCCATCGCCGACCACGGGAGCCCTAGTCCACCTTCATCGACCGAGGTAAAGGGGTTCTCCTTCCTCATCAATCCATCCTCCAACCACTAATGAGCTCTGACCATCTACCTTCATCCAACTTCCACAACGCCAAGATATTCTTCCGCCAGGGTTCAAGGGGATTCCCTTACCTCATTCCATCTCTACCACCAACGTACTTCTTTATTCCTCAATCCTATCAACGGCAAGCTCTCCACTGATGCCTCCAATCAGCCCTTCTTCCACCGATCCAGCCACACCTCGGTTTCTACCGGCGGCAATTCATCTTCCATAGCTTTTATCCGTAGAGGAGAAAAAATGGGTTTCCCTTCTTTCCCAGATTGGACAGCAGCTGAGACCTCTTCATTCCCTCCGATTAGCCTTCATCCGAGCACATCTTCTATTCCAAGACTTAGGACAGCATCCTCCCTCTTCACCAGATCACTGCTGACCACTCATTCAGCCGTCCAAGGTTCTTCTTCATCCTCGTAGCAGATCAAAATCAGAGCAAGCTAGGGGATGCCCTAACTTGAGTTGCGAGCATGATTACGATTACAGATTCATTAATGGGTACCTTTCATTTCCATTTGTGTGATCAATTTGATAGATGCATGCATTGTTCAATTTCCACACACATTTAATTGGGATTTGAGTTAGTCTTTGATTGGTTACTTTGTAGTTGTTAATTGATATTCTGTTGTCTTTGTTTTATTCAATTCAGTATATTAGATTAGATCATTTGCTTGCTTTCCAATTTCATGAGTTGAATTGCATTCATAGTTTAGTTTTCTTAATTTTCTATTCGATGCAGTAGATTATATTCAATTTGATTGTTGTGCTTGCATTTCCATATATTTCATGTTTGTAGTTTAGCGAATTTCCATTCCCGTCAATTGCATTTGTTTCTCTTACTTTCCTTAGATTTAGCAGCTTAAAATCCAACCCCAAAACCAATTATAATTCAATCCTAAGATTTATCGTATATCGGCTGCATTCCTTGTGAAAGACGATCTGAGTTATCCCTATACTATATTAGTGTCAAGGGGTTTGGTAATATTGTTTGTAAACATGTCACGACATCACGGTTTTATAGTCACACAAGTTGAAAGGTGGTCCTTGTTGATTCACACCGAATTCCCCATGTCCCATGCTACTCGGGTCAAAGCGTAAGCTAGTGGTGCTTTTGGCTATTGGACTTTCACCATCTAGGGGGGAACATTCATTCCATCGCTTTGCCTAATCGCACGATGCTTGCAGTCTGATCAAACGGCTCAACATGATCAGTTGATCCACCTTCCGAAGCTGAGGAGATCAAGGAGGCACTCTTTGACATAGGGGACCAGCATGCCCCAAGCTCTGATGGCTATGGATCGAGGTTTTTTAAGCAAGCTTGTGACATGGTTGGAGGTGATTTCTCGATGCAGTCCTGGAATTCTTCAACAGACGAAAGCTACTTAAGAAATAAAATCATACTTTGATTTCTCTAGTTCCGAAGTCTTCCCATGCCAATAAAGTGACGGATTATAGACCTATCTCCTATTATACAATCTTCTACAAGGTCATATCGAAGTTCTTGGCAGGTCATCTAGCAAATATCATAGACAAGTTCTTACATCAGTCACAAGCTGTGTTCGTAAAGGGCAGGCTCATTACAACCAACATCCATTTGGTTTAGGAGCTTTTTAGGAAATACAACCAAAAGCGAGTGTCTCCAAAGTGCATCATGAAGATTAACCTGCAAAAGGCATTTGGCTTGGTCGATTGGATTTCTTGAAGGAGACACTTCTGGAGTTGCAATTCTTATGGAAGTTTATAGATTGGATTATGGAATGTGCGGTCACTACCTCATACTTACTTTCCATTAATGGAGAGACTTTTGGGCTATTCCGTGGAGCCAAGGGGTTATGGCAAGGGGACCCACTGTCACCATATCTATTTAGAATCTATATAGAAATCTTTGGGAGACAAATCACATAGTTGGTTCGGCCTTCAAATTTCATCTCCAATGTGCACCCCGGGACTAACTCATCTAGCCTATGCTGACGATCTCCTTCTTTTTAGTAAGGGTGATGAGGATTCAATTGCAACATTATCTACGTGTGAATTTGGGGAAACAGTTGGTCTTCGAGTTAACCGGTTGAAATCATGCATTTACTTGGCTGGAGTTGAGGATAGGATCCACGTGATGTTGCCATCCATCACGGGTTTTCGGGAGGGATCTATACCATTTAGATATCTTGGGGTTCCCCTTGCAGTTGAGCGTCTTCGGATTTCGAACTATAGCCCTCTTCTTGATTCCTTAGTCTAACGTGTCAACGGTTAGCCGAGACACACTCTATCTTATGCAGGCAAAGCATAGCTTATTTCCTCGGTGCTCCAAGGGGTGGAATGTTTCTGGATGTCTATCTTACTAGTGCCTATGGGGATCATAGACTATATCTATAACATTTGCAGATCTTTCATGTGGGCATCTAAGCATCCTCCAATATATTGGGCTTATATGTGTAAACCAAAGGAGAAAGGAGGCTTAGGATTCTCAAGAGTTAAAAAGTTGGAACTTAGCTCTACTAGCTAAGGTACTTTGGAGGACTGAGGTGAAAGCAAACGCTCTTTGGATCAAATGGGTCTACCACAAATATCTGAGGCATGCAGATGTGTGGTCATGGGAAGTATTCTCTTCAGATTCGCTTTTGATTAGGAGGTTACTAGTAATACAGGACCGAATTATTTCGAATGCGGCCCCGACGTCTGATGCTAGACAAAGACGAGTAGGATGGTTTCCACAAGAAGGTGGAGTGGAACGGGCATATGATTTCTTTAGACGTCCCAGTCCTAAGAAGGTATGAACTCGCACGGTGTGGAAAACTTACCTGCAGCCAAGCATTTTCCACTTGTTGGATGCTGGCCTTGGGGCGTCTTCACACTAAAGACAGGAAGGAGTACTTAGAGGATAGGTAGTGTGCATTTTGTCGACAGGTATTGGAGACACTGGAGCATTTGTTTTGGATGCTCCCCTATTGCTAAGTTATGGAGGGTCAAAGATTGGCTCCAAATACAACAAGAGATGTCTTCTTTCAGATGGGCTCTAAGAGTGTTTGGGAGATGTTACCATAGAAATAGGGTATTAACAAAGGTTCGACACTTGGTGTTGTCTTCATTAATACACTATGTATGGAGAGCTAGAAATAAATGTATCTTTAAGGCTGAGCAATTAAGTGTTGAGAAGATATTCAGGAGTGTGTGTATACATGTATATAGGTCTTTAAGGGTGTACTCTAATATGATATTGTGTCAGTCATAAGTAACCGGTATAGACCATTTTATGTACTCTTGAACTATGAAATGAAATTTTTTCTTATAAAAAAAATTTAAGTGCAACTAAATAGAAGGATCTTATCAATGTCCATGAATGATAAATCATAGATGAAAGTGCCGAATTGAAATGTATCATAGACCGAAGTGCCTTCACTAAGCTCCCCTTTTGTAACCTTCAAAACCTCTTAGTATGATCTGATTTGTTACTAATCAATCGATTAGTTTACACCAAAGTTCAAAATCTCGATCCGTGCCAAAATTTCTATCTTTGTTGGATAAGTAAAAATTGTATAGCATGTATCAAAATATACAAAATGAGGCTTTAGTAGCAATTTACGTCTGATGAAGTATCAGATTTGAATAGACACCTAAAGACTTGTATACATGGGCTTGTACATCCTTGTATATCCTCTCAATATCTATCTGTCTCTCATCAAAGAAACTACGATTACAGGCCCTCCATACATAATGGATCATAGATGACAAGGCAAGATGACGTGTCTTTGTCAAAGTCCTACTCCCACGGTAATATCGTCCAAAGACTCGCATCGCCTACCAATAGGTGGATATCTCCTGACACATGTAAAGCCAATCTCTGATCCTCCACCACAACTCCGCGATAGGGAACACCTAAAGAATAGGTGCTCTTGTCTCTCCTCACCTAACCACAAATAGTGCATTGCCTATCCTCCAGCTAATCCTGTCGATCTCTAGTGGGAATTCAACTTTATGCAGCATCAAGAAAGTACTAGGTTGTAAGTATGCTGTCCACACCTTCTTAGGACTAGGCTACCTGAAGAAGTCGTAAGCCCGGGCCACCCCATCATCCTATATAAACCAATTCGCCAATCGTCAAAGAGTAGCCTTTGGTGATTCAACAGTCGCTAATATGAGATCTCATATCCGCAGCAATCTCTTAGTTCATAGGGAAATCCGAATTTTAGTTGTCTTTCATGCCTAAATGTATTGTGACTCAAAGTAGGAATGATGTTTCTATCTTTGATTGGAACGATATTGTTTTGGTATTATGCTAATGTTTCGATGCATGATGGTCGTAATCTATTGGAATTATGTTATACTGAGAGAAGAATCAAAACATATCATTCTAATAAATTACCAAAACTCCATATCACTCAACATAGATAATATCTCCTTCCTCTTTCAACCTCTAATATGTCATTGACATCATACATCCGAGCATCGGCATAATACTAGAAAAATATTTTTGCTTGGCGCCAAGAAGCTAGCCATTATCAAGTAACAGCCCTTTTCTGCTTTCATCTATAGCATCAATTGACTAGACTCCAGAATTAGTTGATTATCCAGTCGATTACTCTATAACAACTGTAGGACCGATGCACGTGAGAGGGGGGGTCACGTGACTTTTAAAACTTTCGTTTAAAAATCAGAGTCGATAGAAAATCGTACGATGCTTTGAAAAACGTGTGCGGCGGAAGAATTAAAACGAAATACGAAAGCGAAAAATAAAAAAAAAATAAGCGATGAGTTTTACTTCGTTCAGAGTCTTCGGCGACTCCTACTCAAAGGCTCAGGCTCCTTGAACCTTTCCTGTGGGCAATCCACTAAAATTCTCTACCGGTAAACTCCCGGTAGAGCGATTCGAATACAAGATTAGGCGGAAGTGTAACAACCCTACACTTCCCCCTTAAATAATTTCAGTGCAGACAGAACAACAAATAAAAATGCGTTACTCAACACTTAAGATTATCTGAAGCAGCTTGGGTGTTGGGAGCGATCTTCCGGCAGCAGTCGGACAGCGTCGAGTCAAAGCACAAACCGCAGCAGAGGAGCGTGGAAGCCAGAGAGCGCCAAAGCTTGAACCAGACTTAAAAAAAATATATGTCTTTAGAGGGCTCGCTTGCTTCTTTTTATAGTGCCTCGAGCTACCAATATTCAATCCGATGCATGATCTTCTCAACCCAAACTTTATCCATCAGCAAGCTATTCTTAAATAATTTAAAAATAGCTAATTAAATTAAGAGAAGAATGCATTTAGAGTTAATTAAAAATGCTCCACTTAAATTAAGATAAGAATGCTCCACTTAAATTAAAATAAGAATGCTCCACTTAAATTGAAAAAATAATTTAAATAAAGTTAGCAAGTTATTCTTTGGAATAAACCAAAGAAGATAACGTTTATATCCTTTGCTCCACTTAAATAAAAAAATAATTTAAATAAAGTTAGTAAGCTATTTTTTGGAATAATTCAAGAAGATAATGTTTCTATCCTTTGCTCAACTTAAATTAAAAAAAATAATTTAAAGTTTAAACTCTCGTACAGAATAACATTTTATCATTAGTAGGAGTAATTTTATTCTCAAATAAAATAAGAAATACGAATAATTTAAATGAGAGTTTATCCTCCACCGAGGCTTTAGATGAGGAATAATTTATAATTTTATTCTCAAATAAAATAAGAAATACGAATAATTTAAATGAGAGTTTATCCTCCACCGAGGCTTTAGATGAGAATAATTTTGTAAAATTTACCCACAAAATCTAATTAGTTCACATATCAAATAAAACCTATAAAATAGAGTTAATGCAATGGACTAAGATAAGAATGCTTTTAGAGTTAATTAGATCCCGTCCAAACCTGGATAAGGATCTAACCAGGACTCAACTGAGGTCACCAAAATGGGCCTAAGTTGGACCGCGCCTACAGTCCTAAAATAGGACCCGTCCTCACTGGTTCGCTCCTCCAGTGACTTACCTTACTTACCTCGTGCAGCTCTACTCAACTTCTTAACCCACCAGGTCTTCCCGCCAGGGCTCAACCACCCTGGTCATTTTGCCAAGTTTCAACCAACTTGGGCTTCAGCCAGTTGTCAGGCCTCGCGAACCCAACTGGACTTCCCACCAGGACTCAACCACCCTGGACTTCAGCCTGGTGTCAGGTCCTAAGTCTTTCAACCTTGCACACTTAGTAAAGAGGTCAAAACCAAAAGCAAGCCTAACTTTAACCTATTTGTCATTCATCAAAACTTAAGTTTAACTATTAGTGCAAATTGCACCAACAACAACAACCACCGTGCATTATCCCACTAGGTGGAGTCGGATCTAGTCGTTTACTCTCCCGAACAAAAATATTATATTCATTGACTCCTTGGCTTGAGATAACCATTTAGTCAACTCAACCATTAGTTGACTGAGGCATTAGTTGACTGGATTCCACACCAACCAACTAGACCAAACCACAAGTTAGGCCAAATTACAACTCCAATTAGTGTTGAATTTTCTAGTCGACTAACTATTATATTAGTCAACTTGTCCACCAGTGGATTGTCAACTACGATCATCCTAATCACTAAGTCTTTTCTAAGTTGAGTTATGCCTCACTACATGTGTATAGGTCACCAACACTCATAACTTACAAATGGAGTTTTACCATCACAGATTGGTTGTCCCTTCGTTATCTCCCATCAGGTTACTTGGTCCCTCGAATGCACACAAGCCCTTGGTTTGTCTCCACATATCATCCTTCACGTCTTCACCTATGTAGTATGATCCATTAGTTGCCATCTTAGCTTCGCCTCAATGTTGGTTGTCCTGCAGTCTCTAAGTCATCTTGTGCATCCTTCTCTGATCTTCAGACCTCAAACCACAAACCTCCAACCTAAACATTCTAAGTCATGCTTCAAAGACTCCAAAGCTGCTCTAATACAAGCTCAATATTTCTCATTTCGCGTCGCTCGGATGTCTCATACCATCCTTTGATCTCTATAGACCTCCAAACTACTAAGTTTGCCAGCTTGGTCACACCAAGTCATCATCATAACCTTGATCTCATCGACTTCATGTGTGTTCTCTCAAGTCACTATACACACAAAGTATAACTTAAACTCTTTGCCTAAACATCAAAACTCAAGGAGACATCAGACCATTCAAGGTATGATTTATGGAATACCATATTGTAGTCCCTTATTATTATGCATAATAAGGTTGGGAATGATCCCATAGATGTTTGTTGTTTTTCCTTTTGAGAGTAACTAGTTTAATTATTTGTGTGAGGATTGTGTGAAGTCTCGATTGGCTTAGTAAGTGTTGAGCTTCGTTGCCACACAAGCGAAATTTCTAAGGAAGAAAATTCCCTGTGACACCTAGGAACATGCTTTGTATAAAGCCACCCACCATGTCTCAAAATAAACGACCTCTTCTTTACCATTATATACATTGTTGTAATATTTACTAACACAATCACTAGGATATAGTTGACACCCATGTGCTCATCTATATGAAAATGTGTGCGTGGAAAAAAATTGCTTTGTGCATTAAAGAGTGGCACTTCATTCCCCCCCAAATGATAAACTATACTAACTGAATTTGATGACATTCTTCTCTTCACATGAATGATGCACACATCATCCTTGGATGGCCAAAAGAGGATTATCTTACTAAATGAAGATAGAAACAAGTCATTAGGAGTTGAGTTCATTATAGTGGAGGGCATGCAATTACAAATTGCTTTTTTAGATATAAATTGATCTAATTAAATCGACTGGTTTCTAGTTTAAATTTTAAACATAAAAAAAATCATTTTTCTGTAGTTTAACTATTTCGTACAAAGATTAGCATACTTTACATTGAATCTTAAAAGACCAAACTATTGTAAGGCCTATAAAAGAGTCTGACATACTTTGTCAGTCCTCCCGGATGTCACGGGCCCAGATGGTGTGGAAGACTTATCTGCAATCGAGTCACGCAGCTACTTTCTGAGTGTTGGCATTGTAAAGGCTTCCCACCAGGGATAGACAGAATTATCAAGAGGATCGATAGTGTATTTTTTATAGGCAGGCGCTTGAGACACAGAATATCTATTCTTCTAGTGCCCCTATTATAGAGCTATGGTGGAGGATCCTAGACTGGCACCACATGCATTCGGAGATGTCCACATATCACTGGACGCTTAGAGTTGTTGATCCGCACTACCGTGGTAGCAAGACATTGACAAAGACACATCACTTGGCCTTGTCATCAGTGATACTATGGAGGGCATGAAGTCATAGTTTTTTTTGTGAGGGGCAGGTAGATGTAGAGTGCAGCTTTGATACTTCATCAGAGATGAATACACCTAAAGCCTCATTTTGTACATTTTGGCACATGGTATACAACTTTTACTTATCCAAAAAAAAAAACATATATATAAAAGAGGTCTGACACACTACTAATTCAATCATCAATAGAGATTTCGTTTATACAGATTACAGTTCTCTCATTGTGAGATTGCAGCTGAAGCATATGGTCTCTATCACCATAGCCACTGTAAGTCAGCAACTACTGTAACTGAAAAATATGTTATATGAGTGTACATTGAACTCATTATTGAAGCCAGAACACCGAAGGAATAGCATTCCAATTATTGAAAACAAAGAAGTAAACAAATATATCCTCTATGGCACCAAGATTTTGCTTCAAGAAGCATCATGGAAAGTGTGAATAAAATAGATTATTTATAACAGTGATGTCGTAGTCTTATGAATCACCATAGGGTCTCCTGTTTTCATTTTTGTTTGTTTTTTCTTTATCTTTATGAAAAGGACATCACGCTTTTCTACTTCTATTAAGCAAAATTTGATGTTTTCTACAAAATCCTAACAATTCTAGTATTCTAGTGGGAGCAAGGTTCAAAATCTCGTGCCGTACCAAAGTTTTGATCTTTGACTGGGACAATACTATTTTGATATCATGTCGATGTTTCAATACATGATGTCGGTAATGGATTGGAGTTGAAGAAGGAGATGAAACATAAGGAGACATTGTTTGCACAATACGGTTTTAAATCTTGTACCATGTTGGGCGGATTGGTCAAGCATTATTATTCCGTCGAAATTCGATACTATTCAACACAGACAATGTCCCCTTTTGCTTCACCTTCAACCTCCTATCTATCGCCGATGCCATGCATCCGAGCATCGGCACGATACTATAATATTTTTCCAGTCAAAGACCAAAAGTATAGCACGGCTCAAGATTTTTAACCTTGGTGTAGAGTAATATCAACTTTCAGTGCTTTATTGGAACGATACGTTTTGACCGTTTCGCCCAATATGATACGAACCATAAGTGGGAGGCTCAAAATAGATATACCTGAACTTTTACACAGCTGCATTAATTATCTTGAGTCTATAAAAGTATCTAGTTTAAGTATCATAAGACATGACACTATGATATTTTTAAACATTCATCTTGTTTACGTTTCAATTAAAGTTCATTGTTGATCACTTGAATATGATATTATGCAATATTGTATCACGTGTGAAGATAATCTCAATACGTTATTATAAAGATGATGTTTCCCAAACATTATTAGGTAAAAAAGAGTGGCAACCTTTTGATTAAAAGATTCCAGGAGTGTGCGATGACGCAAGTGAAAAATGAGCTCCCTTGTTATAAATGTCATTAAAATTACAAGTTATGAAATGAAGTAGGAATGCTTTCATAAATACAAGATATTTACCTGGCTTGTAGCTCTGAGATTGTATTTAGCAGTACCCGTTCCCTTTCAATATTTGCAGCATCCAGCTGTTAAAAGAAATCTTAATCAGCAACAAACTGCATTTTACATAAATCTCCACACTAATCTACTGACAATGGGATGAACCAATGATCAAGTCATTATTAAACAGAAACAGAATAATATCCATATGCATCCCCTTTGCAAGGAGAATGAATCATTCTTTAACTGAAAATATTAAAAGTTGCATATTCATATGGTATTGTCTCTTGGTTTCCACTTAGGAATTGAGTTATTCCGTGAGATCAGGGAAGAAAATGAGCATGAATTATTATCAGGGGAACAAAGCCTGAACCTCGTGATGGCAAAAATATCAAATCAAGCATAGAATTCTCTCATTTTTCTTTACATTTCCATTCTTTTATATGATTATCCTACCAAAGGTGAACCAGTAATGAAGTCATACGTAAATGGGCAGAATGTATTAGTTTTATGATACTAATCAAATTGACATTTTGAAAGCCGATGAAACTAATTATCACTTAAACGCCACTCAGGTGGAGGCTTCCTAGATAGTTAAGGATGCTTAAGAGGGGTTCACATTGACATTTGACCATGTAGTATTCCCTTAAATACTCTCTTATCCCCTCTATCCAAACATTGCCATAGGTAAGGGACTATCTCAAATACAATGTGAAACTTTTGGGAAGCTTCCAAAATTCTGTAGTGAAAACCTCCAAGATACATAACTGTGCTCAAGAGTGTTATGTCGACTAGTTAACCAAACCATGTGGGATTAAAGGGACTAGTTAACTTCAATGGCCAGTTATACAAGATATTTCAACAGAATTGTCTAATACAAACAATAGGAAAGACTAAAATAGTTAGATAAAGTGGAAAAAAATGTTCTCTCCAAATCTGAAAATAACAAATAATTGGCTGAGGATGCCAAAGCCAACACCCCCAAAGATGTAACATTGTAATGCCAGTAGCTTGTGATTCTCCAGATAGGAGTATAGACTTTGCCTATTACTCACCAACTTCTCATTCTTCACATTTTGAGCTTGAGAAGGCACTGCAGGAAAAAAAAAAGGAAAGAAAAAGCCTCAACAGCATGTTCTCTATTTCAGTTATCTTCCCAAAGCACAGCGGTAATAGTTAAACTCACAATCAATTATCTCACTTTGCTGCAAGCTATTCAACAAACTTGTAATTAGGCCCTGGTAATTAAAATTCAATATTTAGACACATTCATATTCTTAGAAACCAAAAAAAACAAAAGTAGGTTCTACAACAAGCATGAATTTGTTGAAATGAAGAAATTTACTTGTTGAAAAGATGTTTGTTGGAAAAGATTTTGCAGGTGGGGCATGAGAAAGGATGCAGGTAATATGTTGTTGCCAACTTCTTTTGGATTATTGTTGTTGACTTCCTTTGAATTACTGTTACCAACTCCAATTGGAGGCTGATCCAGTGTCTGAAGGTAGATAAACAGAAGTACCTAAGAATTATACTGCCAAAAGAGAAATGGAATATACATGTATTATAGGAAATTACTAGAGAATCTTTTATCATATTTCAACAAGGATTGCTAAACAATAATTGCATCATAAATCCTTTGTATCCGCATGTCCAATGACTACAATATTCAAAATGAATAGTTTCAGGTATCATATAAATGGATTTTACTATGTGATTGCTCCAAAATTATCAAACATCAAGATTGCATGTGACAGAAAGGCTACAACTTGGTTTTCTCCATGAAAAACAACATGAGAACACAAGTAGATCCTAATAGATTTGCCATAAGCATATTCCTAATGAATTCAGCTACTGGAAGGAAATTCAACTATTAGAGATTGTTTGTAGATTAAAGATTAGGGTAACTCTGAAGATATTAACTAAGACAATCAAAGAACATATAGGAGAGAAGGAAAAAAAGACTGCATTGAGTCATTATGCATGTCTGGAATATACAATGGGGACATTCACACACTATTTTAAAAAAAAACATATACAGGCATTGTGTACTAAGAATGTAACTTGTATGTTTAAAATTATGTAAGTTTAGAAAGTATCTAGTGAATTCCATTGACTAGAGTCACAAGGAATATTAATAAATAAACAAAATCAACAATTACCTAAAGGATTTGTTCGTTAAATAATGAACAACAAAATACAATCATTAAATAATTAGAATGTGTTTCATCAACTTCTGACCATAAATATAAATATTGAAGTGGAGAAACTAGAAATGATTATTCATCTTGCAGAGATTTGTATCTTTATGAAGTGTTCAGAATATTAAGATCACCTAAATCTTGATTCCATAAATAATTTTCTATAGTACATTTTGGGTTAGCTAATATTAGTTCTTCTGTCATGGAAAAAGTTAATAGGTTGATAACTTCTCTACTTCTTCACTTCTCCCAAGAATTCAGAACTGCTAGTTAGAACCAATATTATATATATATATTGAAAAGAGCCATTGGAAGTGCTAGTTAACCAGCAATTCCAACAATTAATTGGTGTTTCTCCTTAAACAAAAATCTAATGTCAACATTATTATTCCTAATTTCCACTCAATGATTCAAAATCAATTTGGAGAGAAAATCAAAAGCGTTAGAACCGATAACACTAGAGATTACTTCAACCAAACATTGTCCTCATATTTCCAATCCCAAAGGATTATTCATGATTCGTCTTATGTCTATACACCCCAACAACACTACTTGTGTAGAAAGAAAAAATAGACATTTAATCAACACTACTCGTGTTATTCTTTTCCACATCAATGTCCCTAAATCCTATTGGGGAGAGGCTATCCTTAATATATGATAAGCAGGCTTCTCTCACGTGTCCTAGATAACAAGAGTCCAGTGCAACTCCTCAACAATTTTTTTCTCATTTCCGAACCACAAATGGACTTACTCCTAGGATTTTTAGGTGCACTGCTTTTGTCCATATCCACGGTCCACTTCAAGGTAAACTAGACACTCATGCCATCAAATGTGTCTTCCTTGGATATTCATCCACTCAAAAAGGATATAAGTGTTATCACCCTTCATCTTAAAAGTTTTACATCATGTTATCTTCTTTGAACATACCACGTTCTTCTCCAAGTTCTATCCTCGGGGGGAGATTTCAATAACAAAATATAGCACTTGTGAGTCATTTGAACCCATTAACGCTCTTGATCTTCCTCCTACTAAGTCCGTATCGAATCACCTTCTATTCCTATTCTATTTAGTGAGTCTCGTCAAAGTGTCTCTTGTGATACTCTAAGTATCCCTCTAGTGTATTCAAGGAGCAAGGCCGCTCTAAAAGCGATACAAGTCCAAGAACCTCAACACAAACCTCCGACCCTACTGCTGGGATCATGGTAAGTTCTGACTCACCTTTATAATCTACTGAATCACCCATTGACCTAACAGATAGCCTTGACCTTCCTGTTGCGGTTAGAAAAGGTACTAGAGAATGCACCAAACACCCTCTCTATCCTCTATCTCACTATATCTCTCTTAAAATCTATCACTAGCCCACAAAAGGTTCATTGTGAGTCTAAATATCATGACTATTCCCAATACTATTTCTGAGACATTGTCAAAATGGAAATGGAGGGATGTCATGAGGGAGGAAATGGATGCATTTGAAAAGAATAAGACATGGGAGGTTGTTGAGAAGCCAAAGGGGAAGAACATTGTTGATTATAAGTGGATTTTCACACCAAAATACAAAGCAGATGGCTCGCTTGAGAAATACAAAGCTAGGTTAGTGGCAAAAGGCTATACTCAGACTTAGGGTGGATTATCAGGAGACCTTTGCTCCGGTTGCAAAAATGAATACGATCAGAGTTCTACTATCTTTGGCTGCACACTTCAACTGGCAACTCCTACAATGTGATGTGAAGAATGCATTTCTCCATGGAGATTTAGATGAAGAAATTTATATGAACCTCCCACCTGGATTTGAAGGGGATACTAGTAACAGAGTATGTAAACTAAAGAAGGCTCTTTATGGGCTAAAACAATCTCCTAGGGCATGGTTTAAAAGATTTACATAAGTCATGAAGAAATCTAGGAACAACCAAAGCCAAGAGGACCATACTCTCTTTGTTAAGCACTCAATAACAAGGAAGGTGACCGCTCTTTCAGTCTATGTAGGTGATATCATTGTAACTGGAAATGATGAAAAGGAAAAACATGATCTAAAGAGTAATTAATAAAGGAGTTTGAAATAAAGGAACTGGGCAAACTGAAGTACTTCCTTAGTATTGAGGTAGCATGCTCTATCAAAGGAACATTTATTTCTAAGCAGAAGTATGTGACTGATTTGTTAGCTTAAACAAGGAAGATTAGGTGTAAGCCGGTTTCTAGTCCAATGGATCTAAATCACAAGATAGGAGAAACTAAGGAAGAACCAAATGTTGACAAAAGAATGAATTAGAGGTTGGTTTGTAGGCTCATATACCTTGTTCACACTCGTCCAGACATAACTTATGCTGTGAGTGTAATCAACCAATTCATGCATGATCCAAGAGAATCTCACCTTCAAGCTGCTTACAAAGTATTACATTACTTGAAAGGCACTCTAGGAAAGGGAATTCTATTCAAGAGAAATGAGACACTAACTTTAAAAGCTTACACAGATGCAGACTATGCAAGTTCTCTAGTGGATAGAAGATCAACTACAGGATATTCTACATTCCATGGTGGTAATCTAGTGACATGGAGGAGCAAGAAGCAAAATGTAGTGGCAAGATCATCTACAGAATCAGAATTTAGAGTCATTGCATAAGGACTATGTGAACTACTCTAGTTGAAGATTATTCTGGATGATTTGAAAATGTAATGGGAACACCCCATGAAACTCTATTGTGATAATAAGTCAACTATAAATATTGCTCACAATCCTATTCAACATGATAGGACTAAGCATATTGAAATTGAGACATTTCATCAAGGAAAAATTGGAAGAAGGATTAGTGTGTATGTCATATGTCCTGTCAGAATTACAATTAGCAGATGTGTTAACCAAGGGACTGAACAGCTCTAGATTTCATGATCTTATAGTCAAACTGGGAATGGAAAACATCTATTCCTCAGCTTGAGGGGAAAGTCAAACATCTATGAAATCTGTTCGCAACCTGTACAGATTCGACAGCTGTAAAATCTCAAATTTCACAGTTTGTATAGTTGTGTCGAACAGCTGTGAAATCTATTCACAGCTTGCACAGAAATACAATAACTGTGAATAGTTGTGAGCACAAAGTAGAAAATCAAGGGACTTACTTAAAAAGAGATTAATTTCTTATGTACAAAATAATTAGTTTCCTATTCTCTATTGTATTATAATTTCATGTATAATGGGTATTCCCATTCTAAATACAATATAATTTTTTCGAGAGATATCAATTTTCTCCATATTTTTCACAGAGCTGACAATTGATAGCATGGTTTAGAATCTTCCATCCTATATGAGGTGACACTGAAACTTGCCATTTCACTAAATTACCAAAAGTTGATAATGGGCAGCATGGACAACTTTTTCAATGTTAAATAACGGTATGAT
Source organism: Boesenbergia rotunda (assembly GCA_024364735.1). NCBI lineage: Eukaryota > Viridiplantae > Streptophyta > Magnoliopsida > Zingiberales > Zingiberaceae > Boesenbergia > Boesenbergia rotunda. The sequence goes on from JAGFNQ010006063.1 coordinate 160,765, forward strand.
ACAATAAAATGTTAATTCATTAGCTATCTAATTATTAGCCGGAATTAGAATTTTAAAAAACAAACTAAGTTGAAGAAGATTAAATGAGTAAATCACATCTAAGTTCAATGTATGTCAAAGCATGTCGCATGATGGAGCAGTATGGTTTCAAAATTGTACCATTCAAATCGGAAATCAAAACTTTGGTATGGAATAATACTTTAAACCTAAAGAAATAATAGCACCAAAAACAAGTTACACGTCTAAACACCACCAATTTGTTGATTTAGACATTGGTATTAGTGTTGGATTCAAATAATAACCTTAATTAATCAAACATATATTATTATTATTATTAATTGATATCAGTGTTCTAAATAGAGGCCGAGGAGGCCTCCTAGGTGGGAGGCGGGCATCAACCGCACTGCCTTGGCCTGGGGTGGTGCTTTAGGCGGTAACTCACCTCTTTCCGCCACCGTGACTCATCCGGACGTGCCGCCTGAGCCCGGTGATGAGTCCAGACATGTCGTGCAAGCCTGGACACTTCGTCAGAGCCCGGCGATGGGCCCAGAGGTGTCGCCCAGGACCGTGCGACAACTCTGCAGACCCGCACACGTCGCTCAGCCGATACAGGATAAGGGTAAGTTAAGGTTTAATTAAATAACTTTATCTTAACAATTTTAAATAAATCCTAGATATAATTACGATAATTTAAACATAATTAAAGCATAATAAAATTATCCCATTAATTAATATATATATTATATTTTTTTAAATATTCAGATTTAATTTTTAATTTGTAATTAATATATTTTATTAAAAATAAATATTATAAAGAATAATGATTATTTATAATATTATGTATAATAATAGTAAAAAAATTCAACCGCCTAGGCAACCAAGGTAGTGCCACCGCCTACCACCATTTACAACACTGATTGATATTAAATTCCTTATTATTGAAAAAATTACGCACTTGTCAAAATGAATTTCTAATTTAATTGCCACATTGTCTTCTAATTAGATAACAAAAGATTGATAATTATAATAGATATTGAGTTTTTATTGCATTTAATTTTTTTCTCATTAATTTTTTTTAAATAATTAGACAACAAAATAAGTCAAATTGAACTATAAATTTAACTTTTGGTGTCGAGTTGAAATTGAATTCGTTTAGATGGAACTCATTGCAAAGACATGTTGATTAAGGCCACATGGGTCAAACCATAGTCGATTTGGACTAGTTTTAGTCAGTTGACAACTAAACCAAATTTTAAATAGTGTTTAATAGCATTTGGATGAATTAGGAAATTTTTGAGTTGGGATTATAAATTCTCTCTCCTCTCTTTCTCTCCCACGCATCTCTCATCCTTACCCTTATTTGACACGTCTATTCCTTCTCTTTCTTATGTAATGCCGCGACACTACCATCCTCTTCGTCACTACCACATAGGCCTCTCATCCAAACTATCCTCTTCTACTTCTCTCTCTTCCTCTCCCTCTCTGTCTCTTGTTTTCCTCTCCCTCACATGTCATCTTCTCCAATCATCAATATTGGCCACCAGCAGCTCTCCCTCTTTCCTTCTCAATTCCCCTTCTTCATTTCGTCTTTTCCTATAAGCCCTCCTTTTCCCTTCACTCTAACATTCTCCCTCAATTCCTCTCTTTTCTTCTTGCATGTGCACAACAATAATTGCCGGTAGCTAGAGCCAAGAGTGGTCATTGTCAAGACTCTTTTTTTCCCTTCCTTTTTTTCACTTACTTTCCCCATGCCCACATTTATCATGTGGCTGCTGTTAACTTAGCCAAGAGGGATCATCAGCCCCTGCTTATTTACTAGCTGTCTGTCCATGAACAAAGTCATTAACCACACACTGACCAAATAAAATGTAAGAATTTGATAAATAATTGTATGTTGGCATTGGAAAATGATTAACTATTTTCAACTAATCCTTGTTGTTTAGGTTCTTGAGTGTTGCATATCAACAAAGCACCTACTTTAGAAATTGTGAGGTAAACAAACTATTTATTATATTTCTATTGTAGCTTGGTGTATTTGGTTTAGTAAAGGAAATGAGTAATTACTCATTACTAGTGGGTGTCTAATTTTGTAATTGGGTTATATCAAGGTAGCTGAACCAAAAATAGATCCATTGACTTGAAATTCTAGTTAATTTCTAAATTTTTGTATCATTATTAAAGATTTATTTTAAGTTTTATGAGTTATATTTCCTTGTTATATTTGTAGATACCCATTCAAGTGGAATACCTTAATTCTCATACCCTCAAATTATAATTGTTGTATATGAGGTGGATCAAATTATTCTTTGTATATGTTTCCTTGTACATGAATTAATATATAAAATGCAGTATGTATAAGCTTCTACAAATGCTTTGAAAAAAGGATTAGCATAACTTTAAAAATAACAAAACAAGTTCAAAAAGGAATCATATTGGGGGTTAAAAAGTAAATTCCTCATCTACTTGCAAGCACCTCCTCTCACCACAACTGCTACTCCATAACATACCTATCCGTGTGCCTTTGCTCCGAAGTTAAAGAGTCCAAACATCGCTTGCTGCCTCTCGCCCTTGCTCTACGTCATTATTGTCAGCCTCTCATAGATGTCTATTGCTTCTTCTAGTAAGATCCTTCTCTTTGATAAGTTTTTAGCCATCTCCCACGTAATTATCATAAGGAATAGAGTAATTCCTCTATCTCATTCCATGTTGGCAACAAGCATGTGAGAAAACCATAGTCAACCATGCAAATCTCATGTGATACTACTAGCACATCTATGTCAATGAGGTCCCAATGCCAGTGCCATGTTGAAATAATAAAAATTGCTTATATCGAGTAGCACAATTGCCATGCTTCATCTCGTAGAAGGAAAGAAATAATCAATGTCACCTTATCTTGAGTAAACATAAATACTTAACACTTTTCTCAAATGTTTGTACACCAGTTAAAACACTTTCAAAAGCATCAGTTGAGCTACTTCCACTAACATCAACTTTGACATAACCATGCTGCACTTTTTGTTCACCATCATATTAAGCTCAGAACTAATGAAGTGTTGATAGAAATTCTAGGTCATGTGTAATATTATAGTTACAACCTTCAAATTCATTATACATATATTTTATAAAAGCTCATCTATCAAACTCTTCACATTGTTATACATTCTATTTGGCATTTTTTTGGTATCAAAATCCTCTTTGATTGCACGAGCTATTTTTGAGGAACTTTTAGACATTTTTAAAGATCTGAATGCCAACAGAATGTTGCTTTAAGGCATATAACCCACAGCCACATCTAATTAACCCAATCTAGGCATTGCTCGTGAAATTGATTCTGAAGTTAGCTTTCGTATCTTTAAGTTGGATCGGCGAATTGTAGTTCACGCTATTCAACTCCCTATGCATCACTAAAAAAGTTAAATTATTACAACAAGCCTTATTTCACTAGGTCGGGTCGGCTATATAGATCATATTGCACCATTAGGCTTTATTCTCTACTATATCATCATTTATATATAAATAAACTTTATCTTGTTTTATTATTAATAATCAAATTATTTTTGATCTACCTCGTCCTCGTTTGATGTGCACATTTATCATAGTTTTACATCGTCTAACTAGAGCATTTATTGGTCATCTAGTACCCTACCATCTTAAATGTGTCTCCCAAAATTTTCCATCAATAGGTGCAACCCTGACTTTCTCTTTAATATTTTCATTTCTTACCGTGTCCATCATTGTATGTCGGCAAATCCACCTTAATATCCTCATCAACTCATCCTCTGCTCATGTGTTCAAGTCATAGCCCACATTTAGCTTCATATAATATACCAGGTTGATGAGCGTATTTCATGTAGAGTTCTTATCATAATTTGGCGTACATTTTGTCCCATTTTATTACATACGTTTCAGGTTTTCATATCTTTGTGCTTAATTTCATTACTTTTGTATTTTGATTGATAGGACATGTTTTCGGAGCATAAACCCCTTGGAACATGAAGTTAGAGCAAAGAGCACGCTCTAGTTGTCCCGTGACACATAGCGTGCTTCTAAGGCCAAGAACGAGGGAGAATGTTGCGGAAAAAAACCCAACACAGGCTAGCCATGCCTCATCATCATCGAGCCAACAACAAAGCATTTGGGAAGAAAAAGGGATTCAAAAGACTATCAAAATGAAGTTTTAATGAAAGAACATGTTTCGAGCTTCATATGAAACAAATCGGGCATAAAACAGCCTTCTCTGATTGGATCCTTTCTGACTTCTACTGCCTTCCCTTGCTTCTCTCAGTCTTCTACTGCCTTCTTATTGTCATCTGGATCTAGCCTTCCCTCTCTTTCTCTTACTCGTGACAACACACTTTTTTAGATAACCTATTTTGTCACTCTGATTATAACTCGAATCACAGTCCCTCACTGTGGATTCGATCTTTTATTACTTCACGAAAAAATCATGCACTTGCAATTTCCGCCATCAAAATTTTGGCACCGATGTCGGGGATTGTGCAATTGATATTAGTTGGATAGCAATGTAGTTAATCTAGATTTTTTTTCTTTTTCTCTTTTTTCTGCATTTTCATTTCCTTTTCTGATAAAGCAAAATGGATGCTCAAATTCAATGGTTTAGTCAATTTAATGTTGTGAATTCTTCTAATTTCTATTGTCAACTTTGTGGTATAGATTGGCGTGATATAGGTGATTGCCCTATGATTTTAAATGTTGGACCAGGTAGCAGACGAACCTGGGGTGACCAGCCCAGTCCCACAAAAGTTTTCCACCGGTCACCAGGGTAAATCGGGAAGCGCTCGCGATGGGCGGTCTAGAAGCCCAACGTCCCAGAGTTCGCACCCCATTTGTAGGAAAAATTTCTGCAAAATACGCCGTAGCTAGGGATCGAACCGCGGATGCTTAAGATAGAAACTAGTCGCCCTACCGCTACACCATAGCCCTAGGGGCTATGATTTTAGATCCTACATATGGAGTACATGGGAAAAAATAGAGAATGCTCCCTAATTACATTCAGAGGTCACAACGGCTATATTGCGAGATATGTGAAGTAACAGAACGTAAAATTGACATATGCAGTAGATTTCGCAACTTTCAAATCAAGTGGGAAAAATTGTGTTAACTCAACACAAACTGAGTGAAGAGAATAAAGTCAATGAGACAACACTTGAAGAAGGAGATTTAGTTGCATCTGCTAATGTTGCTACATCAGAGATGGATAAGGATCTTCAACCTTTAGATCTCTCAGAAGAATTATCCTCAACTACAAATAGCGATAAGTGGGAAGACACAAAGAAATCACATGAAGAGGGACTCGAGGAATGTGACGTTGAGACATTAACAAAGGAGAGCATTACTCTAATTCAAATACCTCCATATCTCAAAGATCCACAAGATCTTCCCCTGCCCAAATCTGAAAACAAGTTCGATGATTTACTCTTATCGATGATCGGTGATGGTAAGATTTTATTTAATGTATTTGAAGTTACAAACAAATTCTTTTTCGAGCATGTTAGTGGCAGGACAAGGTTTTCACAGCTATTAAATGGACGACTTAATGACGAGCCATTGAAAGAGAGCATATTTGACGAGAGAACAAGAGCTCATGGCAAGAAAATCCGAAGGTATCTTACTCCAGCAAGGTTGAAATTTAGACGCACCTAATAAGGGGTGGAGTTTATAACCGTAAACAAATGCATCTTGGGAGGCAACCAATTTTCTTTCTTCTATTCGTTTATGTTTTTCTTTATTTTCATAGTTTTAATCTTTTGTTTTGTTTGAAGGTTAGAGAGATCCACGGACTGGTTACGAGAAGTTCCACGGAAAGAAGAAAACACGATGAAAGGATGTCGTGCAAAAATTCGTGAAAGACACCATGCCTGAGACAAGTGCTCGTGCCTAGTGCCACGGGCCGTGCCCTGTTCATCCATCTCCCCAAGATGGTCTGTGCCCAACAGCACAGGTCGTGCACCAGTGGCCAAGCCACCATGAGCACCTGCGCCCATCGACACATCCTGTGTCAGGCTCTTGGAAAAACAACAATCTTCAAACGGCGATAACTTTTGATTCTGGATGAAGTACGGGGTGTACAACTACTCAAATCAAAGCTTTTTCGAAGATCTACAATATGGTAGAAAATTCAAAAAATGTATTGACCCCATTTCACACTTGAAAATCTAGTGTTTGTTTGTTAGATTACTTTAGCTAATAAATGTTTGCATGTCATGAATGCACTGTATCGCTTGTTTGTTCCCTATAGAATGATACTAGCATGCTAATTCAAGATTTTATATTGTGATAGTAGGCTAGTATGCATAGTGATCTACTCATTCCTATCCGTAGTAGCATGAAGTGAGCAATGTTTTTGTTAGAAGAATTTGAATGTTGACATCGTTTTAGGATCTCTTCACACTATGCTTTACTTTGATGGTAGCTATTTCTGAAAATAGTCATGATTCATAGAACCAAACTAGTACTCTTGTTTCCTAGGTGACCCCTCAACTACATTTTGGTTACTGGAACTAACTCGAATCATGGTATTCATTGGAAAAAATCCAAATCCCAAAAAAAGAAAAAGAAAAAGAAAAAAAAAATTGAAAGAGAAAAGAGGTTTGTTCAAGTGTTGCATTTTGTGAGCACTTAAAAAAAATAGAAACTAAGGGATAGAAAATAGTTGTCAGGAGTGGAAACTAACAAGTTACCCATTTAAGACCAAGTTAAGTTACTAGAGAAATAACTATTATGTTTCTCTTGATATGGAGTTTTCTTCTGAGACTTTGTGTCAATTTTAAGAGGGACGAACCTTATGTGTGGTAGGTAAGTGTCTATCGTCAAAAGCATTAGGAACACAGTTAAATAACGATTTGACTAGGATTGGAAGTTAAAACTAGAAAAAGTTTAGTCACTCATTGCACTGAGGATGGAGAACTTTTACTTAGGTCACACTTAAATAATTTTGTTATTTTCTTATTAGTGAAACTGCATGATAAGATTAGGTTAATTCACTAGGGATTACGATGCGCCAATTACACACAAAAATCTAGATTTCATGTTTTGCTTGAGGACAAGCAAAGGTTCAAGTCTGGGGGATTTTGATGAGAGTATTTCATGTAGAGTTCTTATCATAATTTGGCGCATATCTTGTCCCATTTTACATGCATATGTTTTATGTTTTCATATCTTTGTGCTTAATTTCATTACTTTTGGTTCGGAGTACTGCTCTTTGCCTGTTTTGATTGATAGGACATGTTTTCGGAGTATAAACCCCTTGGAACATAAAGTTGGAGTAAAGAGCACGCTGTGGCCATGTCTTGTGACACGGGCGTGCTCCTAAGGCCAAGAACAAGGGAAATGTTGTGGGAAAAGGCCCAACATGGGCTAGCCGTGCCTCATCATCATCAAGCCAACATACGAAATATTTGGGAAGAAAAAGGAATTCAAAAGACTATCAAAATGAATTTTTAATAAAGGAGCATGATCCGGGTTTCGTATGGAAGAAACGGGCGCAAAATGGCACTAAAAAGCCTACCCACATATCCCACCATGGGGTCGTGCTGAGAACAGGTCGTGTCAAAAATGTCGCGCCGAACATGGGGTGCCCGTGAAGCACGGCCTATGTCTAGTTCGCACAGGCCCATGGACCAAAAGTAAACAGCCATATTCATGGTTCAACCCAAGAAAACTCGATCTAAGAGATGAAAACCCGGTTTTGGTGCAGCCCAACAAATCTGTAGATCTGGGCAGTTTGGGAGAAGTATAAAAGGATTAAGAAAATCCTAGCTTGGATCATCTTGGACCAGAGAGCTCCGCCCCTTCCTTGGGAGAGGGTTCCCCCTCTTGGGGAAATCCTAGAGCCTACATGTTCTTCATCTCTAGCAATCGGTCCACCTCCGGAGCGAGGAAACCTTCCGAAGACACCGGCGATCTCCTCGATAAGCATCTCTTCTTCATAAGCTCTTATCTGAATTGTATAAATGCTTCGATTTGTGTCTTTGGTTTGTAATTCCTCCATGATGGAGTAGTTCTCTTGATTCTAAGATGTAGGGAGTAGCCCTTTTGATATGTGAACATCTTTTTTATTGAATCTATTGAGTTTATATGTTTCTAGTTCCATGAAATGTGTGTTTACGTTCTGGCTCTACTGTGTTAACTCGATCTCGGCACCAAAAACTTAAGAATCGCAATCCCATAAAGATTAAGGGATGAACCAACAAGAGAATCTTATCCTCCAATCTGTAGAGAAGAATGGCGCAGGGGCGTCGAGACACGAAAGTACTACCCGACCACCCATAAGGGGTCCTAGGTCATCATAGAACTTTATATATCAACCCAATTGCGATGTCACACTGTAGGGAGAGGGTCAATTAGGGGGAGCAGGATCTTGTGATAGGGTCCCCACTAGATTGCAAACCCTAGTTGTGAATCTTCTGAAATAGGCGCCGAATAGGATTGGTACGCGTCGGTGTAGTTCCAAAAGTTTATATCGGATACCATAGGATGACCTACCTACATAAATACACATTGAGGATGGGAACTCAAACATAGATTAGGTGTTTACAATCATTTGGATGAAACCAAAGTCCTAGAATTGTGATCTCTGATTGGATCCTTTCTAACTTCTACTACCTTCCCTGGCTTCTCTCAGTCTTCTACTACCTTGTTACTGTCATCTAGATCTAGCCTTCTCTCTCTTTCTCTTGCTCTCGTGACAACACATAGCCCATGATTCTCTTAATAACCTATTTTGCCACTCTGACTAGTACTCGATTCATAGTTCCTGTGGATTCGACCTTTTATAACTTGACGATAGAATCGTGCACTTGCAATTTCTGCCCATCATAGGTCTAACCGTTATTTTATAAAACTTTCCCTTAAATTTTACAGATACTTTACAATCATAAAGAAAACTTGATGCTTTTCTTCATTTCAACTGTCCTGCTTATATTCTACGTGAGACATATCTCTTAATCCCTCCATCCTTTTGCAAAAACGATCCTAAATATTTAAAACTCTCAATTATAGATAACACGTTTTCTCCTATCTTAATAATTGTCTCATTACGTCTAATATTACTAAACTTAAATTTGATATATTCTATCTTTACTCTACTAAGCCTAAAACCTTTCACTTTTAGTATTTTTTTTGGCAAGATTGAGTTTAACATTTACTTTAAAAAAATATTGATATAAAAAGTAAAATTATTAAAAATGTAAAATCATCCACACTAAATAAACACACTGATATAACAAACACAATTCTTGTCCTCTAGATTTTAAGTCCTTTTATAGTCTCTTCTCTTCCCCACCCATGTGACCGGTACAAGAATTTTGATCTTCATTGGCTTAGGAACGGATTTGTGTGGTTTCTATCCATGAGAACTGAGACAAACAAACGTACCTCCTGAACCTACTTGACATGCATGACACTGTTCTGGCACGAGTGGTTGTGCTGCACAATAATGTATCTTGATCTCCCAGCAGAATAAAATATTTAACATATGTTGGGAGAAGTAGCTTAATATTTCAAACCCAGATAATGTTGTCATATGGTGAAACAAAAGAAAAAAGGAGGTTTATATGCAATTTTTTTGTCAGTCATTAGATGCTCAACCCCTCTACAAGAATCAATGTCTCATAAAGGATATCTGCTCCTTAACACTCTACATGAGCTTCCAAGGGAATTCTTAAGTAAAGCATACTTGCTTTGTGACTAGGTTAAATTGTTGAAGAACAGTCAAACTGTTGTATGCTGGTACATAAATTGTTGCCACTTGCAGATATTCTCAATAAGAAAAACTTTCCTTAATTTTTAAATCAAAATCTCAGAGCGAAAAAAAAAAAGTGTCAAATAGTACAAAAACATCTACATGGAGTTGAAGGCACTGTGAACTGTTAGATGTGGTGAGGAAAAAACAGAAATAGAAAGGTAAAGCCATACCACTGGTTTTAAGTTAATTAACCAATCACCCACACTCGCTGATTTTCTCAAGGGAGATCCCTAAAGAAGGGAAACAAGAACAACTCTAACTTGCCTAGCCAAATGTGTAACTTAATGGAATTAATTCAAAGGATATGATTCACAAAATTTTATGTACCTGGGTTGACCTTCTTGAAATGTTACATAGCGGCAAGTCCTAAAATGTAAAAAGATCTGTGTTATGTAAAATCATGCAAGTAAAATGATTTGTTTCAGAAAATTTACCTTTACAAGATCCACATTTTCCGATGTAACTGAAAATCTGCCTTTTATTTGAACCACGCTAGGCTTGGTCTTGTCCTCCAACAAGTCTCCACAACCTATAAATGTGAAAGCAAAAAATAGACAAATATGATTTATTTTAGATAATTCAATTTGTGGTAACATAAAAAAACAGCTACTAGAACTACTGCAATTCTTCAAACTAAGAGGACAGAGAAAATAATTAAGCCAAACGAATGAACTACTGCATTTCTTCCAACTAAGAGGACAGAGAAAATAATTAAGTCATGTAAAGTGAACTGTACAGTAAATATTATAACCTGTTGATGAACGCATGGGAGCAGATAAGCTGTTTGCTGAAGCACGGTTTGGAAGCATTAGTGGTCCACTGAAATTTGGAACTTTGTGAGTATCACGTATGTGTCTGTCAGCTCCTTGTTGATTGTCCCTATCAACCCTATAGCAAGATAAAAGAACAAATTCCCATAATTTTTTTTATGCAGTATTGGACTTACTGAAGTAGAACCAGGTTGAAATAATAGCACGTCACTAGAACAACCAAGAAGAAATACCATTTCTGGAAAATCATCAAGGAAAAACTTGGAACAGATTTATAGCTCCATGTAACAGAAATAAGTAAATATGAATAGAAAACTTCTCTCAACATCAATATGGCATAAAGAAAAGCACATTTAGAAAGAGTACGTTGGTCAATAATTGTTGCTTATAAAGAAGCTGAATAGCAAAGCTAAAGATAAACCTTTCTGAGGTTTGTACTCTTTCTGAACCAGAAGGTACAAGTGGACCACTGTAAGTTTGGTGCTTTTTTCCAACTTCAACTTTCCTTTGGTTTGGCAGTGTATCACGTTTTGATGTTGATGGTGCTTCCTCACTTTTCATTATAGATCTCTCGCATTGATCAAGCCTTTCTTGATTACTATAATCTACTACATCAGTTTGTAATATCTCATCTCTTGTACTTGAGCTGCACTTTGACTCTGAGAACCCACAGGGGCTTACTCTGCAAAATAAATTAAGGAACCAGTACATTAGAATAAAATTTTTCTTGGCATATACTTCTATTTACAATGGAAATCTTTGTTATAATTTTCTTCAAAATGTCAAGGTTTATTTCCAACTTCTATGTGCCAGTTATCATTAGCTGTTGCATCAGAATTTTATTAAGCCTACCTAGGGGATTATAAGGTAAGTTGAAGTAATTAGATGTATTTAGAGCTAAACTAATTAGTTTTATTGCTAATTTGAAATATTTGAATTCGATTTAGAGTTAGGCTAGCAGAATGAGGGTTCTATTAAGTGGATTATAATTTGGGTGTGCTTTGGGCTCAAACCAAAGAATCGAATGTTTCATCCGTCCTCTGAGGGAATGGAGGGATGGCTAAGTTCTCTGTTATGGATGATATATTTCGACTGGGATGATTGTCTTAGATACACAAAGTTGCTTGTTGATTGATGTTCGTTGATTGGTGCTCAAAGAGTTACTCTATATAAACAAGTTCCTATTATTTAGCATTCGGAGGTCAGGTCTTTTTAGTAATTTGTAGCTGCATTGGTGATTCGTTGAAGCTAACTTGATGGAGGTGGTCGGGCTTCATTTGAAGCTCTCCGTGGGGATTAGATCGGGATTGATGCAGTCTGTGATGATGCTTTGTCAAGCTTTCTCTCTTTTTGTCATCTTGAGGCCTCTTCTTATGATTCTGGTAAAGTTGATAGAGTTTATAGTTTCCACATTTTGGCTTCAATTGTAAATAAGTTTTTGTCTTGTAATAACCCATATTAGAAGGTTAGGTATAGTCCTCCTTCTAATTTTGGGGTTTCTTCTTTGAATGGAATGAAATCCATTTCTTGAAAAAAATAACCAAAGAATTGAATGTATTTAAGTAGGATATATTAAAAAGAAACCCTAATATTTTCCTTCTCACCCGTGCACTTGTAACCCCTTCACTCAATTCTCTAGATCCCCTTCTCTTATCTCTCTTGTCACAGCTAAACCATGGCTCTCCGCTAGCTCGCCACCCTCCTAGCACACCACATCACCGCTAGGTGCACCTTGCATTGCTAGCATTTTCCTCATCATCAATACTCAATAACACAACTCTCTACCATCGTTACCCCACGGGTCAATGTTGTCTCAGTGATCGGCTTTAGCCGGTGGTCTTCCAAGCAGTCGCCACACCATCCACCTGCAGCAATAGTGTCGCACCATATCTTCCACCTCCAACAACCTTATAGTAGCTGAATCCATAAACCTTTCTTTGAGTAGTACTAGCCCATCCTTATTTCCAATTAGATATACAGTAGCTACCTTGGACGTCTTCTTTCTGTTCAAAAGCATGCAACAACAGCCTCCTCTCCTTCTTTTGCAGTGATTAAGTTTGTTAGGTTGGTTGTCTTTTGTATTAGTAGAATTGTCATTGTTTTGTATCTCTACCGAAGATTTTAGTGTTTGATCAATGAATCATAGCATAGAGTAGGTTCTTCTTCCCTTACATTTGAAGAGGCTGGAACACAAAGAGGAGGTCACCAAAGGGATTAAGAGGATTTTGCGTTCTAAGATGCCCTGAAGTAGTGGTGGATTGGACAAGTAAGCCATCGTGGAAGTTTTCCTTGTGAGTTGCCGTGTAGTGGGACATTTGATGTAGAAGTTTATGTGGGAGGTGTGAAAGTGAACACGAGCAATTTTTACGGATAATTTGTAGAGGTTTGAATGATAATAAATAGTAAGTTTTAAGAGTAAAGACTTTTACTGGAGACTTGTGGATATCATATGGTGGATGATAACTTATATGGCGGTTAAGGTCTTTGACATAATAAATGTTGTGGACATTGTCAATTATATACATTGGTTTCTCTCTTATATGGCGGTTAAGGTCTTTGACATAATAGATGTTGTGGGCATTTGCAATTATATACGTTGGTTTCTCTCCTTAGTTGTTTGTTTGCCACAACAATTGGCATAGAGTGTGCATATGGTGTCATTCCTTATTGCAATATGAGGGAGTGCAGGGGTAACACCGATGAGTTAGTCCAAGTTGATTGTAGTACATTAACAACTAATAAATAGATTATATTTTTTGCAATGTATATAGTTAGATTATATTTTTGTGAAGTATTTATATATTGAAAAGGGGAGCCTGGTAAAATCGTTATTGTGTGACCTTCTAGCCATCGGTTCGAGTCGTAAAAATAGTCTCTTGCAATGCAAGATAAGGTTGCGTACAAATGACCTAATGTGATCCGACCCTTCCCCAACCCCCGCATTGGCCGAAGCTTCGTTTTATCCTATTTTATATATTGACTTTTATATAGTGTAGTATTCATTCATATTTGTTGAAAATAAAATATTAATTGCAAGCATGCTTCCCCATTTCCCTAGATGTCCTTTGGGCTTCCCTAGTTTCCTTTAATGTCTTCTTGGAAATATGTATTTCATTTACTTTTCTCTTGCAACTAATCAATAGATTATATTTTTTGCAATGTATATAGATAGATTATAATTTTGTGAAGTATTTATATATTGAAAATGGGAGCCTTGACGCAATGGTAAAATTGTTATTGTGTGACCTTCTAGTCATCAGTTAGAGCCGTGAAAATAGTCTCTTGCAATGCAAGATAAGGTTGCGTACAAATGACCTAATGTGATCCGACCCTTCCCCAACCCCCACATTGACAGAAGCTTCGTTTTATCCTATTTTTATATATTGACGTTTATATAGTGTAGTATTCATTCATATTTGTTGAAAATAAAATATTAATTGCAAGTGTGCTTCCCCATTTCCCTAGATGAAGCATGCTTCTCCATTTCCCTAGATGTCCTTTGGGCTTCCCTAGATTCCTTTAATGTCTTCTTGGAAATATGTATTTCATTTACTTCTCTTGCCTTACTTTGTATTTATAGAATCTGTCTGGTACATTTTGCTTATGGAGAAATAAAGAATCGAAAGGGCAACTAGTCCTATTATCTTCATATCTCTTGGCATTCTTCATGGTATCAGAGCTTCATAACCCACAAGTCCCAGGTTATGTGTCAAGGAACACTCTCTCTGCTGAAACCTCTCTAACCAGCTGTCATTCTTCTTCTCCTCTTCATATCATCATGTCATCAACCAATCAACCTACTCAGCAAGAAGCACCTGGTATTGGATATGATTGCTACAATCATCAATCCCAACAGCAGCAACAAACTGCCGGAGGATCCTCTACTGACAGTGGTGCAGACTATAACTACTGACAGCCACTTCCTAGTACAACAATCAGGCTTCGTATGGCGATAATACTTACCCTCACACATCTGTTGTACAACAAAGTTATGGACAAGATGGATATTCTTCCAGATACAATGCTCCTGCTTATTGCCAGGCAGGCTTCAAAGTGGGTATGATCAGCAGACCTATGGATTGACTGTTAGCGATGGCACAACGACTGCCTCAACTGGGTATGGTCAAGCACCGCCACCTATTTATGTACAGCTCCACAGGTTTAGAAGCCACCAGCTTCTCGGTCAAGGTCAACAAGCTTCAGCCCACTTAGGTATTTTCCTAATATTTGAAAATAAAACCAAGCCGTTTGGGCGATGGAATATATGACGGGTGATATATCTTTACTCTATAACTTTGTGCCATGACAAGACGAGTCAAATATGGTGTTGCTAACGGAGCAGTGGCTAAAATCACCAGTGTTGATTCAGCTAAAATAACACTAAACATATGCTAAACGTTCTTTATTCGCCCACACTAGATTGCAATTTATTATTCATTGTTAAATTAACCCATGATTTAAAATGTTGTGCTAAATTGTCCCCGTATCATTGTGAATTTCAAGATACGGAGACGGGGAAGACGATTGGCGACAGGGAAGATGATTGGCAGGACTCTACATTATTCACGAGATTCCACCTCTACCTAGTTGTCATCTGACTTTTAGTAATCGTGCCCAAATCATATTATGGTACCAGAGCTTGTCATCCAAATTTTGCTTATCTTGCCAAGTTATTTCCAAATCTATTCCTTAATGAAAAAGTATGTTCTTTGCAATGTGAGATTTGCCAACTTTCTTAACATACACGGCCCCTTCCCAAAAATTTGCTATAAATCATCTAAACCTTCCGCACTCATTGGGTCCATACCGAATCAAAACTCTCACAGGAAATTGTTGGTTCATAACCTTGTTGATGATCATACATGACTCACCTGGTTGATTCTAATGAAAGAAAAATCTGAGGTTAGTCACATATTCTAAAATTCTTTGCCATGATCCAAATGCAATTCCATACATCCATCCAAGTACTCAAAACCAACCATGCAAAAGAGTATTTCACCTCAAACCAAGAGCATTTCTTAACTCCAAAGGAATCATTCATCTCAGTTCTTGCGTCGACACTCCACAACAAAATGGAGTTGCCAAACGAAAAAACAGACATCTCCTGGAAGTAACTCGTTCTCTAACGTTTTTCTCCAACACACCCAAAATCTTCTAGGGCGATGTCGTCTCTATCACTGCATAACTCATCAATCGTATGCCATCACACATCATCAACTTCCAAAGCCCAGTTCAACGTCTTCTCCAATCTTTCCCACACAGCAAACTTCTCCAGTCACTCCCACACACCAAAATCAAACCCTTGTCCACATCCAAAAACATCATCGGGGCAAACTTGACCCACGCTCCACCAAATGTATTTTTCTTGGATATTCATCCTTTCAAAAGGGATACAAATGCTGCTCACGTACCACCAAGAAAAACTACATCTCCATGGATGTCACATTCTTTGAAAATCAATCATATTACCCCAAGTCCAATATTAAAGTTTGTTATAATATTTTAGGGCAAGTTAAGCTTTGTCTTAAGAGTTGGACTTTATTTTTTTATTTAGAAAAGGGTTTGGAACCCTTGTGTAAATGATTCGGAGTTAGAAAAAAAAATCCTATTTGTCAGTTTTGGTTTTCTATTTGAGTTCAATAATTTCCTTGTGTGAGATATTTAGTGTTAATTTCTACATTAATTCTGTGTAGGTTTTGAATCGATTCTTGAGTTGCATCAAGTGATACTAGAGATGAATCCCTTATTATTCAAGTGTTTGTTGTCTCTCTTTCATGTTCCCTGCAGCAAACCTCCTCCACCTCTCTCCTCACTGTGCAACAAAGAACCTACCATCCCCAGTCTCTCTACAGCTTGTCATTGTCTCATTCTCACATTAGCTCTCCATGACTAGCCTACCACTGACCCCTCTATCTGCGGACTCAATAAAGAATCCGCCTGAGGTGCCTGAGACCAGGCTCATTCTCATTACTCAAACTTGCTTTGCCTCTATAAAATGAGCGCACCACAACTTGATGAACTTTCGGACAAACCATTCCTTGCTTGAACCATGAGCCAAATTCAAAAAGCATGAAAGAGAGCATCAGAAATGAGGAAAAAGTGGATTGTCACCCTGCTTGATTAACCTGGAGATGAAGTCTCTCTTTGTGGGAGGACGGAATCCATGTGGTATTCTTCATGTTGCCCACTAGCTGTCGGGTACCCATGACTAATGGGTTGCACACCTAGGTCACACAAGACCACATTGCAGGAGAAGACAACAATGTGCCTCTCCCAAGTAAGCCACACCACATCCTGCTAACTGCTACCTAACTTGTGCAACCTCTAACTTCCACTACCACCCACCTCATCTTTGACAATCACATCATCCAAAACCAGCGACCCTCGTAACCTCTTTGCCCAGCATGCAACCAATTGCACAACTTTTGCAGCCTGTGCAACCTTGTTGAACCACTCCTCAGACAAGCTGAGCCCACCTGCTGAACTGCCTCAGACCACACGAAGCCAGAAATTCAACACTGATTAAGCCAGACTGATAAAGCCCACTAGTATAAACGTTAGGGCTTAATCAGAGGCTAAGCAAGTTGCTTTAATTTTTTAGAATTTGTTATTTTTTTTAAAGTTAGTCTAGTTAGATCTAGTTAAGGAGAATTTTTCTTTATTTTTTTTTGGGCTTATAAGAGGGATTTAGATCTCTCATCAAATTGATTCTTTATTTAAAAAAAAAAATTCCTCCCTGCATGAGTTCTGATTTTTTGTGTGAGATCAATAATTTCTGCGTGAGATATTTATCCTTGTGGACATCAATATCAGTATCAATTCTCTGTGCGAGTATTGATTCAATTTCCATATTGCATTAGCTAAGAAATATTAGTTATAGTAATACCTCTCAATTGGTTCAAAGGATAAGGTATGTATGTAAATAATTAAGTATTGTGAAGTGTCATAAAATCAAGGTCTTTTTGCATAAATAAGCACATATTGAATTTACTTTACAAACTTCTCCTAGCAAGGATTTCATGCCTTGATCATATATAGCACTGCCAATAGGCATGAAAAACATAATAATAGTTTATGCATATGGTTAACTAACTATAGTGTGAAAGCTGGGAGACCCTAGACAGCCTTCTTTCACAGAAATTCAGCAATACATGACTGGCATATTTGCATGCTTCTTAGGTATTTAACCTACTATAATTAATAAGGTAACCTTGAGTTCTTTATTTTATGTATTTAAAAGTAATGACTAATGATATGTAAAATATTCAAAAAAAAAAAATTGTCTGCAAGTAATACAACTCACCTAGAGTTGGTTTTATCATTAAATGCTGACTTCTCACCATTGGATCTCAAAATCGAGGGATGCTGAGAACACAAAAAGCTCTGAAGTCATTTATCATGAAAAGCAAAGAGAATAGTCATTCACACAATCAAATTACAAGAAATAAACGTATCAAGGAATTACTAGCACAATAAAGGAGTTGGATCAACCTTGCTAAGAACAAAACTTTTGATAGTTTCCTCCTCTTCCTTAATTAGGTCAGCATCATCATGAAGCTGTGTTAATAAATTAGCATATAAGAGGTGTATAAGACAGATCATAAGACAGTCTCATAGGGTAAGAAACAAGATATGCCAGCAATTACAACAGAAAGAAACTTTCTTGTCAGGATATAAACTGGATTTATATTGAAAATACCAGTGATGCTTGAGCCTTGAGATCGTCAATGTCGAAGTTCCATGCACTAACACCTCTCTGATATTCACTCTGTATAAAAATATATAAATAGAAGATCAAACTTTGTAAATGCCTGAATCATCATACTAGTGAAATTTGAAAAAAGATATTGCCGTGTTTTTCAAATGGTGATTACTATAAGTCTATAACATCAGGCATACATCCTACAAAAGCATCTTTGCTATAGAAGACAACCATTACTTTGGTCAACCAACTCCAAGTACGCAAATCAATAATTAATCTATGACTAGGAAAAACTAAAATCAAGAATAATGATATCAAAGCTGAAGAGCATGGACCATCCTTGCTCATTCTATATAGGAGAAGGCAACAATGAATTGTTCCGCCGTTAAAGAGGCTAGAGTGTGCTTATTTCTACAAGATTATAGCTATGCAGTGGAAAAATTCAAAGCATTAGATAAAAAAAATAAAAACCAATGCACAAAGACACAAGACAAAAGTGTTTAATATCGTCTGGCAGCTCTGTCTCCTATTCCACAGCTTATGATGCTTTAGATTGATTACTCCTAGAATGCACCATTAATTTTCTCCTTCTCAACCAGCATATCTTTTGACAATGATGGACATGAAGCACAAGATGATTACAACAAGAGAGCACCTAAAGAGGGCAAGAGTGAGAGTTTTGAGTACTTTGAGCAGAAGAATTTGAGTCTTGTTCTCCCCCTTTGTCTTCCAAAGCCTCCACAAGCTCCTATATATGAATGACCGTAGTATCCATTTTCAAATCTGTCTTCAAATTAACTTTAATAGTTGACTACTCCATGCTATCAATCGACTAATAATCAAACAGTCTAGATCATAGGCAGAGGCAATATTCAAATACTCAAGCCGTGTCGAAGTTTTGATCTTTGACTAGAATGATACTATTTTAGTATCGTACTAATATTTCGATGCACAATATCAATAATGGATTACAATTGAAGAAGGAAAAGATTGAAGAGTAGGAAGGACTCTATGCCGAGCATCGTTTTAAATCTTCTACCATGTCTAGCGAATCGGTCCAATAAATTACTGAAACTCAATACCACTACGACAATGTCTCCTTCCTTTGCTTCATCTCCTTCCTTCTTCAACCTCCAATCTATCATAGACACCATACATTGAAGTATCGACACAACACTTAGAACAGCTTCAAAGACCAAAACTATCACATAACTTGAGATTTTTAACTTTGGTGCCAAGTGGTATGAATTTTGATCATTTATCAGAATGATACATTTTTACTGTTTTGTTTTACCTAGAGTACGAGATTTCAAACCATGGG
Source organism: Boesenbergia rotunda (assembly GCA_024364735.1). Lineage (NCBI taxonomy): Eukaryota > Viridiplantae > Streptophyta > Magnoliopsida > Zingiberales > Zingiberaceae > Boesenbergia > Boesenbergia rotunda. Next base: position 180,324 of record JAGFNQ010006063.1, read on the forward strand.
AGTAGAGATGCATGAACTCGTCAATTGGCCGAAACAGGATACTTGGTTGTAAGTTAGGATTTAATTCAATTATTTTAGGGTTAATAATTTTAATTATCTTATATATATATATATAATTATATTTTTATTTCTAAATATTTAGATATTTTAAATTTTTAATTAATATATTGTATTAAATGTAAATATTATAAAGAATAATAATTATATATAATATTATGTATAAAAATTAATAAAAAAATTCAACCATCTAGGCACGGCCTAGGCGGCGCCTAGGCAGTCGAGGCTGTAGGCGGTCACTGACCGCCCCACCACCGTCTACCGCCATTTACAACATTGGCTATAAGTTATTGTACACTTGTAAGTATGAAAAAAAAAAACTTTAAAAATTATGCAATAGCTAAGAAAGAGACCAAGAAAGCTATGAGTGAAGCCAAAAATAAAAGTTTCAAGCGCTTATACCAATAGCTAGATACAAAAGAAAAGAAAAGAAACAATTATAAAATAGCTAAAGTCGGAGAAGAAGACGTGATCCTACTCAAATAAGATGGATTAAAGATGAATGCAATAGGTGGCAAAAAGGTGATTCGCTAGCCCACAGCGTCACGCCAACCCTTCCCAAAGCCAACACGAAGGAGGTAAATCACGGGGCCTACTAGCCCAAATGTTGTGGCTAGCGCATGAGGAGGTGGGCACACTGGCTTTGCCAAGTTTTTTATAATGAAAAATAAAAAAGCGATGTAAGTGATATTTTGTGATATTTTCATCAATTTTTTAATGAAGATATAGGTGACCAACTTAAATAATTTAATCAGATTAGAGTATTAAAATTTGAATATTAGAGAATTCAAATTTTAGAAGTAAAAGAAACTTTAAATGAGATGCAAATTGAAAGAGTATTTGGACCAAATAATATTTCAATAAAAATATAGAAGTGCATAGGGAAACAAGATATATTGAATATCGTGCAAAGTTATTCCACTTGATTTTGAAAATGAAAAAAAAATTATATAAATGAGTGAAAGGTATGTACTCAAGTTTCCTATATAAAAACAAAGAAGATATACAAAATTATGTGAATTATAGGGGCATTAAGCTAATATCTCATACAATGTAAAATTTGAGAATGTGTAATAGAAAAAAGACTAAAGAAAGAGACCACACTCTCTAAAAATCAATTTGAATTTATCAAAAAAGTATCAAGAAAAGAAGCAAGACTTACACATGGTATTCATGGATCTAGAAAAAGTTTATAACAAAGTCCCATATAGAGAATTCTAAAAAAGAAAAATGTTAGCATGACGTATATTGAAAAAATTATGAATATCTATGAGAATGTAATGACAAGAGTGAAGACTTTAAACGAATTATCTAAAGTTTCCTATAAAGGCGGGGTGAATAGACGGCTAATAAAATAAAAGTGGTGGAAACTCGTCTATTAAAAAAAACTTGGTTGCAACTTGGTCGTTGCTTCCAAGACGGTTAAAGCTCAAAAAAAATCTCCTTGTGGCGGAGAAGCCTTACAACTGAAGATCACTAAACTTTAGAGAATTACAATAGAATTGAAGTGCTTTACCTCTAAATATCTAAGCCTATTTATAGGTTGAGTGATACGATCTTGACCGTTGATACAAGATTGAGTTTCATCTTGATCGTAGATCTAAGATAAAGGATCGCCTTTGACCGAGCATGTAGATTGCATCCACGTAAGAAGCTGAAATGATCGCCTTTGACCGAGCTTCACGTAAGAAGCTGAAATGATCGCCTTTGACCGAGCTTCACGGCCTTTGACCGAGCTTCACGTAAGAAGCTGAAATGATCACCCTGTGCATCCACGTAAAGGAAGATTTAATTAAATTGAAAGAGCGGTTTAAAATCCACCGTTTACTTAAAAAAAATTTATTAAATTGAAACTTTAATTAAAGTTTTAAACAACTTTAATTAAAAAAAAGTTTACTTAAAACCTTTAATTAAATTGATACTTTAAATAAAGTTTTAATATAATTAAAACTTTATTATTTTAATTGCAAGTCAAATGTTGACTTGATAAAAGTCCTCAAACCGTCGATTGGGTGATTTCCGGCCAACCGGAGTTAGGTTCACCCGAACCCGACTCTGGCCTTTCGCCCTTCGAACGTGCTTCCGCTAGGCTTCTCGTCCCTCGGACGTCGCACACGTCCTTCTTGGTCCACCGGCGTACTCTTCCGCAACTTCCGCGTCCCTCAGATTGCACCGAGCCCGTCGACTCACTTCCCCGCGCAATCCTTCTCGTCCGCTGCGTCTTACGCTCGACTTCCTCCGTACCAGCAGAGGGATTAAAACCAACAGGACCTAACCTAACTTGGTTGATCACATCAAAACTAACCGGGGCACCAACAATCTCCCCCTTTTTGATGTGCATCAACCCAAGTTTAGTTAGGGATAAACAACACAATAAAAAATATTGTAACAGTATTAAGCATAAAAAAAATTTTGCAATCATGTACATAACCTCCCCCTGAACATAAACTACTCTCCCCCTTTGATCACAGCAAAAATGGGACAAAAAATAGGGAAGGGAAAATATAAATTTCACTTAATTTTTTTTATTATTATTAAATTCATGCAAATATGAAAAAAATCCTAATAAATTCATGCAAATTAATTTTTTTTTTTGTAAACTCCGATCGAAATAATCTCTTAAAAACATTTGATAATACAACAAATGATAAAGGACATAAAGAAAAAAATATTAGTCAATTTTGTTTTTCATAAATACCAGAAAATTAATTCAATATTGATTTTGGGACCCAAAATAAATTTTCATCTACGGGGTTAATCAAAAACTTTGGAGGAATATAATTTCTAGGAATTTTTCTAAGCTGGCCCCTATGATTTTTAACATACCAATTCAGATTTTCAGGATAAAAATTCTTTTTAATTCTTAAACATGCAATATCATTTTCTAATTTCTCCACTAAATTCTTCAAATTTTCATTTTCTGTTTTCAGTTGGTCGGATAGAACAGATGAACATATAGTGCCAAATCTTTCTTTTAACTCAGAGTTTTCTATCTCCAATTTATTCATCGACTTAAGCATAGATTTTATTACTGAGTAGATTCGAGCAGGTGGAAGTAGACATACCTCACTTACCGGGTCGGTTTCGAAGTTAGGATCTTCCTCTTCATTGCTGCTTTCTCCCGAGGTGCTTTCTTCATCTTCGTCTTGGTGGCTTGCCATCAATGCAAGTCCGACGAACTCTTCGGCTTCCGATTCATCTGACGAGGTCTCGTCCCATGTGGCTTTTAGTGCCTTTTTCTTCTTTGGCTGGTTCTTGAGTTTAGGGCACTGATCTTTCAGGTGTCCCTCCTCATTGCAGTTGTAGCATCGGACCGTTCGTTTTTTCTTTCTCTGCACCTTTTTTGAGCGGTTAGTATTAATGTATTTACATAATTTTCTTACCGCTAGTGCTGTTTCTTCATCATCCGCTGAAGATTCTTCGTCGAGTTGGATCTTCCTTGTTTTTAGCGCAATATTGTCAGCTTTCCTGTTCTTTTCTACAAAGCGAGATTCGTGAAGTTCCAAAGTAGAAAACAACTCTTCTAAAGTACTTATTTCTAGATTTTTTGAAATATAATATGCATCGATTACCGAGGTCCATTCCGGGGTTCTCGGAAACGCGTTTAGAGCGTACCTTTGAGCATCGCGGTTAGTTACCTTTTCTCCGAGATTTTCGAGGCTTGTGATTAGTTCTTTTACCTTTGCATGTAATCTCGCAACAGATTCTCCGTCTTCCATCCGTAGATTGGTCAGTCGGCTTCGAAGAACATCTCGTCGCGCAAGTTTTGCTTCCGAGGTTCCTTCGTGCAGTTCCAAGAACTTTTCCCAAAGTTCCTTCGCCGATTCGTACTTACCGATCCGGTTCACATCTTGCTCTGGGAGGACGGTCAGCAGATGAAATTCTGCCTTTCCGTTTGCAACAGCATCAACTTGTTCCTTCTTGTTCCAAGAATCAGGATCCTTGATCTTTCCTTCATTGTCTTTGGGAGCTGCATAGTCATTTTTCATAATAATTAATAATTCATAATCCGTAGTAAAAAATACCTGCATCTTCCGTTTCCATGCCGCGAACTCCCCCTCAAACTTAGGCGGGTATATCGCTGGTCCAACCATCTTAAAATTTGCTGCAGTTGGCGGTTAGTCCTTCTGCGGCAACTTGGCTCTGATACCACTTGTTGGATCGGGTTGGTCCGGCTAGAGGGGGGTGAATAGACGGCTAATAAAATAAAAGTGGTGGAAACTCGTCTATTAAAAAAAACTTGGTTGCAACTTGGTCGTTGCTTCCAAGACGGTTAAAGCTCAAAAAAATCTCCTTGTGGCGGAGAAGCCTTACAACTGAAGATCACTAAACTTTAGATAATTACAATAGAATTGATGTGCTTTACCTCTAAATCTCTAAGCCTATTTATAGGTTGAGTGATACGATCTTGACCGTTGATACAAGATTGAGTTTCATCTTGATCGTAGATCTAAGATAAAGGATCTCCTTTGACCGAGCATGTAGATTGCATCCACGTAAGAAGCTGAAATGATCGCCTTTGACCGAGCTTCACGTAAGAAGCTGAAATGATCGCCTTTGACCGAGCTTCACGGCCTTTGACCGAGCTTCACGGCCTTTGACCGAGCTTCACGTAAGAAGCTGAAATGATCACCCTGTGCATCCACGTAAAGGAAGATTTAATTAAATTGAAAGAGCGGTTTAAAATCCACCGTTTACTTAAAAAAAATTTATTAAATTGAAACTTTAATTAAAGTTTTAAACAACTTTAATTAAAAAAAAGTTTACTTAAAACCTTTAATTAAATTGATACTTTAAATAAAGTTTTAATATAATTAAAACTTTATTATTTTAATTGCAAGTCAAATGTTGACTTGATAAAAGTTGACTTTTCGTCAAACCGTCGATTGGGTGATTTCCGGCCAACCGGAGTTAGGTTCACCCGAACCCGACTCTGGCCTTTCGCCCTTCGAACGTGCTTCCGCCAGGCTTCTCGTCCCTCGGACGTCGCACACGTCCTTCTTGGTCCACCGGCGTACTCTTCCGCAACTTCCACGTCCCTCAGATTGCACCGAGCCCGTCGGCTCACTTCCCCGCGCAATCCTTCTCGTCCGCTGCGTCTTACGCTCGACTTCCTCCGTACCTAAGTTCCTGCACACTTAGCAGAGGGATTAAAACCAACAGGACCTAACCTAACTTGGTTGATTACATCAAAACTAACCGGGGCACCAACAATATCAACGATTAGCTCTAACTAAACACATTACCACGGTGCATGTCGTTTGCAAATGATATTGTCTTAGTAGATGAGAACGTAAAAGGAGTAAATGTTAAGCTCAAATTTGGGGAAAATGTTGAATGTAAAATCTTTTAGACTTACTAGAATAAAGACGGAATATATAAATGTGCACGGCATTTGTTAAAAAGATATGACAAGTTACTATAATTGAGAGTTTTAAGTATTTATGATCACTTTTGCACAAGGATGGAAAGGTTAGAGACATGTCTTATATAATATACAAGTAGAATGGATGAAATAGAGGATTTGTCAAGTATTCTTTGTTATCATAAGATACCTCTAAAACATAAAAGGAAATTCTACAAAATAACAGTTAGACATATTATATTATATGGAACTGAATGTTAGGCTATGCATTAAACACACAGGTAGAAGATGAGAGTTGCAAAGATGAGAACGTGAAAGTAGATGTGTCAACATATGAGGATGGATACAATAGAAAATGAAAATATTAGAAAAAAAGTCAAAGTTGTGCTTATTGAGGGAAAACTCCAAAAGACTATGTGATCTATAACAAATATGCAAGTTAAATAATAAAGAGAAAACCCAAAGAAGATTTAGTTAGCAACAATATAATAAATTAAACATTATAACAGTCATATAATAGGGGATAGAACACAATGACATAAGAGGATCCATATAACCGACCTCACTTAGGCAGTATTTGGAGAGCTTCTGCTAGTTGCTTTTTAAATTATAGCTACACAGAAACACTTTTGAGTGTTTGTAAATGCTAGATTCTGCTTTAACTTCTGCAACTTTTCCTCAAAAGCTAGAAGCAAGAATTTGATTTTTTTCTGCTTCTGCTTTTTTGCTTATGGTCCAGAATTAAAAGTTGATATTTATACCCTTAATAAATTTATCATTTTACATAATTGTCACCACACTTTTAAATAAAATTTTATATTTTATATAATTTAAATTTTTAAAAAATTTATACATATTTTATAAATTTATATAAATTTTGTCATTTTTTTATATTTTTATTTTTATTAATTTTATATCTTTTTTAAACATATATATTATTAAAAAAATTAATTTTGATATAATATTCAAAATATAATAATAAATATATAAAACATTATGGATGGTGTATCAAAATTATATTTAGATAATTGAAAAAAATTAATTTATATAGTTTAAGGATATTGTTGTTATTTAACTAAAAATTAAACTTGAAAGTAATTATTCACCAAACACTCAAACTTTACCTTGTATCAGCTTTTGACTTCTATTTCCAAACACTCCATGTTTTAGCTTCTCACTAACTTCAAGATAATCTCTGTAAGAATCACTTTTCAAGAAGCAAAAGCTCTCCCAAACACTCCCTTAGTGGGATGTGGTGGTGGTGGTTGTTATGTTATATCAATATGTATAAGATTTATTAATATTTAGTTTTATAGATATTAAGAAAACTCATTAGTTTTTAGTTACATTAACATTAATTATAAATTAGAAGAGTATTAATTATGGTATAATGTTATATTAAAGATTATGACATGATTAATTATAAGGTATATTGATATCGATTATTAGGTATATTGATATTTATGTTATGTTCATCGTTAAAAAATTATATAGATACTAAGTATTTAAATGCTTTATAAATTTTATTAATATTATGTTATATTCACATTAGTTATAAGTTATGATTCTATATGATTAATATCTATATATAGATAGATAGATATAAATTATCAGATTAATATTAATATGTAAAGTCAAGGTTTAAAATTCATATTGTGTCAAGCAGTGTGGAAAAATTTAAAATTCATATTGTGTCAAGCAGAACATCCGTCTTACACCAATTCTAGCACCAGCACTTCAAGCCTTCCCGATCCCACAACGACCTTCATGGGGTCACGAAGGTTGCCACGATCCCATGGTGACCTCTGCGAGATTGCGAGGGCGCCATGGGATTATGGCGACCTTTGTGGGGTCGAATGGTCCCTAGTTTTTCTTCTTTTTTAAAAATAATATTTTTTAAATATTTAGATTAAAATTTTATTTTAAAAAATATTTTTAATTAATATATTTTATATTTGAAAAATATTGAAATCATATCAGCACAATACGATATTTTAATTCTATTGTTTCGGTTATAAATCTAAACTTCAATACAAGTTGAAATTTTAAATCGTGTGTAAAATTATTAAGAGAAAATCTCGAACCAAGCTATTATTTTACTCCCTGACTAGCTTAAGGCAACATTACCATTAACAAGACCAACACTAGAGGTGTGATTAAGCAAGAGAAGGCAATGTTGGTGTTGAGGGAAAAGAAAGAAAATGAGTAGGAGATGGAGATGTGCTAAAGGAGGATGCTGGAGAAGAGGAATATGCGTAGGAGTAGGAGTTGGAGGAGTGTGAAAGGAGAAGGTGGTGTCTAGTATTGAAGAGAAAGGAGAGAATGAAAAAGTTCAGTGTCAAAGGAAGAGAAAGAAAAGGAGGAGTGTAACTGGTGTTGATGTCGTGGGTGTTAATTTCAACATGGATGAGGACCTGAGCAAGAAGTTAGGTTTCATCATGGAGAGGGCTACAAAGGAAGCCAAATGGTGTGTTGAGACTCGCTGAGGCTTAGACGTCAATGCCCGTTGTCGGTATCGAACTCGTGTGTTTGTTGACGAGTAGAACTAAAAGTTTTACCTGTAGTAATCAACACAGCTTGAGATTTTAAACGTTGTTTTAAACTACTAATTATGTTAACGATCTTGGCATGCTTCAAATCATGCCAGAAAGTGTAAGTTATGGTTCCGAACTTCCCAAGTTATGGTTCACAACTGAAATTCTAGCATGAACGATACTTTAAATCTTGGAGCATGCAAATATATATGATATCAACAATAATAGTATAAAATTTTACTAAATTGTAAATTTTAGGATAAGAGTGGCAGAGAGTATATTTATAAAAGGTTAAAGGGTATTTGTTACAACAACTTCATCAATTAATAATAGAAAATGGAAGTTTGTGATGCCCTTCTCCAATAAAAAAATACTTATTCATCAAAAGATTGGAATCCCCATGAATTCTATGGAAGCATATGATACAGGGATTCCTTAGATGTGTCTATGTGAGACTCTAACAATGTCTTTGAGTTTGGTTATGGTTGCATAAAATGCCAGATTTATCAATTCAAACACATAGTGGTTCAAACTACAAAGGTTATATTGCTAAGTTACTGAATTTGCCATATTGTGCTTAAAACAAACTGTATCAGAAGAATTATCAGATAACCCCATTTAAGAGTCTCAATAATGAATTGAAATTGTAGTGTCTAGTGTATTCCAGATAAATTAAGTTGGTTGCCTACTATACACAATTTATCCATCCTACCTAATTTTACACATGAAGGAAATTGCTCAAACATTAAAAACAAGGAATCATGGAAGTAGATCTTTAATAGATTGTAATCTCCAAATTTGCCAGAATCTATATCACAATCTAAGTAGCACAAACCTGTGATAATGCTTCTTGTTCAGAGGATGGCATTTTCTTGAGAGCTAACTGTGCAGCATCTGTAAGCTGAACAAGCGAAGAAACTTTTTCTTGAGTCACAAAATCAGTGACAGGAGTACCCTCTAAAGTATTAATGCAAAACAACCAACCTGTAGTGCCTTAACACGATCCCAAAGCGGAGGCAGGTCATTTAAAATGCCCTTCAATAATATTTCAGGAGGCTTTGCATGTTTGAAAAAGGAGTGCTTCAACAACTTTTCTATGGTTGGTCTCTTTGTTTGATCTTTTACCAAGCACATTGCTATCATCTCTTTAAAGGACTGATAACAACTGATTACCATTCATTAGAAGAATTGCCAATTTAAGTTGCAAAACTAGTCATTTCCAAAATTCATAAAGTTGGCACATTCATATGTGTGAATGATCAAAAGGGGTCTTTAGTACCTTTGAAAATTTCTTATCACGATCATAATCAAGTCCAGGAGGTGCATTTTGGAGAGTCATCAGGAGAACCTAGAGTATGACCATAAGAACTATCAGATCCGAAATTTTCAAATACTAAAATCACAGCTTAACAAATGTATCAGAGGAATTTCAATAAATTAATACATCAAAACCTCCTGAGTTGTGCTTTGGGTGGTCTATGTCAGTATTCAAATCCCCATACCAAATGCAAATCACCTATGATTGAACAGTGCATATCCTGAAGCTAAATGTTAAAACCACAACTTTAAATGCCATGTTATTTGAACCAGCATGACTAAAGGATCTCATTCCATCAGTCAACCAAAACCAGTACAAGTCAGGAACGAACCTACTGTTTTGAGACTAGAACAGAAGTTCCTCTTAAGCCAGATCAAAGGTGGCTTCAATGCATAGCAACAAGCAAATCAAAGGAAAGTGTAACACTTAAACAAGACTTCAAGATGTGACAACAATACATCAAAGGAGGCAAAAGTAGGCAGATCAAAGGTGAGATTGAACCCTCAAACGCAATGGTGGTATGCAATCACAGAAACAACAGCAGGTGGAACATTGCAGCAGGTTAGCAGTGTGTTTGTGTGAGTACATCAAGAGTATCTCATGTTTCTTTAGAAGTAGAAAAAAATTTGCAGAGCTCAATCCTTGATCAGAATGAGACTTAAAACCCTGTTTTAAACCATTTGTGTTTTACAACTAAAACCACGTAGCATCTTCTTAGTTAAGCAAAGGAATTCACCAGATCATTACTACTTTTAAATGCAATTTTATGTGAAGAGATGAGATTTCTTTTTCCAACATTATTGATGGTGTTTATAGAGGTCAAATGGGAGGTCACCCAAACGCAAATAAAATTAAATTAAAAATAGATCCTTTTAACAATAAAGCAATACATTAAATGTTATTGTATTTCTACTTAGTAAAAATATTAATTTATTCCTACTCTTATTATTTCTAGCAAAAACTTTTTTGTGTTAAGCAACAAAAATATTATAAATCCTGTAGAAGATATTCAACTAATTGTCTGTTTGTCTAAGCAATACTACAAATTTTTGCTCTCAAATATTCTCCTCTCAGATGATCATCATATAAAGCATGCAGATATTAATTGTGTTGCCCAAGTGATATGAGAGTGAAACCCATGTTATTGCACGGTGGCAAAGGAAGGCACGTGATTCATCGAAAAAGAACATACAATTATCATAAGATTCCTTGACTAAGGTGGAAAGACTGCTTATTCAAACATAAACGGTCATAGCAATTCCATTTATTGTTCTATCATCACACTTTGTTTTGCATCATATTCGCCTTTTACAGACACTCCACCCTCAACACAACACTCTTACCAACTCACCAACTACTTGATTCTTTTTGTCATTAACTTACAATCGCAACAATAAAAGAAGAAAGATTCTAGACCAATTTAATTAGTTTGACTCAACTTTTCATCAATGAAGGAGAATAAAGAAAATTTTCTAGATTTAATTTGTTTGTTTTATTGTAATAAAGAGATCACAATTTCATTAAGTATTAGCACAGTCAATGCTCTTGTTAAACCTTGCATTGTCCTATCCTATGAGAGATTAAGGTATAAGCAAAAGTCACATGCACCCAATGCTCACAACATTACACCTCAACCTAACCTAGAGGTATAAGTTGGCTCTAATACCATATTGAGAGGGAGGGAAGGCAAAAAGCTCAATCCAACAAATTGGCTTGCGTTTTAGAAGGTCGTTACCATGCACTCACCAATGTGAGATAAGTTAGAACAAGAGAGCCACTAGTCAAAAACTATTTAATCCAAGAATTAAATGCAGTAGAAATTGAATGCTTTCAAGTTACAGTGGAAACTACAAAAACGATTGTTTAGAAAGTTTGCACATAGGAAATAAGAAATGTTAGCACAATGGAAAGATAGAAAAGTTAGAGCAATGTAAAAGAACAAGTGTAAAGAGACAAAAAGGCACAGGCAGGTTTGGAACCAAGTTCCTACTCCACAACCTATAGATTCGTAAGGCAAGTTGCCTGTTGAAAATTGCTATCTTTTATCTTTCTCAGGAACCTTATGGAGGAAGAAAGCTTTAATAAAAACTCACAGTAGCAAATATTGTAAAGCTTGAAGGTAAACGCCTCAAAAAATGAAACGAATGACAACATTAATGATAAAAGAAAACTAACTGCAAAAACTATTTCTAACTTAAGGTACTCTCTCCCTTTGACACACATTAAAAAAAATAAAACAAAAAAATATTAAGTATAAGATTTGCACCAACAATGAAATTTTTAAAAATACTTAGAGTTTTTAATAAAAAGTGTGATTTTCAAAAATCTTTTTAAAAAAATAATTAGACAACGAAATAAGTCAAATTGAACTATAAATTTAACTTTTGGTGTCGAGTTGAAATTGAATTCGTTTAGATGGAACTCATCGCAAAGACATGTTTATTAAGGCCACATGAGTCAAACCATAGTCGATTTGGACTAAGTTCTAGTTAGTTGACAACTAAACCAAATTTTAAATAGGACATCTTAGTTTAATAGCATTTGGATAAATTACAATATTTTTGAGTTGGGATTATAAATTCTCTCTCCTCTCTTTTCTCTCCCACGCGTCTCTCATCCTTACCCATATTTGACACTGTCTCTTCCTTCTCTTTCTTGTGTAATGCCGCGACACTACCATCCTCTTCCTCACTACCATATAGGCCTCTCATCCAAACTATCCTCTTCTACTTCTCTCTCTTCCTCTCCCTCTCTGTCTCTTGTTTTCCTCTCCCTCACATGTCATCTTCTCTAATCATCAATATTGGCCACCGGCAGCTCTCCCTCTTTCCTTCTCAATTCCCCTTCTTCATTTCGTCTTATCCTATAAGCCCTCCTTTTCCCTTCTCTCTAACATTCTCCCTCAATTATAGTTACAACCTTCAAATTCATTATACATATATTTTATAAAAGCTCATCTATCAAACTCTTCACATTGTTATACTTTCTATTTGGCATTTTTTTGGTATCAAAATCCTCTTTGATTGCACGAGCTATTTTTAAAGAACTTTTAGACATTTTTAAAGATCTGAATGCCAACAGGATGTTGCTTTAAGGCATATAACCCACAGCCACATCTAATTAACCCAATCTAGACATTGCTCGTGAAATTGATTCTGAAGTTAGCTTTTGTATCTTTAAGTTGGATCGGCGAATTATAGTTCATGCAATTCAACTCCCTATCCATCACTAAAAAAGTTAAATTATTACAACAAGCCTTATTTCACTAGGTCGGGTCGGCTATATAGATCATATTGCATCATTAGGCTTTATTCTCTACTATATCATCATTTATATATAAATAAACTTTATCTTGTTTTATTATTAATAATCAAATTATTTTTGATCTACCTCTTCCTCGTTTGACGTGCACATTTATCATAGTTTTACATTGTCCAACTAGAGCATTTATTAGTCATCTAGTACCCTACCATCTTAAATGTGTCTCCCAAAATTTTCCATCAATAGGTGCAACCCTAACATTCTCTTTAATATTTTCATTTCTTACCGTGTCCATCATTGTATGTCGGCACATCCACCTTAATATCCTCATCAACTCATCCTCTGCTCATGTGTTCAAGTCATAGCCCACATTTAGCTTCATATAATATACCATATACCACATTTAGCTTCATATAATATACCAGGTTGATGAGCGTATTTCATGTAGAGTTCTTATCATAATTTGGCGTACATTTTGTCCCATTTTATATACATATGTTTCAGGTTTTCATATCTTTGTGCTTAATTTCATTACTTTTGTATTTTGATTGATAGGACATGTTTTCGGAGCATAAACCCCTTGGAACGTGAAGTTAGAGCAAAAAGCACGCTCTGGTTGTCCCGTGACACAGGCGTGCTTCTAAGGCCAAGAACGAGGGAGAATGTTGCGGAAAAAAACCCAACACAGGCTAGCCATGCCTCATCATCATTGAGCCAACAACGAAGCATTTGGGAAGAAAAAGGGATTCAAAAGACTATCAAAATGAAGTTTTAATGAAAGAACATGTTCCGAGCATCGTATGAAACAAATCGGGCATAAAACAGCCTTCTCTGATTGGATCCTTTCTGACTTCTACTGCCTTCCCTTGCTTCTCTCAGTCTTCTACTGCCTTCTTATTGTCATCTGGATCTAGCCTTCCCTCTCTTTCTCTTACTCGTGACAACACACTTTTTTAGATAACCTATTTTGTCACTCTGATTATAACTCGAATCACAGTCCCTCACTGTGGATTCGATCTTTTATTACTTCACGAAAAAATCATGCACTTGCAATTTCCGCCATCAAAATTTTGGCACCGATGTCGGGGATTGTGCAATTGATATTAGTTGGATAGCAATGTAGTTAATCTAGATTTTTTTTTCTCTCTCTTTTTTCTGCATTTTCATTTCCTTTTCTGATAAAGCAAAATGGATGCTCAAATTCAATGGTTTAGTCAATTTAATGTTGTGAATTCTTCCAATTTCTATTGTCAACTTTGTGGTATAGATTGGCGTGATATAGGTGATTGCCCTATGATTTTAAATGTTAGACTAGGTAGCAGACGAAACTGGGGTGACCGGCCTGGCCCCACGGAAGTTTCCCACCAGTCAATAGGTTAAATCGGGAAGCGCTCGTGGTGGGCGGTCTAAAAGCCCAGCGTCTCAGGGTTCGTGCTCCATTTGGAGGAAAAATTCCTGCAAAATACGTCGTAGCTAGGGATCGAACCGCGGATGCTTGGGATAGCGACTAGTCGCCCTACCGCTGCACCATAGCCCCGGGGGCTATGATTTTAGATCCTACGTATGGAGTACATGGGAAAAAATAGAGAATGCTCCCAAATTACATTCAGAGGTCACAACGGCTATATTGCGAGATATGTGAAGTAACAGAATATACAATTGACATATGTAGCAAATTTTGCAACTTTCAAATCAAGTGGGAAAAATTGTGTTAACTCAACACAAACTGAGTGAAGAGAATGAAGTCAATGAGACAACACTTGAACAAGGAGATTTAGTTGCATCTGCTAATGTTGCTACATCAGAGATGGATAAGGATCTTCAACCTTTAGTTCTTTCGGAAGAATTATCCTCAACTACAAATAGCCAAAAATGGGAAGACTAATTAGCATTTATGCACCTTAAACAGAATTAGACTAAAACACCAAATCTAGGTTTTAGGATGACCTAGACGAGATATTAAAAAATATTCACCAACTGAAATAATTTTAATATGAGAAGATCTAAATAGACATATCCAAGTGGAAAAATAAAGAGTCTGATAAGGTGCATGGAAGTTATAGATTTGAAATAAGAAATGAAGAAGAGAAAAATATATTGGATTTTATGATAGTATGACCTTATACTAGCAAATACGTTTTCAAGAAAAATAAAAGTCACTTTCAAAAGTAGGAATAATAAGTAGCAAGTTGACTTTCTCATGTTTAGGAAGAAGAATAGAAAGATTTATAATGATTTAAGATCATACCTGGAAAAAATTTAACTACCCAACATATGCTAGTAGTGTTGGATATACACTTCAAACATAGTATTAATATCGGCAAATGTGTACAACTCCTAAAATTAAATGGTAGAAATTAAAGGATAGAAAACAAAGCATATTTAAGGAGAGGGAAGGAGAACATTAAAGTTAAAAATAATAGCCAAGGGTGTACTCGGGGAGTCAATGGATCGTGTACTACCAAGTAAAGAATCTTGCTGGTGGAATGAGAAACCGAAAGAAAAAATCATACAATCTATAAGGTATTATACACTTATAGGAATTAGAACTTTAAAAAGTATATAGTAGCCAAGAACGAATAAAACAAAAAATGAAATCTTTGAATGCTTATATCGAAAATTATATATAAAAGAAGGGGAAAAGGATATTTATAGAATAGTTAAAACAATAGAGAGGAAGACAAGAGATCTTATCCAAATAAGATATATTAAAGATGAATACAATAGGGTACTATTGAATGATGAGGAAATAAAAGGACGATAGAAGAGTTATTTTCATCTAACTTTTAATGAAGGTTTAGTAAACAACTTAAATAATTTAAGTCAAATGAATATAAAAATTTATCGTAGTATTTAAACTTCAAAAGTAGAACAAGTTTTAAATGAGATGCAAAATGGAAAAGTAGTTGGACCTAATGATATTCTGATACGGGTATGGAAATGCCTAGGAAAACGAAAAATTGTGATTGAGAAAGGTATAAAATTGTGAAAACTATAAGAATATTAAACTAATGAGTCATACTATGAAACTTTAGGATTGAGTTGATAGAAAAATGACTAAGGAGATCACGGTGACTGAAAATCAATTTAGAGCAAAAGGTGATAACACTAGCCCTAGGCGGCCCAATATCCTCAGCCCCCTGACTAGATATAGGAGGTAAATCAAGAGAGCATTTTGCCCTAGCACAGTAGCAGTCCTTTGTATAAGGGAGGTCAGACACCCAACTAGGCATTTTGCACCCATTGGAAATTAAGACTAAAAATCAATTTGGATTTATACATGAAAGTTTAACAGCATAAGCTATATATCTTCTCAGACAACTAATTAAAAAGTATCGTGAACAGAGACAAGACGTACACATTGTCAATTTTAAAAAATATTTTATTTTTTATTTTTTGTATTTAAAATTTTGTTAATATTTAGATTGAAATTGTTAATTTTAATCAATATATTTATATTTAAAAAATACTAAAACAATATCGGCACAACACGATACGTTACCTAAAACATCTCATTCTGTCTTGTTCTTGTCATGAACTTCGAAAACAAGTCAAAATTTAAATTTTTCATAAAAGTTTTAGCTGTTTTAGATAAGTCTTTTAGAAAGCTACATTAGAGTTTTTATTAGAAAAGTCTATTATTTTATTTTATGAAAAATAAGTCATTATAAATTGGATTAGGATATATGTATTAGACAAACAGATTAAGGATAATGCATTAAATTTGTTAAAGATGAATGAGTTGAGCATCGTAATAATAACTAACTGGCCAAACTACTACACACCTACCCACCTATGTTAAAGAGATATTTATCCATCTCTAGTTATTTAAGTTTCAAGAGTGTTAGTCGTTCAAAGAGTGAAACTCTCCCTTTTCTCTAGGGAGAAGGTGACAGCAAAGCATCCCCGAATTCTTATAGGCAAAAGTGCTCTTGGGTAACAGGTTCTAATCAAGTGTGTGGATTCGTGGTTAACGTCTTTTGTGCCACACCTTAGTGGTGCTCTTGGGAGGTCCTCTGGATAAGATCTGCTCACGTGGGGAACAAGGTTTTCCCCTGATAGTTTGGGTATTCTACAAGCAAAGATTACTCGGCAATGATTCTTCAAAGTGGTGGAAAGCATCTAAGAAGGCTGGGCGGGTTTCTTGTAGCTGGAGAATCAAGGAGAATTAAGCCTCTAAACTTCGGTGGCAACTCCTGCCAATGTTGGTTTGTGGAAGAGGGCTGACGTGGAGCGTAGGTGATGTGGAAGATACGCTTGCGTGTCTCGTGTAACCTAATCAATGGTTGCACAGTGGATCCTTCTGGCTGGTTTTCGCACAAGGAAATTCCTTTCATTAGAAGGTTGGCAGTTCTCTCCCTTCATTTATGGATTTGGGAGGCAGATCTTATCTTTGGAAACAATTATTTCTCTCCTTAATGGCTATCTGATCCAATTCTATTCTCCTTTACTTCGACGGCAAGTTACACAATTATTTGGTAACTCCAGCCAGATTTGGAAGCATGCCGAATTGGTCAAGAATCCCAAAGCTACCAACTCGCCAAATCATCATCCCAACTATGGCCCACTTGCCATATTAGAGACAGAATCATGTGCATGGGGTGAAAGGAGAAATGCGTCAGCAGTACAACATCCGGTGGTGCAGCCTCTACTGGCTTCAAACAGTGCTCCGCAAGTACAAACTACGGACTCAAATGATAACTCAATAGAACAACAAAGACAGGAGGGCATAAAAAATACAAAACGTTGAACTGATCTATTCTCGTCTAACAAACTTTTCAATAAAGAAAATGCAATACATTTTATTCAGCCATGACCTGAGAGTATTGCACTGGAACTGAGGATGTAGACACAATTGAAGATGCTATTGGAAACTGCTTAGTAGGGTGTTTCGTAGGACGTCCTAGGCTGGTCGGCTATCAAAAGCATGGCAAATAGGTGGAGGGTCAAGTACAAAGTTCAGCTGCTAGCTACTGTTCAAATTTAGAATGCAGAGGATTATGACAAAGTGTTATGTGGTGGTCCATACATCACATTAGGTTGCTAAAACCATTACCTACAAATTTTTTTCCAGCGGGAGGAGCTCCAACGGTTGTCGATATGGGTTCAAAATTTTAATCTCCCACTGGAATGTTAGACGGTGCGAGCTCTGAGCAAAATAGCTTTGCTACTTGGTAGGCCGCTCTACACATACCAAGTGACGAGGCAAAGAGGACGAATTAATTTTTCCCGAGTGATTGTGGAAGTGGGCATCGCCAAAGAACCACTGGATTTTATCCCCGTATGCTCGGCACAAGCAGCAATTGCATGAATGAGACTAGAGGAGGCTCAAGAAGCTGGACAGTTCTGTGGCACTATAGATGTCAATTATAAAGAAATTCAACAAGTTGCATCTCATTTAAGTGCTTCTAAACACAGTTTTTGCCTGCAATGTGCCAAGCTAGGATATTTCAGACAGATGGATCGTAACTCCTCTTTTTTTCATGCGCTTGTAACAAGAAATAACAAACGCAATGAATTCACAGAGGTGGAGAGGGAGGATGGCAATCTTTCTGATCATTTGAGGAGGTTGTTGGAGTATTTACTAATATTTTTAGAACCAACTTGGCACATGGGTGGACAGGACTGAATTCCCAACATCTTGCGTAGCATGGTCAGCTAGTCCAGTTCCCACGGCTGAGTAGATAAAAGGGGTGCTCTTTGATATAGGGGATCAGTGTGCTCCGAGCTCAGATGGCTATGGATTGAAGTTTTTTAAGCAAGCTTGGGGCACTGCTAGAAGAGATTTTTCTGATGCAGTCTTGGAATTCTTCCAACAGTGGGAAGCTACTTAAGAAATAGAATCATACTTTGATTTCTCAAGTCTTGAAGTCTTCTCATGCCAACAAAGTGATGGATTATAGACATATCGCCTGTTGTAAGTCTTCTACAAGGTCCTCTCAAAGTTATTAGGAAGTCGTCTAGCACATATTATGCACACGTTTTTACACCAGTCACAAGCTACGTTTGTAAAGGGTTGACTCATTACAGGAAATACAACCGAAAGAGATTGTCTCCAAGGAGCACTATGAAGATTGGCATGTAAACAAGGTTTTGACTTGGTCTACTAGGATTTCCTGAAGGAGGGTCTTCTTGGGTTGCAATTTCCAGGGAGGTTTATAGATTAGATTATGGAATGTGTGACCACTACCTCATACTCCTTGTCATTAATGGGGGGACTTTTGGGTATTCCGAGGGGCTACGGGGCTACGGCAAGGAGACTCATTGTCACCATATCTATTTGGAATATGTATAGAAATATTTGGGAGACAAATCCAGCGGTGCACAGTTGGTTTAACCGTCAGATTTCACCCTCAGTGTGCACCTCTGGACTAACTCATCTAGCTTATGCTGATAATCTCCTTCTATTAAGTAAAGGTGATGAGAATTCAATTACTACTGTTTGCAAGAATTTGGGGAAACATTTGATCTTCGGGTTAACAGATTGCAGACTGAAATCATGCATCTATTTGGCTAGAGTTGAGGATAGGGTCTACATAAGGTTGTTGTCCATTACGAGCTTTCAGGAGGGAGCTATACTGTTTAGATACCGTGGGGTTCCTCTTGTAGCTAAGTGGCTTCGGATTTCGGATTATAGCCCTCTCCTTGACTCCTAGTCTGGCGTGTTACGGGATGGCCGAGGCACACTCAATCTTATGAAGGCAAGGTGCAACTTATTTCCTTAGTGCTTCAAGGTGTGAAATGTTTCTGGCCCATGCCTCTGGAAGTCATAAATCGTATCTATAGCATTTGCAAATCTTTATATGGACACTTAAGCATCCTCCGGTTTCGTGGGCTGATATGTGTAAACCTAAGGAGGAAGGAGGCTTGGGATTCTAGGAGTTAAAGAGTTGAAACAAAGCTCGGCTAGCTAAAGTACTTTGGCGGATTGAGGTGAAAGCATATGCTCTTTGGATCAAATGGGTCCACAACATGTATCTGAGATGTGAAGATGTGTAGTCCAAGGAAGTAGCCTTTATAGTCTCCTTTGATTAAGAGATTATTGTTGATACAGGACCGAATTCTTTCGGAGGCAGGCTCGCGGCTGCAGCTGCACAAAAACTGGCAAGTTGGTTCGCACAGAACGGTAGAGTGGCTTGGGCATATGATTTCTTTAGAGATCCCAATCCAAAGAAGGTATGGGCACGAACGGTGTGGAAGACTTACTTGCAGCCTAGCTACCACTTGCTGGATGCTGGCCTTGGGGTGTCTTCGCACCAAAGACAGGAAGGAGTACTTAGAGGATAGGCAATGCGCATTTTGTAGACAGGTGTGGGAGACGCAGGAGCATGTGTTTTTTTGGGTGCCCCCTATTGTTGAGTTATGGAGGAGGGTCAAAGACTAGCTTCATATACGGCAGGAGTTGTCCACTTTCACACGGGCTCTAAGGGTGTTTAGGAAATGTTACCATGGGACTAGGGTATTAACGAAGGCTTAGCCCTTGGCTTTGTCTATGTATGAAGAGCTAGAAATAAATGTATCTTTGAGGATGAGCAATTGAGATTTTTTTCGTACTCTTGACCTATGATATGATATTTTTCTTATCAAAAAAACAAAAAAGTTTCAAGTAGGCCACCTCATTATCACATCATATTATCCATGGATAGACGAACTCCAATGATTAACTAAATGTTTTGTCCTTATTCATAACTAGTATAATTGTGATTTCTCCTATATCATATTTCCCATCTCTAGTTATTTAAGTTTGTACATCACCTCCTTATCACATCAATTTATCATGGGCAAACTCCAATGATTGCCTAAATGTTATATTCTTATTGATCTTCCCAATTATAACTTCCAGTATAAATTGCTCATTACAACCACATTAAAGATAATGTGTTAATTTTGTTAAAGATGATGAGTTGAGCATTGTAATAATAACCGGACAAAATACAATAAACATATATCTAGTATTTAACATAGACAAAATAAACCTTCATTGGAGGGTATTTTGAAAATGGAGCGTGGCCATGTGCCAATTCCAACGCAGTTATTCCAAATGACCAGATGTCAGCTCTGCAGATAGAAAGATATTAGTAAAGAAGAGCAGAAACCAAAATTGAAAATTTTAATAAGAGATGCTGTTTACTCCCTACATCAACTAGGTATACTTTGGCAAAAGAGTTCTCTTTCTCATCTTTCATGGGGATATAATAAAACTCATGTCTTACTTTTCTACAATCATCATTCCTGTGATTGCATGGAACCAGGAGTTGTAACACCATATGAACTGGGATTATAAAACGCAACTAGAAGATATGTTTTATAGTTTTCCTATGGCTGAGAATTGAATTTTAATATTATATCATGTAAACTAATTCATCGCCAATATTACACTAGGTCATGTTTAATATCTAAAATTTATTTGATATTTTATTGAATCAAGATTGTACATCTGATTGAAACTGAGACATATAGTTTTCCCCTATAATTCTTATTATCCCTTGTTACAAAGTATTAAAAAAAACATGAATATCTTACAATTTTAGAGGTTATTTGTTATGGTGATCCAAAAAAAATGTGGGTGTATTATTTCTTACAATTGATATATAACTTACACAATAGTAGAAATTATTCTCCCAAATCATATAATTCTATTATATGATAAATAATTTCTCTACACATTCATATTAATCACATAATTTCTGAGAAATGATGTATTTCTCATATAAATTATTTTCTGGGGTCACTTTTCCTGGCATAACTTTCCTAAAATTTTGAACTCGTGTACCCTATGTAAAGTCCTGCTGTAATTTTGACTGAGATATTTGTTAGAGGTATTAAGTTAATAGGGTTATTATATAGTTGACTCATCGCATAAATAGTTTAGAGATGTCTAGAGTCATGTAGATTAATTGTGTCTTAATAATAAATGCAAGGCAATAGAATATCCCTTTTCCCCAAACTTAACATGGGAATATCAATTCTGCCTCTTAGGAGAAATGCTTTTTTTTTTCATGAGCCTTCTCCTAATCAATTTTAAATCCATATATTTTTATATTAGTCGTGGATGAACACATTGAACACAATGGTGTATGTTGTTTGCAAATGACATTATTTTAGTCGATGAGATGCGGGAAGGAATAAATGCTAAGCTTGAAGTTTGGCAAGAAATACTTGAAGTAAAAGTTTTAGACATAATAGAGTAAAGACAAAATTTAAGTTTGGTAGTATTAAACATAGCAAGGCAATTGTTAAGTTCGGTGATGACGAGTTACTTATAACTGAGAGTTTTAATATTTAGGATCGTTTTTACTAAAGAATAAAGGATTGATAAACGTGTTTTACATAGAATACAAGTAAAATGGTTGAAATGAAGAAAAGTGTCACATGTTCTTTGTGATCGTAAAATATCTCTAAAGTTCAAGCTAAGTTTTACAAAATATGGAGCTAAATATTAAGTTATTAATCAAGCACACAAGCAAAAGATAAGAGTAATGCTAAGGTGGATGTGTTAAAGAGAAAGTTGGAGCTAGAGGGAAAACTCTAAGAGATATACTTAAAATGATAAGACATATGGTTACGTGACCAATAAATGTCTCAGTTAAGCGATATAAGATCATATAAATACGCACATTAATCGAGGAAGAGAAAGACAAAGAAGACTTAGTTAGCAACGATAAAATTTTCATTTAAATATAGATGAGGATATAGTATGGGAGCCAGCCCAATAACGTAGGAGGATTCACCCGACCCCACTTAGTGGGAAAGAGTTGGTTTGTTATTGCTCTATTTCTTCTTTTTTTTTTCCAATGAATCATGCATTGTGTTGTATATATGTTCTTTAAAAGCCAATCAAGATGTCAATAAGAAAAGATGTCTGTGTTCTAATTTTGCTAATCTTATAAAGGATCAATATCCACCTTATTTTTAGTCCCCTCAAGTGTTTTCTTTTTTGTATATTGCATGTTGTTGTACGCACCACTTCAAGGAGATGCCCACTTGAGATAGATTTGTCTTCATTCTCAGGTCATTCCATCCTTTCACTTTGTCCTTGTTGATGTCTTGCTAGAGGAAAAGTCATAACTTGAAGTGTTGATTTGAGATCAAAGTGATAATTAGTAGTGTGTCCATCCGGTGATTGAAATACGATTCTGTGTCGGGCAATAACCGTTCTGATACGGGAGCAAAATTGGCACAGTACGCGCGATAATTTCACATGCGTCATCAAGTGCATCACCGAACAAAAGGAAATAAGCGCTCTCGCCGCGCGACCGAAGGTGGGTTGAAGGTGTCACAGGACGCCTTTCGCATCGTCGAAATCATCACAAGACGCCTCAAGCTCGGACATGCACAATGTCGTTCTTGTTTCAAAAATTAAACCTGCTATTTAATTAATTCAAACAATTCCCAACTTAAGTGTAATATTTCAAATAGGCTTTCATAAACCCTAATTAAAATAGTATAGTTGTATTAATTTATATAATTATGATTATTTAATCTGAGTATTAGAGAACTATAGAGTTTACCTAAGCAAATGTTACAAGAACCAAAGCTTCCACCTGATATGAGTAAGGTAACATATTATTATGATATATCAATTTTAATTCGAATTCTTGATAGACCAATTTTCTTTAAGAAAATTATATTTAATTGTTTTCTTTAACAATATTAAATTGTTCAATAACAGAGAACTTATAAAAAATCAATATACAATTTATTTTTAAATTATATAAAATAAATATATTTATCTAATAATTACTATATATAAATAAAAAAATACCAAAATTGTATCGGCATGGCACTATACAATATTGAAACCGTATCATTCTAGTCTGAGACTGAAAGCTCAACACGGGTCAAGATTTAAAACTTTGGTCCCATCAATAATTTTTGAAATTTAGTTATATTTTCTTCATAGTTGTGGTTAGCATTAGATTTTTTTTATTTATGAAGCTTCTCTAGTTTATGTAACAAGATAAACATTGATAGTCTCTATCTTCTACTGAAGGTGTAGTGTTAAAGATATTAGGTAAATAAGGTACTATGTAGAAGGCTTAATCTTGCATAGATATTTTAGATTTTAGAATTAGGATTAAGTTTAAAGCCCAACATATATAATAGTGTCTTTTATTAATATATGGAATGTAATAAAATATATTTTCACCAAACTTAAATATATTATTGTTAAAATAGTAGTTGCTTACCTTGTCTCTTAAAATAATTGAGGGATATCATGATGAGAGTTAAGAAATTCTTCGATAACAATTGCAACTAATGCATGCATAAAGCATTAAATTGTTTGTCATTTATAAGGAAATATTTTTGTCTTACTCAAAATATTGAATGAAAACAATAAAAGTAAATTGCAATGTATAATCTCTAAAAGTTTAGCTTAAACTAGCGTCATTAATATGGCAACTCCTAGTTAGTAATTACAATCTTACTCATTCATTTCCAAAGTCACTATCACTGCATGAGAATGTTTGCAATCTCTCACACTCAAACTCTTCATCTATCCCCGCAATACCCTTATTGAACACCAACTCACAACAAGACTATAAATTGATATCTAATACTCCCATTCTCAATGTGTAAAACGTTTTCAAAACGACAGCACAAACACTTAACACCACACGTTCACATCCACATCTGTATCAAATACTCATGTCTGAGTGTGTCCAACATAGCTTGCAATTAACCATGCCTTCCAAAAATTCTGCTCTATCCTTTTAAATATGCATGATAATTACAAATATAAGTGCTAAGTGTGTTGTGTTTCCATTTGATTTTGGCAATGGAACACACAACCAGAAATTTTGTAAATGGATAAACGTAATGCTAACATTCTTATCCCAAAAAAAAAACAGTATTAAGTATTTGATGGGCAAGTCTCTTCCATACAATATGCAGATATTTGGTTGTTCTATATTGCTTTGAATAGAGTTAAATGGAGGGAGAATATTGATGTCTAGTTGGGGCATGCATGGCTTGATGATGATTGGAAACATTACTTACTTGAAATCATACCCACTTCCTGGCTGTAACACCTCAGGAGCCATCCTACACAAAAGAATCTAAATAAAACTTTATGTAGCAAACCAACATAACACAAATAGTTACTAACATTAAATGTAAGTGATTTAATGAAACTTTGCATCTCACCAACATGGTGTTCCTACAAAAGTGTTTCTTGATCGTTGTCTGTCACCTTTATCAAACATGCAAGCTGAAACGCCAAAGTCTCCAAGCTTCACCACACCAGATTTATCAAGTAGGATATTCCCAGCCTGCAGCCAAATACATTTTTAAGCAAGGAAATTTTCATATAAAACTTACAAACTAATTTAACACAAAAATAACCTTGACATCGCGATGTATATGGCCATGTCGATGAAGGTACTCTAAAGCCTTTAGTGTTTCTTTAAGTATTGAACATATAACAGGTTCTTCAAATCCATCTGGATATGCAATCTTCATTAGGTGCAAGCACGATCCCTCAGCCATAAATGGCATGACCACCCACAGAAAGCTCTCAACAACAAATGAACAATAAGCTCTTATTACATTTGGATGATCTATTAAGCTCATTGTTTGGGCTTCCCTTCGTATATCATCCTAGATAAAGTAACTCGGCAATTACAAAAAGAAAGAAAGAAACATGTAGAACTGACATGAAGAACAACCCCAAATATAATATCATATAACTTGCTCAAATTCGGTATGGCAGAGTAATAAGCACTAGAGAGTAAAAAAAGATTTTTGGTACTTCTACTCAAAAATTGCCAAATATTTCTTGACTGCGATAGAAGATCATAAATTTCATAAATGTATCATTATTTAATAGCTAACATTGACAAAACAACTTTGATAAAGACAGAACTTTGCATTGCCCTTTAATATCGCAATTTCTCTATAGCAGAGATGATGAAGGTTGAATAGAGGTATGAACGACACTTAGAATAACATGAATGCCAGTTCGTTGTGCCATGGCTCTAGGTCAATGATAGAATCCAAATTGAAATATCATAAGAGGAAAATGTGGATTCTTAATGGCAATTTCTCTTTTTAGAATTATAGTACATAGCATCCAGTGGCATTGAATATTGCAATCTTATGATTTAGTAAGAACTGATATTCTAAATGATTAAAAGGATAGTGGAGCGAGCATCAGGATTATTTTCAAATAAAAACATCAATAAGAATCCAGTGGCATGGCTCTAGGTCAATGATAGAATCCAAATTGAAATACCATAAGAGGAAAATGTAGATTCTTAATGGCAATTTCTCCTTTTAGAATTATAGTACATAGCATCCAGTGGCATTGAATAATTGCAATCTTATGATTTAGTAAGAACTGATATTCTAAATGATTAAAAGGATAGTGAAGCGAGCATCAGGATTATTTTCAAATAAAAAACATCAATAAACAAATACTCCATTCAAACATCAGACATACAAGCATCTTCTCTGGTACTAATCAGAAAGAGATTTAACAAATATGTGCCCCATACAAATAACTTAACGGACAGCACTGCTAGGCTGATCAAGCGTCCTTTAAACATCATACAACCTAACATCCAATTAAAGCATAACTTCACTTGAATATATCCTAAAAATATAAAATGAACTGAAATGAGCTTTATTTATGAGAGTCAAACAGAGTCAATATTTGCTGCAGTTCGATTACAAGTCTCGCACCAATTAGCTTAAAACCTTTTGACTTGTTTCTTAATTCCGCATCCAAGGTTGACTAGACTACAGTGCTCAATCCAAACAAACCACAGAAATACCTTCTATTGTATATGGAGACCAATAGCAGTACTCCCCTAAGTGTTTTTAAATTTCCAACTTCCAATTTTCTGTAAATCCCGTATTTGGACCCTGGCATAAAATTCCTCGGGAACATTCCAGAATGACACCTTAAACTTTTTAGAAAGAGTACGATCATCCTAATTGCTTGCCTACGGTCCCCGTATAAGATCAAGAGTGAATCTTGACGAGGAAGAGTTAAATGTTCCATAAGGATCCTAATATCCTTAAGCCACCATCCCAATCGGCCCGATCCAATCTGCTCCCGAGTAATAATGGCGAAGCCGCCTTCCCAATCGTCCCGATCCAATCTTCTCTCAATCTACAATAACAAACCGCAGCAAGTAAATCTGGAAAAGAAAGAAAGTGCGAACTCACGAGGTTACTGTTGCAGCGATCTAGATCCAGGCGTTTGACGGCGACGACCTCGTTGGTTGGGAGGTAGATCCCTCGGTAGACGGTCGCGCTGGCCCCGTAACCGACTTCCTCCAGCAGCTTGTAGTCATCGGGCGACGCCGAGTAGCTCCCCCTCAAGCTGCCGTTCCTCCTCATCCTTCCACGATCGCCGGCGCGCAGCCACTTCTCTCCTCTCCCCTTCCCTCACACAATGGTTGACCAACCTTTCAAGCGAAAAAGCGAGCAGCCGAATCGACGGATGCCAACAAGGAGCCGAAAGGGTTAGTTGTCAGATCGAGAGAGGCGTGAGAAATGGTAAGCGCTGACGTGGCGGCAGGTGGGGGATTTCTGGTGATCCGTACGAGTCTGGATACGGCGGAAGGCAAGTGCCAAAAGCAGCAACAGCTGCAGGTGGGTCGGGGTTTTAGTTCTCTTTATTTTAGAGGATCGATTTAAAAATTGAGAAAATATTTTACCCGGAAAATTATTCATTATTTATTTCATTAAAAAGATAGATTATTAATCTTTCCTTATCTTTTATGAAATAATAATCGAACGAAAGTAAAATCTTTCCTCTTTTAGTTGCATCATCGCTTTCAACAAAATTCACCCTCTCAGATGCCATCATAAAATATGAGCTTCTCAAGCCCCTACACCTCCCACGAGAATACATTTTCCCCTTCTCTACCTTCTCCTCCACCGATAACAACTCCACCTTCTGGTTTTGGCTTGTTGCGGGCGTTGACTAATCCGTGACCATTTGGTTTCGACGACTAGCGCCTCTTCATCATATTCCAAGCCAAAAGCAATGCAAAGACCAAGAAAATTGACAAGAAAAGAGTCCCCGTGACAAAGGCCACAAAGATGGCAATAATCTGCTTCCTGTTGTAGTCGCTATCGGTGGGAGGCATGAAAGGTGGGAAGGCATTGACATGATCAAACAACGATCTCGGACTGATGGACGACGTCAAAAAGATCAACTTTTGGATGCAAGGAGTTCCAATCTGAGCCCCACAGAGGTTTGTATTGTTGAGAAAAGAGAAAGCATTGAACTAAGATAGTGTTGGTGCAATCGATCCAAGTTTGATCGGATAGATCATGGGTTTTGATGTGTGTGTCAATATGATTAAGTTAGGGTTTCATGTTGATCTAATATGTGTATGTGAGTGTGCAAGTTTGCAGGATACACATGGACTTAGTTGGACGTCTTCGGGTCCGGTGAAGGATGGTATGAGGAGACAAGCCGTGGGCTTGTATGCATCCGAGGGAATGTGGACAAAGCAGGGACGATGAGCCGAGGGAAGCGAACTTCGAGGCATACGCGAAGGATGGCATGAGGAGACGAGCCGTGGGCTTGCATGCATCCGAGGGACGAGAGCCGAAATCGAAGAAGGCTTGAAGGCAACAGGTCGAGGCTGTTGGAGCAGGAACGATGAGCCGAGGGAAGCGCACTTTGAGGCATACGCGAAGAATGGCATGGGGAGACGAGCCGTGGGCTTGCATGCATCCGAGAGACGAGAGCCAAAGTCAAAGAAGCTTGAAGGCAACAGGTCGAGGCTACTGGATGAAGAGTCAGCTAAGTCGTGAGGATTCGAGTGCTGAGAGAAGTGTACTCGGGAAGTAAAATCCTAGAGTTCGAGTGCTGAGAGAAGTGTACTCGAGAAGGGAATCCTTAGGTTGCAGTCGACTGATGTTTGAATCAGTCGACTGATGTAGAGCACAGAAAGATCAGTCGACTGATCCTAGGATCGGTCGACTGGTGTCGACCAGAATTTGAATCGTCAGGCTGTGACATTCAAATTCGCGAGGACCAGTCAACTGTGTTAGCATCAGTCGACTGGTAACGGTCAGAACAGTATCGAACACTATTTAAGAGGGCACATTGTTGGCTATTTCTTCTTGGCGAAACAAGCTTGGGTAAAGCCTATTAGTAGCTTACAAGTGCTCAGAAGTTGTCAAGGGATTGTGGCGAGGTTTCTCCACCCACAAGGAGCGACAAGAGCTAGCCGAAGGTCTTCCGGGGAGTCATCCACCTACGGATCGGGATCGTCCACCTTACGGACAGCCGTAGAGTAGAAGTATCATCTCCGAACCACGTAAAGGTTTGGTATTAGCATTGTTTTGGTTTATATTTAAGTTTTCCACTTGCGCTTGCTAACACGTATAGGAAGAAAATCGAAAAGTAGCTATTCACCCCCCTCTAGCTAAACGACAAGGTCCCAATAGATAGGATGACCAAATCAATATTTAACCAAACCACCCGAAAAAGCAACTTTATAAAGGGCCTCAAAAGTGACTCAAATCAATCATTCATTTAATCATCACAAGAAATCACTCAAGTATTTCACACAAAAAGGATCTCCATTACAAAGCTTGGCAGTAAGTACTCGTTACGCAAAATGGGAGCAACACCTCTCAACCTCTAACTCATAGGAAGAGGAAGAGAAGAAAAGATCACGCAGAGCAATGAGACAAAGACACACAAGAGAGAGAAAATATGAGAAAAAAGAAGAAGAGAGAGAGAGATGAGAGTTACCGTGATTGGCAGTATGCCTACTCCATAAAATAAACAAAATTTTATTAGAATTCTTTCTACATAAAAGAATACACATTATTCTCTTGATCCTTCAATAGGTTTACAATGATCCCTATAAATAGCTCCTAAACCCCAGACCCGGTAAAATCATAACAGAATTCTGTTATGAAAAACTGTAATAGAATTCTATTAGAAAATAGATTTTTCTTCCATGACGTCCCTTGCATTGGTCTTTGTTAGGGCAATCGACCAAGTATGATCGGGAAGATCATGGTTTTGATGTGTGTGTCAATATGCTTAAGATTAGGGTGTTGTGTTGTTATTTGATATGTGTGATTGAGTTTGCAGGACTTGGAGAGTCACACATGGAGGACACATCCGAGGGACGAGAGCCGAGGAAGAGAACTCCAAGGGCAAGCCGGGAAGTGGACTTCAAAGGGCACACGTGAAGGGTGGCATGGAGGCAAGCCAAGGGCTTGCGTGCGAATCCGAGGGACGATAGCCGGAGGAAGAGGACTTCAAGGGGCAAGCCAAGGGAGTACACTTGAAGGCACACGTGAAGGAGGGTCGTCGGAGTGAGGAGGAGTGTTTTTGTAAGCTGGGCAGTCGACTGGGAATGGACCAGTCGACTGCCAGCAGAGGACTCAAACTCACAGTAACATCAGTCGACTGCTCCAGGAGCAGTCGACTGGTAACCCGAAAATACCGTTGATTACCATTGGCTAGCTTTTAAGGCAGGCAGTCGACTGGGTATCGGTAGGCTGGACATCTTTTGGAGTTGTCCTTTACCCTATTTAAAGGGTGACTTTTTGCATGTCAAAGGTACAGTCCTAAGGGGTACCTTTATTGTTAGTGCAAAAAGTCTCTAGCTCTTCCTCTCATTCTCAATTCTATCTTGTAAGAGGAAGAGGACAACCTTGTGAAGGTTTTCTCCACCTTGAAGAGGGTTTTTCATAGTGGAGATTATGCGCTCGTGTGGATCCTTGGATTAGTCACCTCTCTGAGGTGGATACCAAGTAAACGAAGGTGTTAGCATTGTTTTTATTGTTTTCATTATATTTCTTGTGTTTTGCTAACCATTCTTGTAGAGAAACTCGAAAATTGCTATTCACCCCCCTCTAGCAAGGCGCCACGATCTAACAAGTGGTATCAGAGCCGGTTCATTTCGAGAGAACTCACCGTCGACCGGAGCATTCAAGAATGGCGTTTCAAGAGGGTTATAGCACCGCAAGGCCACCGTTCTTCGACGGCAATGACTTCGCCTATTGGAAAGGTAGGATGGAGTATTACCTCATGAACGATATTGAAAATTGGTGTAGTATTGTAGATGGCTTCGATGCACCCGTAAATGAAAGAGGAGAGCCACTACCGATGAGAAATTGGACCAAGGAGATGATGAAGAAGGCGCAAGTCAATGCGAAGGCCACCACAACGCTTCAATGCGGATTATCAAAAGAACAACTAAACAAGGTGGGGTCTTTCAAGAGTGCAAAGAACTTTGGAAGAAGCTCGTCGAGCTTAAAGAAGATCAAATGAGTCAATAAGGACAAAGAAGTACCTCTTGGTAGCCCAACTACAATCGCTCACAATGAAGGCCAACGAAACGGTAAGCTAATTACATGGAAGAGTCAAAGAAATAATCAACGAACTCCATGTCATTGGTGAAAAGGTTGAGAATCGAGATATTGTGAGGTATGTTCTCCAATCATTCCCTAGGACTACCTTGTGGGCATCAATGGTTGACGCCTATAAAGTTTCAAGGGATCTCTCTACGTTAAAGTTAGATGACTTATTTTGTGAATTTGAATTACATGAGCAAGCTAACATTTCTACTAAAGAGAAAGGTATAGCTTTTATTGTAGAAAAGGAAAGGAAAAAGAAGGAGAAGAAGAAGGTCGTCTACTCATCATCATCCGACTCAGAAGAGTCAAGCACTTCAATGGATAGCGACCAAGAAGCCTACATGGTAAGGAAAATGCGAAGAGCTTTTAAAAGTTTTTCTAACAAGTCTTATGGTAGGAAAGGTTCAAAGAGTAAGAGCAAGGGAAAGGAAATCATTTGCTATAATTGCCATCAAGAGGGGCACATGAAGAATGAGTGCCCACAATTAAAGAAAAGGGAAGAAAAGAAGGAGGAGAAAAAGAAGGGTGACAAGAAGAAATCCAAGGGAAAAGAAAAGAGTGCCACAAGTCTCAAAGCTACTTGGGATGATCCATCATTATCGGAGGAGGATGAAGATCATGTGTCACACTTCGCACTAATGGGAGTGGACAACTTGGAGTCATCCGAAGATGAGAGGAGTTCAAGTAGTGAAGATGAAGGTGAAGGCTCATCATCCGAATCCGATGTATCGGTAAGTGAGGTATATAACTTACCCACCTCTACTCTTGTTAAGATAATTACTAGTACAAATGATGATTTGGCTAGATCTAGGAAGAAAGTTAAGGAATTGAAAAATGAAGTTTGCATGCTCAAATTAGAATTCATGAAACTTAAGGACAATGTGCATGTTTCCTCTACCGTTTCAAATGATTCATGTTTAGAAAAGGAAAATAGGGAGCTAAGGGAAAAGGTAGAAGACCTCACCAAGGCACTTGGGAAATTTCAAATTGACTCTAGAAACCTTGACATGATCATAAATAGCCAAAGAGCCGTGTATAACAAGGCCGGTATAAGTTATAGACTCAAAACCAAGGAGGTGACTTTTGTTTCACTTATGGGTAGGAAGGGTGCCTCTAAGAGACAAGGTGTTAAGGGAAATGCAAAGAAGACATGGGTACCAAAGAAATATTTAAATGATGTTTGTGGATCTAACATTTGGGTACCAAAAGCTTGTGTTTTTCGTGTTGTTTAGGTGAAGGTGAAAGAAGCCTAAAAAATGTGGATAGTAGATGGCGGGTGTTCAAGGCATATGACCGGGGATGTGAGCAAATTCTCTACCATTAGCTATCTAAGAGAAGGAACCGTGTCATTCGGAAATAGTGGGAAACTCAAAATTATAGGAAGGGGCACCATTGAGGTATCTCCTACCATCACAATTCATAAAGTTCTTTTGATTAAGAATATGAAGTTTAATTTGCTTAGTGTAAGTCAACTTTGTGATGCCGGGTATAGGGTTGAGTTTCATGCTAGAAAGTGCTTAATTAAACAAAATGACTCCGAAAATATTATGTTAGAGGGATATAGAGAAGTCAACCTTTATTATCTTAATTTTTCTTATGTTTCTAACATCTCTCCTAAGTGTTTCATATCCAAAGAAGAAGAAGGATGGTTGTGGCACTGGCGACTTGGACACATTAACATGAAGAATATTGCAAAAGTTGCAAAGATGGAGTTGGTGAAGGGGCTCCCTATGATCAAGTATGAAAAGAATAAGATGTGTGATGCATGCCAAGAGGGTAAGCAATCTAAATCATCACACAAAGGTAAAACCTTAACTAGCACTTCTTTACCTTTAGAGTTATTACATTTGGATTTATTTGATTGTCATAGTACTCCATCAATAATAGGAAGTAAATATTGTTTGGTAATAGTAGATGACTTTTCTAGATATACATGGGTGTTTTTCATGAAACATAAGGATGATACCTTAGAGATATTTATAGGTTTTAGTAAAGGGTTGAAAATGAGAAACACCTCAAAATCAACCGAATTAGGAGTAACCATGGTGGGGAGTTTGAAAATTCAAACTTCTCACAATTTTGTTTAGAAAATGACTACAAACATGAATTTTCATGTCCAAGAACCCCTTAACAAAATGATGTGGTAGAAAGAAGAAATAGGCATTACAAGAAGCAGTTAGGACTATGTTTAACACCTATTCTCTACCTAGCTACTTTTGGGCCGAAGCGGTAAATACCACTTGTTACATCCAAAATCGGGTCTTAGTTCATAGGTTCTTAAGAAAAACTCCATTTGAGTTGTGGAATGGGAGAATTCCACAAATTCACTATTTTAGGGTTTTTGGGTGTAAGGTTTACATTTTAAACACCAAGGATGATTTGAGGAAATTTGAATCTAAGGCGGATGAGGGATCTTGGTTGGATATTCATCCACTAGTAGGGGATATAGAGTCTATAACAAAAGGACTAAGGCAATTGAGGAG
Source organism: Boesenbergia rotunda (assembly GCA_024364735.1). Classification (NCBI taxonomy): domain Eukaryota; kingdom Viridiplantae; phylum Streptophyta; class Magnoliopsida; order Zingiberales; family Zingiberaceae; genus Boesenbergia; species Boesenbergia rotunda. The sequence continues at coordinate 213,690 of JAGFNQ010006063.1, forward strand.
TCATTCAATGTGGATTTTGATGAGTCTACAAGCACTTACCCTAGGAAATCTTCTATTGATAAGGACATAGAAGAAAGTCAACCCCTTACTCATGAAATTCAAGACATACATTTGGGGTGCATTGATCAAGGGGGAGAGAGAAGTGCACTAGAGGATGAACATCATGTAGTCAATGAGCCCATAACCTCTAGACACTTAAGGCACCACCAAGATCACCCCATTGACCAAATAGTTGGGGATGTCACTCAAGGGATAAGGACTAGGTCTTACTTTAGGGAACATAGTAGTCAAATTGCCTTGATTTCCCAACTTGAACCGAAAACTATTGATGAGGCATTAGGTGATGTAGATTGGGTCCTAGCCATGCAAGAAGAGTTGAATCAATTTGAAAGGAGTGAGGTATGGGAGTTAGTTCCTAGACCCAATGAGTGTACAATTGTCACCACAAGATGAGTCTTTAGGAACAAGTTGGATGACCAAGGAAAAATTACTAGAAACAAGGCTAGGTTGGCTCTAAGGGGGTTTAATCAAGTTGAGGGTCTTGACTATGATGAAACATATGCCCCCGTAACTAGATTAGAGTCCATTAGAATTTTATTAGCATATGTCGCTCACATGGGTTTCACACTTCACCAAATGGATGTGAAATCGACATTTCTTAATGGATTCATTAAGGAAGAAGTATATGTAGAGCAACCACCCGGATTTGAAAACCGAAACTACCTTAGCCATGTCTACAAACTAAGAAAAGCCTTGTATGGATTGAAACAAGCTCCCTAGGTTTGGTATGAAAGGCTTTCATCATTCTTAGTATCCAAGGATTTTAGGAGAGGTACAATTGATCCAACTTTATTCCTAAAATCTAAGGATAAGGATATCTTTGTGGCCCAAGTGTATGTTGATGATATTATTTTTGGGTCAACTAATAGTGAATTTCTCCATGAGTTTATTAAATGTATAGAAAATGAGTTTGAGATGAGTCTTATGGGAGAGTTGGCTTTCTTTTTAGGGCTACAAGTCAAACAAACAAATGAAGGAACTCATGTATATCAAACTAAATATGCTAGGGAAATCATAAATAAATTTGGATTAGAAAATGCTAAGGTAGCATCTACCCCTATAGGAACAAATGTCAAAATGCATAGTAATCTTGAAGGAAAAATAGTAGACTCAAAACAATATAGGAGCATGATTGGTAGCTTGTTATACCTAACCACTAGTAGACCGGATATATTATTTACGGTAGGTATGTGTGCAAGGTATCAATCATATGCCAAAGAGTCTCACCTAGTGGTAGTAAAGAGGATCTTAAGGTATATTAAGGGTACTCTTAATGTCGGACTTTGGTATCCTAGAACTCCAAACATTGAACTTTTTGGGTACACCGACTCGGATTATGCGGGGTGTAAACTAGATAGGAAGAGTACTAGTGGAGGATGTCAATTTATTGGGTCATCTTTAGTTAGTTGGAGTAGTAGGAAGCAACCATGTGTTGCCTTATCAACAACGGAGGTCGAATATGTAGCAATGGGTGGTTGTGTGTCTCAACTACTTTGGATCATGCACACCTTAGAGGATTATGAGTTACATTACTCAAAGGTCAAGGTTTTGTGTGATAATGTAAGCACTATTAACTTGACTAAAAATCTGGTTCATCATTCTAGAACAAAATACATTGAAGTGAAGCATCACTTCATTAGGGATCATGTGACAACGGGTGACATAGAATTACATTATGTTGAGTCAAAGTCAAACCTTGCCGACATATTTACCAAGCCTCTTCCTGAAGCGGAGTTCACATCCTTAAGAAGGGGCCTTGGTATGTGTTTTGTAGAAGTATAGAATGGACCTTGGAGTAATACAATAAGAAGGTGGTGCATGATTCATTAGGATGATACAAATGATTTACTTGTGCTTATGGCATAGTGTTGGGTCATTAGATGTATCACATTATTAAAAATAGACCAACAATGGGGAAAGTAAATGTTTAATTAATGGACATCTTGCCCAAAGATCATGGTTGGACATTTTAAATAATTTGAAAACATTTCTATGTTTTATTTGTAATTCCATAAGTTTGAAAAGTGAATGGTTTCAAAACTAAGTTGAAATTTTGATACAAAGTTACATGTTTTCAAGGAGTTTGAATTTTTATCAAAAAGTCAAACATGTTTGAATTTTTTATGAAGTTATATTTTTTCTGTTAGATATATCATATGAAACATGTTTGCAAATTTTCATAATTTTTGAAATTTTTTGGAATTTTTGGGGAGTTTCTGAAATTCAGCCCAGAAGTTGAAAATTCTGACTGACAGAGTATCAGTCGACTGCCCTCTATCGCAGTCGACTGATACTCCTAGTTTCAGAATTCTAGGAGTTTTCAGAAATGAGAAGTTCTCTCATTTGATATCATGGGTTAATATTGCTTCGGGCAATCATTTTGATGGTGTCAAATGGGGAGAATTGGGAGGTTTAAGTTAGGTTTGTAACTTAACCGTTGGTTTAACTTTGGTTTATGAGAATTGAAAATGGAAGAAGGCATAGGTTAAGAGAGAGGTTACCTCTTTGTGTTTTTACTATGTCTTGTATTTTCAATTGCTGTTATTTGCTGTGTTTTCTCCCTAACTTAAATATTGTCACACATCAACAAGGGGGAGATTGGTGGGGCAATCGACCCAAGTATAATCGGGAAGATCATGATTTTGATGTGTGTGTCAATATGCTTAAGGTTAGGTTGTTGTGTTGTTATTTGATATGTGTGATTGAGTTTGCAGGACTTGGAGAGTCACACATGGAGGACACATCCGATGGACGAGAGCCAAGGGAAGAGAACTCCAAGGGCAAGCCGGGAAGTGGACTTCAAAGGACACACGTGAAGGGTGGCATGGAGGCAAGCTGAGGGCTTGCGTGCGCATCCGAGGGATGATAGCCGGAGGAAGAGGACTTCAAGGGGCAAGCCAAGGGAGTACACTTGAAGGCACACGTGAAGGAGGGTCATCAGAGTGAGGAGGAGTGTTTTTGTAAGCTGGGCAGTCGACTGGGAATGGACCAGTCGACTGCCAGCAGAGGACTCAAACTCACAGTAACATCAGTCGACTGCTCCAGGAGCAATCGACTGGTAACCCCGAAAACTAGCCGTTGAGTTAGCCATTGGCTAGCTTTTAAGGCGAGGCCAGTCGACTGCCCCAGGGGCAGTTGACTGGTATCGGGCTGGACATCTTTTGGAGTTGTCCTTTACCCTATTTAAAGGGTGACTTTTTGGCACGTCAAAGGTACGGTCCTAGGGGGTACCATTGTGCTGTTAGTGCAAAAAGTCTCTAGCTCTTCCTCTCATTCTCAATTCTATCTTGTAAGAGGAAGAGGACAATCTTGTGAAGGTTTTCTCCACCTTAAAGAGGGGTTTTTCATAGTGGAGATTGTGCGCTTGTGTGGATCCTTGGATTAGTCACCTCTCTGAGGTGGATACCAAGTAAACGAAGGTGTTAGCATTGTTTTTATTGTTTTCATTATATTTCTTGTGTTTTGCTAACCATTCTTGTAGAGAAACTCGAAAATTGCTATTCACCCCCTCTAGCAAGGCGTCACGATCTAACAGTCTTCACTCAGATATGAGCTACCCGTTAACAATCTCCATATTAGTGAATATTCACCCTTTCAAAAAGCACAAGTATCTAAGCAAAGCTCCACCTGGATCTCTTAGTTTAGACTTTCTTCCTCTAGTATCTAAATCTATTGATCAAATTCAAGCAATGCTTGAACTTTTCTATAGTCACTGGCTTCGTCAACATGTCTATAGCATTATCTACAATATGAACCTTCTCTTTCTCCGGAAGAAATCAACTCTATGAAGAGTCAGCCACCAAGGTCCGAGTCACAACACAAGCCTTTGAAGAGTTAGCCACCAAGGCCCGAGTTGCTATTGAGGCATCATCTAAAAAGGCTCGAGAGGAATTACTCTAAGCCCAACATGTGCGGGTGATACAAGAGGCGAAGTCGACCACTCTGGAAACTCATCTTTTGCAACTTAAATCTGATCTTCACGTCGTGACCTTAGCTAAGGAAAGGTTGGGGTTGCAAATGTCCACAGAGAAGGAGAAGAAGGTGTAGTTGAATTCTAAACTAGAGACTGCCATGGTTGAATTGGGTGAGATGATTAAATCGAGCAAGCGAAGAAAATCGTCGAGAGGATCGAAAGAAGACTTTCTTAGCCTCTGAAGAATTCTATGGCTTGATTGTGCTAAGGGCAAACAATATGCTCAGGTATGGATTTGAAGGTGTCATCCGCCAATTCATTAAATCAAAACTTATCCTTAGAGGGTGTGACTTTCATTCTTGGACCTACAAAAATTCTAGGACGAGTTGTCTGCTTCTGAGAAGGTTGTCTGATTATGCCTCCCTTCTTTGGTGTTGTCACTGACTTTTGTTTTTCTATTTTTGCTGTTATCTTTGTGTTGTCCTTTGTTTTGTAATGACATGGGGGGAAAATCTCTATAATAAATAGATTTCACTTTTTGAAACTTGTTTTGATTGCGTGTGTTGGATATGTATTTTTGATTTGTTTTTGCCATGTTCGCTCTAAGAAGTGTTGAACAATGAGTGACCATGCTGGGGGTTTTGTCATAAGGCTAAGCTTCTAGCTTAGGATAAGGAGTTCCGAGCCAACCAAAACTGAGACAATGAGAGTGTCAGCGATTGAGACTGACACACAGATAATGCCAAGATCTAAGAATAAGTCAGGATTAAGTACCCAAAAAAATGATAATTTTTGAAAGATATAAAAAATAATTTTGAGAAAAAATAAGGATTTAAAGAACATAAGTTGTAAGATATCCTAACTTATCACTTGCTGATGAGCGTAGACTAGATACATTTCTACCCTTGTTTTAATATTTATTCACTTGTTTCTATTGATTCTAATTTACGTAGTTATACTCCTACTTAGCTTTTTATCAGTATATTTTCTTTACCTAGTTTGGAGATCTGCTCTTTTCTTATTTTCATTGACAAGGAGTGATTTGGAGAGAAATGGACAAGAAATAAAGCAAAACGATCATTGGGATTAGAGCTGGATGGAGTTGTAGCTGATCAAACTTGGAACTGTAGGAGGTCGTGTGAGCTCACCTGACCCAGTGCCCTTCACATGGAGGGTTGTGCCATCTGACATAGCCCCGTGCCCTTTCTACGAGGATGGCATAGCGGGGTCGTACCCCTAGCATGCGCCCAGGCAGAGGGTCGTACAACCCGGGTATAAAAGAGGAAACCCTCTCTTTTTCTTGAAGAGCAGGGTTTTCCCCTTGGGGAGACATACCCTAAACCATCCACTTTCTTTCGGCGACTTTCAACAATCCAAAGATGATCTCTAGAGCTCTCCATCATCATAAAGGCTTGGGTTGGTTTGGAAGACTCTCCACGATGGAAGGATAAGCATTTCTCTCTTCTGTTTGTGCAATCGACCTAAGTTTGATCTGTATGATCATAGGTTTTGATGTGTGTATTAATAAGTTTAAGTTAGGATTTCATATTGGTTTGATGTGTGTTTAAGTCATGCAAGACTTGGTGGAGCACACATGAGGAGCTTAGCATGGCTAAGTGTGGGAGATCTCATCCTGGTACTCAGGTTCTTGAGTCAATGAAAGATAGTGCATCCGAGGGACCGTCGAACGAGGAGCAATGGAGTCAAGTAGAGGGAAGCAGACTTCAAGGCTCACGAGAAGGATGGCATCAGGATGAGCCGAAGGCTTGGATGCCTACGAGGGATGGGAGCCAAAGGAAGAGAGCTTCAAAGGGCGACTCCAGAGAGGATGAATATGTGTGTGTATTGGGACTAGTCGATTGGTGGGGATACCAATTGACTGATCATTATGTGGGTTTCAAAAAGCAAGGAGCAGTGCCAGTCGACTGGTCTATTAAAAATCTAACCATTGGCTGAACACCAGTAGATTGGAGTTGGCAGCAATCGATTAGTATCGGGGCTGAGCTATTTAGTTAACAACTCTCTCCTCTATTTAAAGGAAAGCTTTGGGTCATGAAGAGGTTACGAAGCAGTAATTGTAAACCTTATTATTTCATGCCCAAAGCTTCCAAAGCCTACTCTCTTCCTCAAACCCTAACTTGCATTTTGTAAACAGGAAGAGGACATTTTGAGAAGTTGTTCTCCACTGAGAAGGAGAAAGTTCTAGCTGGAGATTGTCGAGGACTAATCCACCGACGGATTGAGGGATTGTCCACCTCAAGGACACACCGTGGAGTAGAAGCAAGGAATCTCTGAACCACGTAAATGATAAGTGTTAGCATTTGTATTCTTAATTTATTTTTTTTATTTTGTTTCCGTTTACGCAAAGCTAACACTTATAGAAAGAATCTATGGAAGATCGACAATGAGCTATTCACCCCCTCTAGCCATACAATCCATTCCCAACAAGTGATATCAGAGCTAGGTTCGTTTTGGAATAACTCATCATCAACTAAAACATCAAGATGACCTTTTAAGAGGGATATAGCATCGCACGACCACCTTTCTTCGACGGCAACGACTTTGCATATTGGAAAGGTAGGATGAAATATTATTTAATGAACGATATTGAAAATTGATTTAGTATTGTAGATGGTTTCGAGATGCCGAAGGATGAGAGTGGAGTACCTCTCCCAACCAAAAAATTGAACAAAAGAGATAATGAAGAAAGCTCAAGCAAACGTAAAGACCACAACAACTCTACAATATGGCCTTTCCAAGGAGCAACTAAGTAAAGTTGGACCATTCAAATCTACCAAAGAGCTTTGAGAAAAGTTTATTGAATTAAATGAAGGATCGAGTGAATCAAAGAGAGCCAAGAAAGATCTCTTGGTAGCCTAATTTCAATCCTTCACCATGAAGACCAATGAGACCGTGAGTTAATTGCACAGTAGATTCAAGTAAAATTGTTAATGAGCTTCATATAATAGGTGAGAAAATTGATGATAGAGATCTTGTAAGGTATATGTTTCGATCCTTCCCTAGAACCATCTTATAAGCTTCAATGGTTGATGCTTATAAGGTCTCTAAGGATCTCTCTTTAGTTAAGTTTGATAAATTATTTTACAAATTTAAATTACATGAACAAGCTAACGTGTCTTCAAGAGAAAATAGCATAGCTCTTAACGTAGAGAAAGAGAGGAAGAAAATGAAGGATAAGAAAAAGAAGGCTTCATCCTTATCATCCTCTGATTCAGAAGAATCAAGCACCTCAATGGATAGTGATTAAGAGGCGTATATGGTATGAAAGATGAGAAAAGCATTTAAGCATTTTTCTTCTAATAAAATTCATGCTAGGAAAAGCTCAACAAGTAAAAGTAGAAGAAAGAAAATAATATACTACAATTGCTAAGAGGAAAGACACATAAAGGATTATTGTCCCCTTTTAAAGAAGAAGGAAGAGAAAAAGAAGGAAAAAAGAAGAAAGCAAAAGAAAAGGGGAAAAGTTTAAAATTTAAAGGCAACGCGGGATGATCCTTCATCATCGGAAGAGGAAGAACACATTGTCTCTCATTTTACACTAATGGAAGTTGATGATCCTTCATCATCTGAGTGTGAAAAAAGCTCAAGTAATGATGAAGAAGGGAGCTCAAGTGAAGAGGGAGGTCAAATATCAGATTTGGATATCTCGGTAAGTGAGGTATACAATCTATCCACTACACCTTAGTTAAAATTGTTTCTAACACCAATGATGATTTATTTAAGGCTAGAAAGAAAATTAAATATTTGAAAAATGATATTTTCTTGCTTGAAGAGAAATTAGAATGCATGATTCCTAAGGATATGCATGTTTCTTCAAATTCAAATGTTTCATGTTTATAAGAGGAAAATAAGAAATTAAGGGAAAAGATAGATTACCTCTCCAAAATCCTAAAAAATTTAAAATTGGCTCAAAGACCCTAAGTATAATTATTGGGAGCCAAAGAGCAAGTTTTAAGAAAATGGGATTAGGATACAATGAGTCTAACAATGAAAAAGTCTATCATTGTTTACTTGTTAGAAGACAATTAAAAATCAAGACCCCAGATATGAAATAGATCTCTAAGGAGTACTTAGTCAACCTAATTAGAAAAAACATTTATTGAGTGCCCAAATCAATCCTTAAGTGTTAGAGGATATATAGATGAGTCAACCATATAAGTTCAATCTCATTCTTTTTAAAATATGATTGACTTGAGACCTTCAGGGGGAGCATTTAACCAAATAAAATTCATGATCAAAGGTACTAAGTGGGGATTACCATTATTACATCTCATAATGAATTGATTTATGTCTTTATTTATACATATGAGATGTTAGGATGATACTTATAATTCACACGTAGTTATGACATTTTGATGGTTATAAATATATCATTTTAGCAATAATAGACCAACTATGGGGAAAATAAATATTTAATTAATGGATATCTTGCCCATAGATTATAGTTGAACATTTTAAATATTTTGAAAATCATTCTATATTCTACGTATAGTGGTATACTTTTGAAAAATACATAAGTACAAAACTAGGTTTCAAATTTGATACAAAACTTAAGTGTTTTTTTTTCAAACTTTTAAATTTTGATCAAAAATTCAAAAATACTTTAACTTTTCATAAAAATATATTTTTCCTTATTGAAGAATAGTTTAAGAAATATATTTGTAAAATTTCATGATTTTTTTATTTTTGTGAATTTTTATATGCATTTTTGAAATTCAGCTCAAAATATTAAAATTTGGATCAGACATGTGCCAGTCAACTACATCAGAGGATCAGTCAACTGATAACAGTGGCTTCTAAAGTGAGAAAGCTACTGTGGGGTGACGAGCCCAAATTATACTAGATTAATTGTTGTCACGAAAGTGTGGGCTCATCAGATTTAGAATTTATACATGAATGAATAACTGGAAACCCTTTTACAATCAAAAATATGAAAATGTAATATAGGGGCCACAGGTCGTATTTTTCTCGGGGCTAGTTGACGTTGTTCGATTCGCGCTTGTATTTAGGTGTCGTTTGTGAATTTCGGGTTTCAAATAAAGCTTTGGGTTCTAAATAGAAATGGAATCACAATGAAAATAAAGGAAAACTCAACCATGGAACTTAACAAGTGGTAGCAAGTTATCATGCAACCAATAGACCACTTGATCAACTAAAGCACTTAAGCAATATTTGGAAGCTGACTTTGATTCAATATGCAGAGCAAGTGCCAACCAATGAAACAACAAAAATCAAACTCAAGACAGTCCAAATGAAACTCAGCTTGATACAAGGTGGAAAAGTGGATGCAATCTTGATACAAAGAGGATAACTCATGTGCCATTAGCTGAAACTAAATGCTTGAGCTGTAACCTAGCAATTCTGAATGGCTGATGGATTCAAAAACATTACAGAACTGAAGGGAAAAACTGCAGAAAACTAATCTGATTTGAAATGTAGAGTTTCCAATCAAACTGCTGCAGAAATGGACTGCAGAAATTGACTGCAACAGTTTGATTGCAGAAATTCAGAAATATAGTGCAGACTTTAAGAAACCTAAGGCTGCGACACCTTGGATGAAAAATCCATCAGAAGAAGTGAAATCAATTGCTAAAGAATGCGAATTCAGGGCTTCACTGAGACAATTTCAGAAGTTTAAACTGCTGATATGCAGAAATGAATTGGATTGTGCAGAAATACAGTGATGTGCAGAAATTTATCCAAATGCAGAAATGATACTACTATGCATAACAGGAATGAAAGTCACTGCACGCAAGAATAGGACTGATCAATTCAGAGACAATTGGAAGAAGAATGGAAATCAGAAACTGCAGAACATGAAAGGGGAATTTCAGCAACATTCAAATGTAGAAATGCCCAATCGATTTCAGGAATTAACAGCAACTTGATGCAGAAATGAATTGCAGCATGAATGGGATACAAAATTCTATCAAGACAATGGGTTTCAGTTGCAATAAAAGTCTAAGGTGAAACTCAACTGATGTAACTTCAGAGCTGTGACATGTGAACTGCAGAGTTGGAGTTAGCAGAAATGGAGTTCAAACGTGAATGCAGAAATGTGACAACAGATTAATTGCTGAAATTATCACTTTCAGAATGAATTGGCATCACTAATCTGAATGCAGGAAGGCTCAAAATGAACTAAGGTTCACTTGACACAGAAATCAGAAACTAAAACTGAAAGAAAAGATTGCAGACTTAAACTGCAATTTCAGAATTTGAGTTGGCACGCAATTAGAAATGGGCACACAACAATTGCAACTAATTGCAATGTAATGGAAACAATTTGCAATGTAAATTCAGAGGACAAACAAAAGTTCAATCTCAAGTCAAAAGAACTAATTGAAATGCAGGTAAACAAGGTGATACGCAGGATGAAGAAAAACAGGGAAACAAAACTGATACGCTATAATTAAGCATGAATTAAACTAGAATTAAGAGTAATGGTCCACTAAACAAGTTTCCTAACTATTATGCTTGCAGAAAATAAACCGAACTTAAGCAAAACAACCAAGAAACGAAATTACAGCAATCTGAAACCAAAAACAGAAATGAAATTACAGCAGTAACGAAATTACAGCTAAAACAGGTAAATTGACCAAGAAAAACTACTCCTCAACTCTCCCTAAGCTCAAGATCTTCTTGGTCGTCAAGCAAGAGCTGGCTTCGAACCCCTAGGCTCAGCAAATCGATTGGAAACAACTTCAATTGATCGATTTCAGCTCACTCTGCACTAAGCTGGGAAAATTCAATCCGAACTCCTCGATCTTGGTTAAATGGATTGCGGAGGTGATTTGGATATGAACTGAGCTCACTTGAGAACCCCTACAAGTGGCTCAGTTGATCGGAGATGGCTTGTGAGTGAGATTCGAGTGATCGGACCACAAAGCTGTCGAAACCCTCAAACAACCTTGTCCGGTGCGAAACTGAGCTGAATTCTCCAAGGGAGCTTCATCCAATGATCCAAAACTTGATCCGAGGTCGAGATTGAGTGGTCGCGCCCCTTGAATTGAAGGAAAATTGCTGAAAAACTGAAGAAGACGAAGAAACCTACTGTAGCGGCGGAGACGCGACCAGGAGAAGCTGGGCTGCATTTTTCCTTAAATAATAACCAATGGACGGCTGTGATTGATCGGATGAAATCCAACGGTAGATCTTGGTCTGATTTGAGCCAAACTTTTATGATGATGATCTGGGGTCAGGATCTGCCTTGTGGTAGCTCGGATCCTCCAGATTTGCAGTGGATGGTCCAGATCAACTCTATCTGTGAATGGACGCTCTAGAGCCCTCCTTGCTTGATCCAACGGTTGATTGAGCTCTGATTGGGATGAAACCTTCAGATCTTGATCATAGAGCTTGATCAACCCTAACCCTAGCTCGGATTGCTTCAGATCGTCCCGGATGGCTCAGATCTAGCCGCTCTTGAATCGGACGACCCGGATTAATCATAGGCTTGATAATTCGATCCGGTTCACATCCGACTCAGGTTTGACCCAGTATGCCCTAGGTCCAGGATCCTTTCATGCCTACAAAAATATATCAGAAAATTAGTGGCCAATTAATCCAAAAATTGTGTAATTTTGCAATTAAGTCCAAAATGAGATAAAGTTCCAAAACCTAGGGTAAAATCATAATTAAGCAATAAAAACATAGGTCAAACATGGATTTAAGCAATTAAAATAATCAATAAAATGGTGCTTATCATGGGGTTACTTTGGTAGGGTCAGTCGATTGATACCTCTCTCAGTCGACTAGTACCCTAATTTTCTAATTTCTGCTTATTTTTTTTTAGAATTTGAAACTTAGTCAAACCTTGATGTCATGGTTTATTTGGTTATTTGGTATAACCTTTTTGATGGTGTCAAAGAAGGAGAAATGGAAGGTTTAAGTTAGAACATTGGTTTAACTTATTTTTGTGCTAAATTTGAAAATTATATGATAGAGCATAGGTTATGGGGGAGCTTGGATGATTTTATGCTTCATATTATACTATGTTGTTAATTTTTAAATTGTCATTTATGCCTAACTTAAACATATTGTCATACATCAAAAAGTGGGAGATCGTTGGTGCAATCGACCCAAGTTTAATCGGTATGATTATAGGTTTTGATGTGTGTGTCAATAAGTTTAAGTTAGAATTTCATGTTGGTTTGATATGTGTTTGAGTCATGCAAGACTTGGTGGAACACACATGAGGAGCTTGGCGCGATGTGTGGGAGATCTCATCCTAGTGCTCGAGTCCTTGAGTCGGTGACGGATAGTGCATCCGAGGGACGGTCGGACGAGGAGTAACGGAGAGGAGCCGAGTGAAACAACCTTCATGGCATACGCAAACGATGACATCGGGACGAGCCGAGGGCTTGGATGCATCCGAGAGACGAGAGCTAAAGGAACAGAGCTTCAAAGGGTGATTTCGGAAAGGATGAGTGTGAGTGTGTATTGGGACCAGTCGACTGGTCGGGATAACAGTTGACTGATCTTTTTGTAGGTTTCGAACAACAAAGAGCAATCAACTAGCCTGGATGACAGTCGACTGGTCTTTTCGAAATCTAACCATTGGCTGAGCACCAATCGACTGGGGTTGACAGCAGTCGACTGGTGTCGGGGCTGAGCTATTTTGCTAATAGCTCTCTCCTTTATTTAAAAGGAAGCTTTGGGCATGAAGAGGTTACGAAGTAGTGATTGTAAACCTTATTATTTCATGCCCAAAGCTTCCAAAGTCTATTCTCTTTCTTAAACCCTAGCATCTTATAAAGAGGAAGAGGATATTATGAAAGGTTGTTCTCCACTGAGAAGGAAAAAGCTCTAGCCGGACATTATTGGAGACTAATCCATCGACAAATTGAGGGATCATCTACCTCATGGACACGCCGTGGAATAGGAGTAACGAATCTCCGAATCACGTAAAAGATAAGCGTTAGCATTTGTATTCTTGATTTCATTGTTTTATTTTGTTTCCACTTGTGCAAAGCTAACACTTGTAGAAAGAATCAACGGAAGATCGACAACGAGTTATTCACCCCCTCTAGCCATACGATTCATTCCCAATATCTTCCTCGTCTTTTCTTTATCGATTTAGATGATTGAGTGCTTTCTCTTCTTGAGTCTTTGTGTTCCTCTCATGTCTAGAGAGTATATTCCTCATATTCTAGGATTTTGAGAGTATTTGTGATGTGACTTGATGTAAAACTCTATGGATTGCTTATGCCCTTGTATTGATGACATGATTTGACATGATTCTTATTTGATTAAATGCTTCAATGAATGTTTTATGCTTAGATCTCTTAGTGCAAGCTTGATTTGTTGTGTTTGATTGAATGGATATATGCAGTGACCTTCATTTAGGGGATATGCTTAAGGTTATTTACCCGGGGAGCCCTACGTGATAAGGGTGATCCTTTTAACCGAGCAACCTTGAGTGTTCTCTTGATTTAGAGACCATGGACACACAAGGATGATCCTAGCCATGCTCTTAATGAGTTTTTCCTAATCCCGTGCTAGTAGATGGCTTGTGTAATCTAAAATCGTATGACCGGTGGCCCTACATTACAAGGGCTATTCTTTAACCGAACATTCTAAGTTACCTTATCTGTCTAATAGTACTGGATAGCCAATATGGGAGAAACTTCGGTGTAACATTTGTGAGGTCACTCCGGTAATCTAGTTAGGCTTCCTACGAAGCTAAATCATAGAGATCAAGACACTAGCAATCATAGAACATCAAGGACCATCACAAGAAAACCTCAACCCTAGGATATTTCTTCTTCATAGTCTTCATCTTAAGTTCACTTAGCCAGCCTTCTTCCTCTCTTTTCTTTCTAGCTCTCATTCTTGTGCAAATCGCTTTACACATCTACTTAGCTTAGCTAGTTCACTTTAACAAAGCTCTCTAGAGCTTACTAATCAGTCCCTATGAATATGATATCTTTTAATACTTGACTACTTCCTGTGCACTTGCAGGGCAACCATCAAGTTTCTGGTGTCATTGCTGGGAACTGAGCTGCAACATTAGGTGACTAGCTACTGAGCTAGACTAGGTTTTTTTTTTCTTTTTTTTAGTGTAAATATTTTTCTACATACTTATTTATATTTACTATTTTCACTTTTACATCTTCTTTTTTTTCCTTCATCTACAACTGCTTTTTACACATATATACTTGTCAATTTTTGTTGTTCTTCGATATTTGCAACCTATTGCTTGAACTCATCTGAACAAACCCTTAGCAATCATGCTGCAAAGACCCCTGAAGGATTACGTCGCACCCAAATTTGTTCAGGAGTTGAATCCTATCGTAATTCCAAAAATTCATGCCCGTATCTTTATGCTCGCTCTCGCGTTCATCTCTAAGCTTCTAAAAGACCAATTCAGTGGATCAGGAATTGAAGATCTTTAAACACATTTATTGGAGTTTCAGAGATATTGTGATACATTCAGATATAAAGGGGTTCCGCCTGATGCTATTTGATTGTTGGCCCTTCCTTTCGATCTGAGGAACTCAGCTAAGGTTTGGTTAAATACCATGCACCCCTTGAAGTATCAAAACTTGGGAAGATTTAGAGTAGAAATTTCTGAGCAAGTACTTTTCTCCAAGTATAATCACTGCTATAAGGAATCAGATATTGGGGTTCGAACAAAAAAGGTAAGAATCGATATGTCAGGCATGGGACATATATGTAACTTTGATTCGACAATGTCTCCATCATGAGTTAGAAGAGTGGTTACTTATCCATGTCTGCTACATTGGGTTATCCTTCCCCAACAAGCCTTGACTAGATCTTGCCGCAGGATGATCCTTAATGAATAAGACTCTTGACGAAGCTTGTGATTTGATCGACCCAGTGATCAGTAACCTAAATGGATGGTTGAATGAAGGCCTGATCATACTCCCATTTAGAGCTTCTGGATTGAAAAGTAAGGCGAATGAGCATGTTAAAGCTCCCATATTATTAGGTAATTTGATGGACATATACCCTCCTGGTGCGATGAACCACTGAAGCAAAAGCTAAAGGGATTGTTTGTGCCTAAGGAGACAAGCCCCTACCAAAGGGGTTGGACAGTCATTACCCCTATTGCTTCCCCTTTGATCATATCAAAAAATGGGGAAACATAATTAGGGTAAAATTTTTTTTTGTGTTTTTTATTTTTTTTTTAAAAAAAATAAAAAAATTCTTCGAAAAATTATAACGAGTTCTTTCCACTATATCTGAATCATGAAAAATTGAATCTATGAAAATAAATTATTTATCTATTTTTAAAATTTTAATTTCAAATTTCGAGTGAAAAATCATAAAAACGAAAAATATTCAAAAATTTTTGAAAAATTCTCAGTAGATAAACAACATAATTGTGTATAAAAAACATAATTTTTGTAAAAAAATTTCGCACATAAATAATAAAAAACTTATCAGTTTAATACAAATTTAGGAACCCAAAATAAGTTTCTATCTACATACTTAGTTATAAACTTAGACGGAATATAGCTTTTAGTCACTTTTTTAAATTGACTCTTATGGTTTTTAAAATACCAATTTAAATTATCAGGAAAGTTTTTTTTTTGGCGTAAATATGCAATATTAAGTTCTAATTTTTGTACTAAGTTTTTCAAATTATCATTTTCATTTTTCAAAATTTCAGAAGAGGATATAAGTGTCAATTCATTTTTTAATTTTAAAATTTCTTTTTCTAATCTACAATTAGATTTGAGCAAGGCTTTCTCTCCTGCATACAATTGATCATGAGGAAGAAAACAAACCTCACTTATCAGGTCGCTTTCGAAAACGAGGTTCCTCTTTCATCGTCGTTTTCTTCTGACGTCTCTCCCCCTTCATCAGTGCTCCCTTCTTGATGATTTGCCATCAGTGCAAGTCCCGCGTATTCTTGACCTTCCGACTCTTCTGACAAGGACTCATCCCTGGTGGCTTTCAGTTCCTTTTTCTTCTTTGGCTGGTGTTTGAGTTTAGGACATTGGTCCTTTAGGTGTCCCTCCTCTTTTCAGTTGTAGAATCTGATTATTCGCTTCTTTGGGGACCGTCTTCTTTTCTACGTTCTTGAAAATTTGTTACCTTTAAAAAAACTTTTAAAAGAACTTACCATTTTTGTTGTTTCGTCGTCAATCAAGGATTCCCCGTCGAGTTGGATCTTCCTTGTGTTCAGTGTGACGATGTCTGCTTTCTTATTCCTTTCTACAAAATGAGATTCGTGAAGCTCCAAAGTAGAAAATAATTGCTCTAATATACTTACCGCTAAATCTTTCGAAATAAAATACGTGTCGATTACCGAGGTCCATTCAGGGGTTCTCAGAAATGCGTTTAAGATGTACCTTTGAGCGTCGCGACTTGTTACCTTTTCTCCGAGGTTCTCAAGGTCTGTGATTAGTTCTTTTACCTTGACATGTTGATGCACAACTAATTCTCCATCCTCCATCCGGAGGTTTGTCAGTTGGCTTCGAAGAAAGTCTCGTCGTGCCAGTTTTGCCTCTGGGGTACCTTCATGCAATTCCAGAAATTTCTCCCAGAGCTCTTTTACCAAGTTATAATTCCTGATTCGATTTACTTCTTGCGCGGGAAGAACGGCTAGCAGATGAAATTCCGCTTTGTCGTTTGCTACAAAATCCACTTGCTCCTTCTTGGTCCACGACTTTATTTCTTTATCCTTGTCATTGTTGCCTTTAGGAACTGAAAATCTATTTTTCATGATTAGTAGCAGTTCAATATTAGTTTTAAAAAAATACCTGCATTCGACGCTTCCACATCGTGAACTCTCCCTCAAACTTCGGAGGGGGGGGGGGTAGATTACGGCTCCAACCATTTTCTCGAAATTGCTGCAGTCAATGGTTAGTCCTTCTGCAACGACCTGGGCTCTGTACCACTTGTTGGATCGGGTTGGACCGGCTAGAGGGGGTGAATAAATGGTAACAAAATAAAATATAAGGCACTCATCTTTTTTTAAAAAAACTCATCGTTCTGATAATCGGGTCAGACTGGGCGGTTGGACTGGTTGAACTGGGAACTGACTAGATTTCTGATTTGAGTTGACTCTAAAAACCGGCTACTCAAGAACCGGATGCGAACCGTTCTGAACCGGACAAACCAAAAAAATCGGTCAAACCGGATTGGTTTATTTTATTTTTCATTTTTTGATTTTTTCCCTTTTGCAGTTTTGCTTTCTTACTAAAAAATAATAATTGAACAATAAAATATCAAAAACCTAGTTTGCTTTTACCCAAATTCTCAAACGAACAAATTTGCTGTTTGCTTGCAAGAGAGTCGTCGCCGCTAGCCTTTCGTCGCGTCGCGTCGCGCTGCCTCTACCAGCCTCGCCGCGCTACCTTGCCTCCTCTAGCCTCGCCTCATCGCTGCTAGCTGTTGATGCAGTATGGCCCGATTGTTGTTTTGGTGTTGACACCGATTTAAGTTTGGTTGGGCGAATTCGGATTAAGTCCTGGTCGAGCTCTCTGTGTGTAGTTTTTTTTTGCTTAAGCATTCCTGTGAGATTTCTGAGAGTTTTCCTTCTTGATTATCTCGTGTGCTTAACATATATCATCTGGAGACTATTTGTGGGGAGGTTTCTCCACCGAGAAGGAGACTCAGTTTTATCCAGTTCATCGGGGCTTGATCTGCCGACGATCAAAGGATCGCCCACCTCACGGGCATGCCAAGGAGTAGGGGCAAGTTATCCCCGAACCTTGTAAGTCCTCCTTGTTAGCGATCTTGTATTGTTATTTCTGTTCTTGTCTTTGTTTTTCTGTGTTTCCACTGCCGCTAACCCTAAGTGCAGAAAAAGTTGAGAAGTTTTCAAAGAGAGCAAAAATCTGTGTCTGACTACATTCACCCCCCCACCCTCTATAGTCATCCAAGCACCAACAAGTGGTATCAGAGCCTGGGGCTCTTCTCAAACGGCTTAACATCCGAGAGCTTACAACGATGGCTTTGAGAGAAGGTTTTTGCACCAGCAGACCACCCTTCTTCGACGGATCAGATTTTCAATATTGGAGGTCGAGGATGGAGTACTATCTCAAGATGAACATCAACATATGGTTCGCTGTGAAGGAGGGCTTCTCTCCTCCAAAGGATGCTGAGGGAAAAGATCTAGACTTCTCAATGTGGTCGGCTGAGTAAACTCGCAAGGGAGAAGCCGATGCCAAAGCTGTTGTCACCTTGCAATATGGGATGACCAAAGAGCAGCTAATCAAGGTTGGCCCCTTCACCT
Source organism: Boesenbergia rotunda (assembly GCA_024364735.1). NCBI lineage: Eukaryota > Viridiplantae > Streptophyta > Magnoliopsida > Zingiberales > Zingiberaceae > Boesenbergia > Boesenbergia rotunda. Next base: position 231,893 of record JAGFNQ010006063.1, read on the forward strand.
CTGCCAAAGATCTATGGAACAAGATTATTGAGCTTCACGAAGGCACTCAAGATACCCGAAGAGCCAAGAGAGACCTATTTCTCAGCCAACTCCAGAACTTGACAATGACAGAGAATGAAACTGTAAGTATACTTCATGGTCGGTTCAAGGAAATCGTCAACGGCTTGCATTCCATCAATGAAAAGGTAGAAAACCGAGATCTTGTAAGGTATGTCCTTAAATCATTTCCTAGGAATGCCTTGTCGTCATCCATGGTGGATGCCTACAAGGTATCCAAAGACTTATCAATTGTCAAATTAGAAGATCTATTTTGCGAAATAGAATTACACGAGATCGCTAACCAAAGCCCAAAAGAGAAAGGGCTGGCTTTTGTGGCAGGAGACAGAAGAAAGAAGAAGGAGAAGAAGAAAGAAAAGGAGGAGGAGAAGAACACCCATTACTTTGCTTTCATGGCAATAGATGACTCGGATGAAGGAAGGAGTGATAACGAATCAAGGAGCTCCTCAACCGCGACTTCATCATCTTCGGATGATGAAGAGGTAATCTCTCCCGAGTTGGATAAGTGCTATAGGACAATTGCATGCTTAATGTCCACAGAGAAGGAGAAGAAGGTGTAGTTGAATTCTAAACTAGAGACTGCCATGGTTGAATTGGGTGAGATGATTAAATCGAGTAAGTGAAGAAAATTGTCGAGAGGATCGAAAAAAGACTTTCTTAGCCTCTGAAGAATTCTATGGATTGATTGTGCTAAGGGCAAACAATATGCTCAGGTATGGATTTGAAGGTGTCATCCACCAATTCATTAAATCAAAACTTATCCTTAGAGGGTGTGACTTTCATTCTTGGACCTACAAAAATTCTAGGACGAGTTGTCTGCTTCTGAGAAGGTTGTCTGATTATGCCTCCCTTCTCTGGTGTTGTCACTGACTTTTGTTTTTCTATTTTTGCTATTATCTTTGTGTTGTCCTTTGTTTTGTAATGACATGGGGAAAAATCTCTATTATAAATAGATTTCACTTTTTGAAACGTGTTTTGATTGCGTGTGTTGGATATGTATTTTTGATTTGTTTTTGCCATGTTCGCTCTAAGTAGTGTTGAACAATGAGTGACCATGCTAGCGGTTTTGTCATTAGGCTAAGCTTCTAGCTTAGGATAAGGAGTTCCGAGCCAACCAAAACTGAGACAATGAGAGTGTCATCGATTGAGACTGACACACAGATTATGCCAAGATCTAAGAATAAGTCAGGATAAAGTACCAAAAAAATGATAATTTTTGAAAGATATAAAAAATAATTTTGATAAAAAAAAGGATTTAAAGAACATAAGTTATAAGATATCCTAACTTATCACTTGTTGATGAGCGTAGTCTAGATACATTTCTACCCTTGTTTTAATATTTATTCACTTGTTTCTATTGATTCTAATTTACGTAGTTATACTCCTACTTAGATTTTTATCAGTATATTTTCTTTACCTAGTTTGGAGATCTGCTCTTTTCTTATTTTCATTGACAAGGAGTGATTTGGAGAGAAATGGACAAGAAATAAAGCTAAATGATCATTGGGATTAGAGCTGGATGGAGTTGTAGCTGATCAAACTTGGAACTGTAGGAGGTCGTGTGAGCTCACCTGACCCAGTGTCGTTCACATGGAGTGTTGTGCCATCTGACATAGCCCCGTGCCCTTTCTACGAGGATGGAATAGCGGGGTCGTACCCCTAGCATGCGCCCAGGCAGAGGGTCGTGCAACCCGGGTATAAAAGTGGAAACCCTCTCTTTTTCTTGAAGAGCAGGGTTTTCCCCTTGGGGAGACATACCCAAAACCATCCACTTTCTTTCGGCGACTTTCAACAATCCAATGATGATCTCTAGAGCTCTCCATCATCATAAAGGCTTGGGTTGGTTTGGAAGACTCTCCACGATGGAAGGATAAGCATTTCTCTCTTCTGTTTGTGCAATCAACCCATGTTTGATCTGTATGATAATAAGTTTTGATGTGTGTATCAATAAGTTTAAGTTAGGATTTGATATTGGTTTGATGTGTGTTTGAGTCATGCAGGACTTGGTGGAGCACACATGAGGAGCTTGGCATGGCCAAGTGTGGGAGATCTCATCCTGGTGCTCAGGTTCTTGAGTCAGTAAAAGATAGTGCATCCGAGGGACCATCGAATGAGGAGCAACGGAGTCATGCAGAGGGAAGCAAACTTCAAGGCACACGAGAAGGATGGCATCAGGATAAGCCGAAGGCTTGGATGCCTACGAGGGATGGGAGCCAAAGGAAGAGAGCTTCAAAGGGCGACTCCAGAGAGGATGAATATGTGTGTGTATTGGGACTAGTCGATTGGTGGGGATACCAATCGACTACTCATTATGTGGGTTTCGAACAGCAAGGAGCAGTGCCAGTCGACTGGTCTATTCGAAATCTAACCATTGGTTGAACACCAGTAGATTGGAGTTGGTAGCAATCGATTAGTGTCGGGGCTGAGCTATTTAGTTAACAACTCTCTCCTCTATTTAAAAGAAAGCTTTGGGTCATGAAGAGGTTACGAAGTAGTAATTGTAAACCTTATTATTTCATGCTCAAAGCTTCCAAAGCCTACTCTCTTCCTCAAACCCTAACTTGCATCTTGTAAATAGGAAGAGGACATTGTGAGAAGTTGTTCTCCACTGAGAAGGAGAAAGTTCTAGCTAGAGATTGTCGAGGACTAATCCACCGACGGATTGAGGGATTGTCCACCTTAAGGACACACCGTGGAGTAGAAGCAAGGAATCTCCTAACCACGTAAATGATAAGTGTTAGCATTTGTATTCTTAATTTCATTGTTTTATTTTGTTTCCATTTACGCAAAGCTAACACTTATAGAAAGAATCGATGGAAGATTGACAATGAGCTATTCACCCCCTCTAGCCATACAATCCATTCCCAATAAGTGATATCCGAGCTAGGTTTGTTTTGGAGTAACTCATCATCAACTAAAACATCAAGATTGCCTTTTCAGAGGGATATAGCATCGTACGACCACCTTTCTTCGACGGCAATGACTTTGCATATTGGAAAGGTAGGATGAAATATTATTTAATGAACGATATTGAAAATTGATTTAGTATTGTAGATGGTTTCGAGATGCCGAAGGATGAGAGTGGAGTACCTCTCCCAACCAAAAATTGAACAAAAGAGATAATGAAGAAAGCTCAAGCAAACGTAAAGACCACAACAACTCTACAATATGGCCTTTCCAAGGAGCAACTAAGTAAAATTGGACCATTCAAATCCCCCAATGAGCTTTGGGAAAAGTTTATTGAATTAAATGAAGGATCGAGTGAATCAAAGAGAGCCAAGAAAGATCTCTTGGTAGCCTAATTTCAATCCTTCACCATGAAGACCAATGAGACCGTGAGTTAATTGCACAGTAGATTCAAGTAAAATTGTCAATGAGCTTCATATAATAGGTGAGAAAATTGATGATAGAGATCTTGTAAGGTATATGTTTCAATCCTTCCTTAGAACTATCTTATGAGCTTCAATGGTTGATGCTTATAAAGTCTCTAAGGATCTCTCTTTAGTTAAGTTTGATAAATTATTTTACAAGTTTAGTTAAATTCAAATCCGCCAGGTCCTAGTGAGTGAAGCTAGGTTGAAAGAAGTCCTGGTGAGTGAAGCTGGGCATGGAGTCTTGGTCCGGGGGACTAAGCACGAGTTAGAGAGGGCTAGGGAGCTCATTCTCTTAACTTAGAGTTGAATTGGGAGTCGCTGGATCGGTCTGGTGACCGATCAGGGAGTTGGCACAAACTCCTGTTGTGGATCGGTCTGGTGACCGAACCAAGGACTTCTGATCGCTCTGGTGACTGATCAGGGAGAGAACAGGATGGTTTCTGTTGAGCTTCTGATCGTTCTGGTGAACGATCAGAGAGAGGTCAGTAGCTTTGGGAAGAGACCTTGATCGATCAGTGTGACCGATCAAAATGTCGGAGGTTTCTCACCCTGACCGATCAGGATGGCTCCTGATCGGTCAGGGATTGACCTGATCGGTCACCAGACCTATCAGGGCACAACCTGATCGGTCTGGTGACCGATCAGGAGGCTTTGGTTGGAAAAAGTTGAAGGTTCGGTCTTCAGCTGTTGGATCGGTCTGATGACCGATCCCCAATACTTGATCGGTCAGTGTGATCGATCATAAGAAGTCCGCGATCCCCAGTTTCTCACTGTGGACCGATCAGGCTGGAGCTTGATCATTCAGGGCTTACCCTGATTAGTCTGGTGACCGATCAGGGTAATCTCTGATCGGTCTGGTGACCGATCAGTAGCTGTAACTTTGATTTGAAATCGCTGTCAGACGTTCTGATCGCGTCTGTTTTTCTCTGTGTTTTCTCTGCTACTTGCTGATTTGTTTGATACGCATTTGCTAAGCCTCTGATCAGTGTGCAGGTTAGACAAGGAGGATTCAAACAATGGAGGAGAGTCAACTGGGGGCTTTCCATTGAGCAGGTTTGTATGTATTCTCTTCTCAGGTTTCAACGGCTTCCGAGGCACGCGACTGGCGACTGACGGAGGCTCACCTGAAGAGGTCTTCAGTGGACTGAGTGCTCAGGGAGGTCAGTGGATTCAGGCTGTGCTCAGTGGATGCTGACAAAGCTTGGCGACGAGGAGAGGAAGCTTAAGAAGAAACTGGGAAGCAGAGGAGCAAAAGAACGATCAGAAAAACGAGTGAAGTTTTTGCTGTGGGATTGAGCTCTCTATGTGTAGTTTTCTTGCTTAAGCATTCATGTGAGATTTCTGAGAGTTTTCCTTCTTGATTGTCTCGTGTGCTTAACATATATCATCTGGAGACTATTTGTGGCGAGCTTTCTCCACCGAGAAGGAGGCTCAGTTTTATCCGGTTCACCGGGGCTTGCTCTGCCGACGATCAAGGGATCGCCCACCTCACGGGCACGCCAAGGAGTAGGGGCAAGTTATCCCCGAACCTTGCAAGTCCTCCTTGTTAGCGATCTTGTATTGTTATTTCTGTTCTTGTCTTTGTTTTTCTATGTTTCCGCTGCCGCTAACCCTAAGTGCAGAAAAACTTGAGAAGTTTTCAAAGAGAGCAAAAATCTATGTCTGGCTACATTCACCCCCACCCCCCCCCCCCTCTATAGCCATCCAAGCACCAACACTAGCCTCACCTCGTCTCCAGCCTCATTGCGTCGCCGTGCTGGCATATGATGGCAACAATATATGACATATTTGGAAGTGTAATTTTGCATGTGCTTTACTAGTGTCCCCTATTTAAGTGTTTATGAGTGAATAAATGCTATCGTGATATTGTTTTAACTTCTAATAAGATTCTTCAATTCGTATTCAGATTTCTTGAATTTAATGGTTTTAAACTTGAATTTTTCTTTGAAACTAATCATTTTTTCAATAATACCGTACTGAGTTACTGACAAAACAGATATCATATGCTCGACCTTGTTGATCTAATCTTGAATAAAGTAGTTAAATATGTTGTTAGTTTCATATATTTATATAAATACATACTTTATTATATACCGGTTATATCCCGGTTAGACCCCCGGTTAAATGGGTTGAACCTCTGAACCCTTGTTTCGACCGGTTCGATGTCTAGTTCGGTTCTCAGAATCTTAAAAAAACTTGGTTGCAACTATGAACGTTGCTTCCAAGGCAGTGGATGCTCAATAAAAATCTCCTTATATGGCAGAGAAGCCTTACAACAACAGCGCACTAGACTTAACAGATTTTGCAAATGAATGAATTGATTTTTAAAGCTAAAACTCTAAGCATATTTATAGCCTTAGAGAATAAATCTGGATTGTTGATTGTTGCTAATTTTTCTCTTGGACGTTGATCCATGGATGCAATCTGGACGGTTGATCTTGCATTGGATAAAACTGCATCCATTGGATCTGATTAAAGGATAAGGTATTATCCTTTAAGAGATAAAGTTTAATTAAAACTTTATTTTCTACTTGAGACTATTGGATCGAGAAAAACGATAGAGGGGGGGGGTGAATATCGTTAAAACCTTTTTCTCGGATTAAGGAAAGTGTAAATGCAGCGGAAACAAAACAATCACACAAAAACACAAGTATTTTACTTGGTTTGGAGTCGCGGTCGGCTCCTACTCCAAGGCCCACGGTCCTTGACCGTTTACTTTGGGCAATTCTATAATCACGCAAAAGCTTTACAAATTTCAGTACAAGAATATTGCAGTAAATGAAAAGAGCTACACTTTTTGTTACCGACGCCCGATGTAGATCGTACTTTGGAGTAGAGGGTCGTCGTTGGCGCTGGAATCTCGAAATCAGAGTTTGCCAGAGTGGAGCGCTTCAACGAAAAGCTTTGGAGCGTTAGAAAGTTGTTCTTCTGAAGCCTTGGGGTCGAGCACCCTTTTATAGTGCTCCTGGGGGCGCCTGAGATGTCGGGGGCGCCTGACACGTGCCTTCATTTGCGGAAAACTCAATTCGCAGCTCGGTCAGCGCTTATCCCCTTCGACTCGGCCTCTGGAGCTGACTGGGGTGCCCGGGACCTCCTGGGCGCCTAGCTTGACTTGGCCCGCTGGCTTCGTGGCTGATTTGCTTCGATTACCTCTTTGACTTTGACCTTGGGCGCCCGTGACCTCCGGGGCGCCTAGCCCAGTGTGGTTTTGAAGCGTTCTTGCTTCCTTGTAGTTTTGGCTTTGACCTTGGGCGCCCGGGACCTCCCGGGCGCCAAGCCCTGCTGCCTGCCCCCTTCCTTTGGGGCGTTCTGAGCTGCAACAACACATTCCTTCGGTCCCTGCAACCAAGGTTAGTTCTAAAACATACAAAGCAAGAATATTAGTCAATATTTACAGTCGTAGCTGTCTTGGTTCTGACTTCGGGTCTCCCAAATGGAACCCTAGGTCGAGCCGACGCCTACTGTTCCCTCAACGGGGAACGCGTCCTCACCTACTCCTCTCAGGAGAGTTTACCTTTTGCCAACCGGCTCCTCCAGTTGGACTTTTGCCCAATCACTCTGACCAGGGATGACATAGGTGCTGAACCCTTTGCCATTACCAATCCTTCAGTTAGACAACAAGAGCATCTTAACTTCTGAACCCTTTGCCATTATCAAAACCCAGGTTTGACTTAGGTGCTGCCTGCAACAACAATCTCCCCATTTTTGATTTATGACAACCCGGTTCAAAAAGTTAAGTTAAACAATAATAATAGGTAAAGTATCAGTTTTAATTTCCACCCCAGGAAGAAATCTCCCCTTGAGTTTTTCAAAAATTCATGGGGTTTTTTGAAAAACTTTTCTAAGTCTAAAATTGAAAAAGTTTTTCAGGTTTTCAATACTTAGAAAACTTTTAAGAAGTGATTTTTGAGTAAGAAAAGATTTTCATAATATTTTGAGTTGGGCACTTAGAAAATTTTTCAACACATCTAGCTTTTAGCACTTAAAAAATTTTCAGGAGAATTTTGAAATTAACACTTAGAGAATTTTCCACCACAAAAATTTTTTTAGAGTAAGTGCTTAAAATTTTTGTCAGCAATTTTAAGTTAAGTACTTAAAATAATTTTCAAAACATTTTTGTTTTTGTACTTTAGAGAGAACAAAAATTTTCTAAAGTTAAATAATTTTCAAGCAGTTTTAATACTTTGAATAAAATTTCATGCAGAATTTTGAATTTATAACTTAGACAAATTTTCAGAGAAATCTTAGAGCACGTACTTAGAATATTAACTTTCAAAAGGAACTTAAGTACTTAGAGAACTTTATTTTTTGAAAAAAAGAGATAAAGGTTTTGAAAAAAAATTTAATATGAATTTTTTTTTAAAACTCCTTCTTTTCTCTCCTTTCCAATCTCTCCCCCTTTGCCACATATAAAAAAAACTGAGTAATAAAAATAAGGTGTTGTACTGAACCAATTCTAAGTTTAAACTGGACCAAATCAATTTAAATTTTCTCTTTCGGGTCCTGTCTAGCCCAATTAGCTACTTACTAACTGTTATAAACTGTAGCTTTTGCTAGGGTTAGTCAAGTTAATTGATCTGATCAAGTTAGATTTTCTAAGCTTGACACTTAATCTGATTGTTGTTTAGTTGGTATTTAGTGTCCCAATTACTGCAGATGCACTGACTTAAAGCATCTTGAATCAAGGTATAGACCTAAGCATCTCAACCCAGTCTAGGTTATCAATCAAAAGTACCCTAAGGTGCTTGTGAGATGCTGGCTTCTAGATCTATAGGTGCATGCGGTTCTAGGATTAGGGCCTAAGCTAAGTCCATTTGCGAAAAAGCCCTAGTTTTGAAGGGGGTATGTTTTGAAAAAAAAACTAAGTCGGAAAATCATTTTTAAAAAATAAAAAAGATAAAAAAAATGATTTTGCAAATGAAATAAGAAGTAAATCAGTTTTTGAAAAGAAGCATAAGTAGAGCAGTCATATTCTACCAAGCATAACCCTAACATAGTAATTGGTAAAATGCAGATAACTCATCAAGTAAACAACTAGCAACTAGATATGATAAGTGCATAGAAGTCAACTGGTCAAAATGAGGACCAGCACAGTCAAACATGAGTCAAACATCTGTCAAACATCAGTCAATAGTACTATAAGGCAGCTGAAGTCATCTGGAGTCTAAGAGGAGGGGCCCGGAGGAAAGAATGGACCGGGCTGCCAAGATTGGAACAAGGACATCATCTCGTCATGTCGGGCCTGATTTGCCTCATGTTCGGCTCGGAGGGCATTCATGTATTCAATGTGATGTGCCTCTCTCGCCTGGCGATCTGCTAGAATAGCTTCCATGTGCTCGTTATGGTAGGTTCAGTTTACATCGTGCCCTGCTTGAATCACGCCGACTAACTCGACGTAGTGAGCTTCCTCTTCCTCTCGGAGGCTATGGACCTCTGTTTGAAGTAGTGTCAGTTTCTCGTCGATCGTCGGAGGTGGGGGCTCGTCTATGTGCTCTCGAATCTCGACAGCGAGATCTGCAACGTCGACCTCTACCTCCTCATCGGAATCGTTCTAGGCTCCGGCTCTCTGGCGTCTCCATGATAAACCCCCAGTAACCGAGACCTCTATACCCGCTAGGGAAAAATTTCTATACCCAATTTTGTTAAATTCAGTCATCGTGGTCATCTCTCCATCGGTAATATCACGACCATGATGATGAAGAAGAGAAGTGATGATGTGGCAGTAAGGGGGTGCGTACCCGACCCTGAGTAGTAACACTGGATGCATGTAGAATGGTGTGGAACATGTAAAGTCCAATATCTATGTCTAAGTGATGGATCAAGGCGTACAACAAGAAGGTATGGAATGGTCGCATGGTCGCGACATCCCTAGTGGTCAAGGGAAGAATGCAACGGACCAGAACTCTATAAAGAGCGTAGTCCTGGACCTGGAGATCTACTGATTGAAATCGTCTAACCAATGGGTTTCGGGCATTTATATAGAAATATGAATAAAGGGTGTCCAGATCAATATGGGAGTATGGAGGAGCAAAGGGAGGATCTCTAGGAGGATAACAGCAGAAGGTGGATTGGGAATGTTGTAGTCCAAGGAATCTGTTAAACAACGAGGGTGTGATAGTCAAAGGCATCCCCTGTACCGTGGTGACATAGCTAAGGTCATCTTGTCTTACTAGGTTGTTATAAAACTCTGCACATAGGGTTGTGTTCACAGGATGAGTGCAGAAGACAAGATGATCAAGCTGATAGAAATTGATGACGTCCATAGCTAATGGACAGGACTGAGTGAAAACCTGCCTATTTAGGAAACTTGTCTTGATAGGTTTATAGGTCGTCCTAGTGAACTTATTGAATAGTTCTAGGGTCAGAAACCTAGGGTCAGGGCTAGGCTCGGTTCCGGGGTTGATCCAGTAGCACGATGTTTTCTAAAATTATAAGAAACATGCATTTAAGGAGCGAAAATAAAAAAATAATTTTAAATGCATAAAAATGATACCTAGGAGCCATGGTCGAAGTTGGACATTTGAGGATGCGAGAAGGACTTTCGGGCGCCTTGGGAGGAGAAGAGTTAGGGATGAAAATTTGTTTTGGGGTGGCAAATGAAGGGGGTTTCGGTGGCTTTATATAGAGGTTGGTCGGGCGCCCGAGAGGCCTCGGGCGCTTGGTTCAGCTGTAAGCTGCCTTTTGCAGCTTTTTTTGCCTTGACGTTGTCCTTGGGGGCGCCCGTGAGGGTCTGGGCGCCTGCAGTTAGTTGTCATTCGTGGCAGCTTTTGTTGCCTTGCATTGATATAAAACCATAGGCGCCCGATAGGTCATGGGCGCCCGGGTTAGCTGGGTAGAGTTGACAGCTTTTGCTGTCTTGGTTGAAGAGAAAGTTGAGGGCGCCCGAAGGGTCACGGGCGCTCGAGCTGACCATGGTTTGACTATTGACCAGTTTGACTGTTTGACCAGGTTTGACATGGTTTGACTCTATTGACCATCCAACAATCAAGTTAATTCAGCTCTAAATTCAATGTTCTTACTTGACAAAAGTACAGAAACTGGCTTTTGAGTTAAGTTGAGTCCTAACTATCTCACCCGGTATAAAGTTATCAATCACGTTAACCTTATGAGTTTTTGTGAGACAGGACCATGATTAATTTTGAAAAGTTAAATTAATTTTAAAAATATTTAATTATGCTTTAAATTTAAAAAAATGGTTGAATATAAGATTAATTGAAATTTGTGTTAGATTCAAATCTGACAATAGTAAAATGAATTTGGTTTTCAATAATCGGCTTCCAGGTCTTGGCGAGGCACTAGGCCTTCTTTGGCCGTAGCCTTATTGGATCATCAACCCTTTCCTTGACAAAGCCTTTTATTGAAAATCCATCTTCAAGTTACTTCTTGAAAGATTTTGGTCTAACTAGCTTGGGTCTTGGATCGGTAACTTCGGCTAGTTCCGCCAAAATGGCTTCCCTAACGTACTATCATCTCACCTCCACCCAATACTATGTTGTTCAAATTTCAGTTAATCATTTTAGTCCTTAATCTAACCAGTCCTAGGTCTAAGCATGATAATTTGCAGAAAATAAATAAACAAGCAAGCATACAATTTTAAAACAAAAAAGAATTTATCTAACTATAAAAATTATTTTTAAGTTGGCTCCCCCTGGACTAAAGCCACGGTAATGATTAGGCAAGATATGAATCTTGTCCTTGGGGATCCAATACTGGTTTGGTCCAGCATGGTTGTTCAGGCAATGTTTAGGTACCCATGCCTGAACTTTGGGTCTAGATTGGTTCAATACAGCATAGTATGACCTTTGTCTAGCCTTGGTTCGATACCCTAACCCGGATCGATTTAGAACAGACTTCTGTTTTCCAAGGATCATGTCAAGACCCTTAGAACCCGAAGCGAATTGTTCTAAGGCCGCTCTAAGGTCCTTGCCTTGAGTTTTCAAGGAGGAGTTCTCATTCTCAAGCTTTTCAACTTGAGTAGAGGTTCCTTCTTGAACCTTCTCAGTAAAAGATCTAGAGTCAGCTCCCTCTTTCAGGAGTTTTACTTCCTGTCGGAGGGACTCGACTCGGATTTTGGCTTTCGCCAAGTCACTAGACAGGTAAGCAATTAATTCTGCTAATTCAATTTTAGAATAACCACTTATAGTTATTTTTCCGTCCTCCGAAATCGTGAACTTTCCGTCGTCCGGCTCCGATTCTGATCCGGTGTCGATGTCTTTCGAAGCAGTCAAGACGAGCAGGTTTGATTGTGGGGCCTCTTCTTCTTCTTTGGATGAAGACTCGCCCCACGTGGCTTGAAGGGCCTTCTTCCTTCTTGTCTTCTTGGCTTCTTTCAAATAGGGCACTCCGATTTGTAGTGTCCCTTCTTGTTGCATTCATAGCAGGTTACGTTTGATTTGGTCTTGGTTGTTGATGGTTCAGCTGGATCTTCCTTCTTTCGGTTGGCTTTTTTCTGTTGGTCAAACGCTTCAGCTCCTTGTAGTAGCCCCGGGCTAGCCGAACCAATTTGGGTTGATCCCCTTCGCTGTCTTCTGAGTCTGAGTCAAACTCGGGTGCAGGTTGAGGCTTTTTCTTGGCCACCTTTCCTTGGGGTTTTCCTACAAGAAAAGCAATACCTTTCTCGGATAAAGTGCACTTAGTCTACTCATGTAATTCTAGTTCAGAAAATAACTCGTCTAATTTAACTTTGGAAAGATCCCTAGAAACTTTGTACGCATCTACCATAGATGCCCACAAAGTATTTCTCAGGAAGGCGTTTAGGGTATACCTGATGAGGTCACGGTTTTCTACCTTGTGACCGATTGTATGTAGACCGTTCATCAGCTCCTGGATCCTGGCGTGGAGCTGGGTTGCTGACTCATTTTCGTTCATCTTGATTGTGTACAATTTGTTCAGTAGTAGGTCCCTTTTGCTGATTCGGGTGTCGGAGGTACCTTCGTGCAACTCGATCAACTTACTCCAGAGTTCCTTCGCACTGTTGAAGGGTCCCACCCGGTTCAGTTCTTCTTTGGTTAGTCCGCATTGGAATGTCTGGGTTGCCTTTGCATCAGCCTCGATCTTCTTCTTCAGCGAGGCGCCCCATTCTGTGTAATGCTGTGCCACTCCTTCAGATTTCTTGGGGATTTCCAAACCAGATTGGATTATCATCGACATATCCACCTGAGTTTTCAGGTGGACTTCTATCTGACTCTTCCAGTAGGAGAAGTCTTCTCCACTAAAGAGTGGTGGTCTGGCTGTGCTGAACCCCTCTTGCATGGCCATTAAAATTTCTGAGATGACAAAAACAGAAAAAGAACTTGTCCCAAGACTTAGTCTTGGATTAGTAGTGCGGGAATAAGATAATTAAAAAGAAATGATCAGGTGGTGTTGCACCAACCTCGATTTACGAGAAAAATTCGAAAGAAATTTTTTTTTCGTAAAATCCGAAAAACTCCCAAATTGGTGGTTGCACCAAATTTGAGCCACCCGCTTGGATACCACTTGTTGGATCGAGAAAAATGATAGAGGGGGATGAATATCGTTAAAACCTTTTTTCGGATTAAGGAAAGAGTAAATGCAGCAGAAACAAAACAATCACACAAAACACAAGTATTTTACTTGGATCGGAGTTGTGGTCTGCTCCTACTCCATGGCCTACAGTCCTTGACCGTTTACTTTGGGCAATTCTATAATCGCACAAAATGTTTACAAATTTCAGTACAAGAATATTGCAGTAAATGATAAGAGCTACACTTTTCGTTACCGACGCCCGATGTAGATCGTACTTCGGAGTAGAGGGTCGTCGTCGGCGCTGGAATCTCAAAATCAGAGTTTGCCGGAGTGGAGCGCTTGAACGAAAAGCTTTAGAGCGTTAGAAAGTTGTTCTTCTGAAGCCTTGGGGTCGAGCACCCTTTTATAGTGCTCCTGGGGGCGTCTGAGTCATCGGGGGCACCTGACACATGCCTTCATCTGCGGAAAACTCAATCCGCAGCTCGGTCAGCGCTTATCCCCTTCGACTCGGCCTCTGGAGCTGACTGGGGCGCCCGGGACGTCCTAGGTGCCTAGCTTGACTTGGTCCGTTGGCTTCATGGTTGATTTGCTTCGATTACCTCTTTGGCTTTAACCTTGGGCGCCCGGGACCTCCGGGGCGCCTAGCCCAGTGTGGTTTCGAAGCGTTCTTGCTTCCTTGCTGTTTTGGCTTTGACCTTGGGCGCCCGGGACCTCCCGAGCGCCTAACCCAGCTGCCTGCCCCCTTCCTTTGGGGCATTCTGAGCTCCAGCAACACATTCCATCAATCTCTGCAACCAAGGTTAGTTCCAAAACATGCAAAGCAAGAATATTAATCAATATTTATAGCCGTAGCTATCTTGGTTCTGACTTTGGGTCTCCCAAATGGAAGCCTAGGTCAAGCCGACGCCTATTTTTCCCTCGATGGGGAACGCGTCCTCACCTACTCCTCTCAGGAGAGTTTATCTTTTGCCAACCGGCTCCTCCAGTTGGACTTTTGCCCAATCCCTCTGACCAGGTCTTCGTGCCCAACTTACGGTCAGGTCTTCGGTGCCCAGCCCCTTGCCAGGACTTTTTGCCCAGTCCTTGACCAGAACTTCTTTGCCCGACCTCCGTTCAGGTCTTCTTGCCTAGTCCTTGACCAGGACTTCTTTGCCCTGCCCTTTGCCAGGACTTCTTGCCTAGTGCACCTTGGACTTCTTCCTGCACACTCAGTGAACATGTTAGACAACAATAGCATCTTAACTTCTGAATCTTTTGCCATTATCGAAACCCAGGTTTGACTTAGGTGCTGCCTGCACCAACAGAGACTTCACTGTTATGATCTCCAAGTGGTAACATCAACAACAACTTGTTAACTTCGCCTGCTAACCTAATTGGTAAGCATGGAGACATGAGTTGGTTGAGGTTTCGACTTCGATTCCTCTTAGCAACAAAAAAATCCTCCTTTTTTCAGGCGTCTAGTTTGACTTGGTCAAACTGGCCAGTCTTTTGGTTCTTCGTCTTCTGGGTGATTTCTGGCCAACCGTAGTTAGGCTCACCTGAACCCGACTCCGGCCTTTTACCCCTCGAGCATGCTTCCTCCTGGCTTCCCGTCCCTCAAGCGTCACGTACGTCCTTCTCGATCCACCGGTGTACTCTTCCGTAGTTTCCGTGTACCTCGGATTGTACCGAACCCATCGACTCACTTTCCCGCACAATCCTTCTCGTCCACTACGTCTTACGCTCGACTTCCTCTGTACCTAAGCTCCTGCACACTTAGTAGAGGGATTAAATACACCAGGACCTAACTTAAATCGGTTGATCACATCAAACCAACCAGGGGTACTTACAATTACCCCGTATCAAACAATGATACACAAGAGATGGAAGGTGCCCAGAGATCAATCTCAGATTATGAACAAGTCATTATAATAAAATCGAGTGTTAATATGCCTGAGATTCTTGCACCACTAGTGGAGCTAAAGCTACTTCCTTCAAATTTGAGATGCGAATTTTTGGGATCAAATTCCACCCTACTAGTGATAGTAAGTGCAAGTCTGAATGAAGATGAGACAAATAAATTATTGAAAGTGCTAAGCATGTACAAGAAGGTGGTGGGATATACCATTGAGGATATTAAGAAAATCAGTCCTTTGATATGTATGCACACAATCCTACTTGAAGATGATCAAAAGTGGTTAGTAGAATACCAAAGAAGACTGAATCCCAACATAAAGGAAGTAGTCAAGAAAGAGGTTCTAAAATTCCTTTATATAAGAATTATATATCCCATATCTAATAGCTCTTGGGTAATCTCGGTGCTTGTAGTCCCAAAGAATGGGGGATAACGATTGTCGAGAATGGAAACAATGAATTGGTTCCCACTAGGACAGGTACTGGATGCCGAATGTGCATCGATTATCGAAAGCTGAACAAGGAAACAAGGAAAGATCATTTCCCATTTCCCTTCATCGATCAAATGCTTGAGAAACTTGCTAAGTACTCTTACTTTTGTTATTTGGAAGGATACTACGGATTTTTACAGATCCCCATACACCCTCATGATCAAGAGAAGACCACCTTCACTTACCCCTATGGGACCTTCGTTTATCGACGGATGCCTTTTGAGCTCTATAATGCACCGGTAATATTTCAACACTACATGATGTTCATTTTCTCAGACATAATTGAAGAAATTATGGAGGTATTTATGGATGATTTCTCCATTTATGGGATAAATTTTGATGTCTGCTTGCACAACCATTCAAGTGTATTACAAAGATTCAAAGAGGTGAACCTAGTCTTGAATTGAGAAAAATGTCATTTCATGGTCAAAAAGAGCATTGTCCTAGGGCATAAAATATCCGAGAATGGGATTGAGGTCGACAAGGCAAAGATAAAGGTGATTGAGAAGCTACCTCCATCGATCAATGTCAAAGGGGTCAGAAGTTTTCTGGGGCACATGGGATTCTATCATCGATACATAAAGGGGTTTTCGAAAATCTCCAAGCCCCTAACCAACTTGCTCATTAAAAACGCAGATTTTTATTTTGACCAGCAATGTGAAGAGTCCTTTCAAAAGATTAAGGGGGGCCCTAGTAATAACTCCAATAATTCAAGCACTGGATTAGGGACTGCCGTTTGAAATAATGTTCGATGCTAGTGACTTTGCTGTGGGAGCGGTGTTGGGACAAAGAAGGGATAAAAAGCTTCATGCGATCTACTACGCTAGCAAAACATTGGATGATGTACAAATCAACTATGCTACTATAGAAAAGGAATTGCTAGTGGTAGTCTTCGCCTTTGATAAGTTTATATCATACTTGGTTGGGTCGAAGGTGATAGTGTACACAGATCACACAGTTATCTGATACCTATTAAACAAGAAAGATGCTAAGTTGTGGCTCATCAAATGGATTCTGCTTCTGCAGAAATTTGAGTTGGAAATCAGGGATAAAAGGGGTAAAAAAATATTGTGGTGGACCACTTGTTCAGAATCTGCCCAGAGGCAAAAAAGGAAGTGCAAAATGACCTACCAATTAATGACTCTCTATCGAATGAACACATGATGTCAGTTTCTTGTACAAATGCACCATGGTATATTGATATTGCAAATTACCTTGCTAGAGAAATTTCTCCAACAAACCTTAGTGCACATCAAAAGAAAAAGTTCTTCGCAGATGTCAAATACTATATATGGGATGAACCCTAGCCTATTGTACAAGAAATGTGAAGATGCTCTCTTTCAAAGATGAGTAGAGAGATATTGTATCAGTGTCACTCGTCATCATATGAAGGTCACCTAGGAAGTATGAAGACAGTTATAAAGATTTTACAGGTCGGGTTCTATTGGCCTCATATATTCAAGGATGTTCGAGACTTTGTGCAGTCCTTTGACCATTGCTATAAGATGGGAAACATCACCAAGCAACATGAGATGCCCCAAAATTATATTATTGAAGATGAGCTGTTTGACGTCTAGGGTGTTGACTTAATGGGATCATTCTCGTCCTCCTATGACAACAACTATATTTTAAAGGCGATGGGCTATATCTCCAAATGTATAGAAGTCATTGCTTCACCTTCTTGCGATGCTAAGATAGTGATTGAATTATTCAAAAAGGTAATCTTTCCATGTTTCGAAGTGTTAGTAATATGAGAGAAGTGTCCTAAGGCAATCGTCTTATGATTGTAATCATTTACTTTAATAAATGAATATTCACTATTTGAGTGTACATGTTTGTGTATTTGATTGAGATCTTAAACTCATTTACTGAATGTCCGCAATACAATTCACAGCATGAGAGAATTTGTGATGAATTCACAACTAGTGATTATCTCTACATGTGCAATTGTGAAGTATTGAAATTGTCCCTAGTCGATGAATTGATAAATATGGACACTATCAATTCTGTTGAGACTAGCATGGGTTATTCTCTAATCAGCTGATTCTCACTGGCTGGTGAGATTGGGATGTTCGGAGATAAACATGAATGCTAGTTAAGGGAACTAGTTCATTGGAGTGACTGGCTGTAAAACTTCATATGGTAATCTACATATAGATATGTCAATGAAGTTCTTACTGCAGCTTAAGTGCGATGTTCCTTTGACTTGCGGTGTTCAAGTCATCTTGGTCATGAAGACTTATACTATGACATCTTAAGCAAGCATCTCTAAGGAAGTGTGGACCCAGGATGATTGGGTATAAGCCGAAGTGCCCGAAGATGTTTGAACAGCCTACAAAGGATTCACCACTCCTTGCGAGGAGATGTATACCCAAGGCCTATCGTCGGATTATTACTCGAAGCCTCTGGCCAGAGCATCACATGATCAGAGTATGAATATCTCAGATACATGAGAGTAATTAGAATCCGTTGGACGAGAAAGGCATTGCTTGGGCTAGGTGTGACGTAGTCAGCCTAGTGGGGACTGACACACATAGACCATGTCCCGAACCAAGTGGGTATAAGATGGTGAAGGGAATGAGGCACGATTCATTAGAGCTGCTGAAGGGTTTCAGAATAATTTCTGAGGTCAACCGTTGATCTTTTGATTAATTGGGGATCATGATGTACTACTAGGTGCCACTCATGATCATTCTATAATTGGATAATTATAGACGGCCAACATAAATCGAAAGCCTATTTAGTCACACGCACTGCGAGTAATCCGAGGGATTTAAAACGAGTTGAAAATTAGATTTTCCGATCAAGTGAGATAAGTCGAATCTGAATTTTTCAGAGACGCATCGGAAGCATAAAATGGCTAAGTCTTTTGAAGACATAATGGATGAATTAAATGAGTTTAATTCGTATAGTTTTAGCTTGGATTTGGCTGGCCAAAGAGGGTCCCCACCCTCTTTGTTTGGTCGGCCACGACAAAAGGGGAAAACCGAATTTTTGGTTCAAATTATAAAATAAACCGAGCGTGGTTTGTTTTATAAAATTATGGATAGGCGTGAGGACCTAGGCGCTTTGGGGACTTCGGCCTCCACGTAAAGGGCTTCGACGGGGCTGTTATATAAAAAAATTTATATATAGAAATTTATATAAAGAAATTTATATAAAGAGATTTATTTTTCATGGAAATTAAAATGAACCATGGATTGCTTTATTTTATAAAATCAATAATAGATTGATTTACCATGATAAAGAAATTTATATAAAGAAATTTCTTTCCATAAGAAAAAGGGAGACATGGTTGTTTTTATCATAAATTAAATTATGATAAAAACTTGGCATGATGGAATAATTCATAAGAAAAATTTATATGATAAATTTCTTATGAAAATTTATTTCATGAAAAGGAGACTTGGCGATTGAGAGGCTACTATATAAAGGAACCAAGGCAAGACTTGGAGATTAATCTAAGAGATCTTGAAATAAGCCCTCTCTCTCTCTCCTTCTCTCCCTCTCCCTCCTCTAGTGCCGCCGGCCCTAAAAGGAGGACCCCTTTGTTGCCGTGAGCTTCATCCACCAAGCAGCTGCCGAAGAAGAAGAAGAAGCGGGCGCAACTTCTTCCTTCCTCCCGGAATCTTAATTCCGTTCTTTGTTTGGTGGTTAGTCTTCCCATCTCTCTCTTGGGATTTTTGTCGTGCCTTTGGAGAATCTAGTAGTTCTTGTCGGCACGAAACTCGTGGCTTTGCGAAGTCATCCCGAAGAAAACTCGGCGTGGACGCGAATAGAGGCGGAGCTTCCAAGGGACGCTTACGGTTGGATCTCGTCCCTTCCTTCGAGTTACGCGAGGTATTAAGTAAATTAGTTTACTGTCTGCAAAAATTTTAATATATGATCATGTCTACACAATATAAGGTTGCATGCTTAGATGTGCGGTTAAATAATTTTAGAAATTATTTATGCTAAATCTTTCACTGCACGTAATAAATTTTAAAATTACGAACCCGCATCCATGTCAACATGCACCCGGTCCCAACACGAAGTCCATCAAACAATTATCAGTGATGGAGGATCGCTCTTCATTGAAAAGCAATTTGAGACACTCCTTAAAAAGTATGGGGTGAGACATAAAATAATAACCCCATACCATCCCAAAACAAGTGGACAAGCGGAAATCTCGAATAGAGAGATTAAGGGGATTCTGGAGAAGATGGTGTCATCGCCAAGGAAAGACTGGTCACTCAAATTGGATGACGCCCTATGAGCATACCGGGCTGCGTATAAAATCCCTATTGGGATAATACCTTTTTGGCTTATCTATGGGAAACTCTGTCACTTACTATTAGAGTTGGAGCACAAAGCCTATTAGGCAATTCAAAGATTGAATTTTGATCTAAAGACGACTGCGGAGAAAAGAAAACTTCAATTCAATGAACTTTTTTTTTTTGGAAAAAGAAGCATTCTTTATTCCTGAAAAGGGAAAAACTACACTAGAAGGGGGCGAAACCAAACCTTCGAGCATAGTGTTACAAAGAGTTCCAAATGGATTACACAGATTGCTCTTGTGTTTCAAAATATCTAAATAAAAGCCTAGACATCTAATGATATTACATTGCATATAGTAGGAGCAAAATAGCTCCTGGCTGCATGCAGCAGACGCAGAGCAAAAACTCAATTAGCCTCTCCTTTGTCCGAGATAGGGAATCAGTGTGTGAAATTTAGCAAATGCAGCCAAAATTCATCAATCATAGGCAGCCTGTTGAAACCTCCAATCAGAGAAATTCACATTCAAAACTGGATCATCTCATATCACATAAGTCAGAGATCATAGCTATCATTTCTGCTATATTTTTTCCAGAAGATTCAACCTCAATAGCATCATCTCCAAAGAAAAAAACAAAAGAACCACAGCAGGTTAACATAAATGTTTGTGAAATTTCGAAAACCCGAGAGAAGACTGTTAAACCTGATACGCAACCTGAGGTTTCGAAAACCAGGTCAGAATTGTCACAGAAGGTTATAATGACATGACAAACTATCAGAAATATCTGTGAAATTTCGAAGAACCAAGAATAACCCAGTTTCTGAAACCATTTAAGAAAAACCAGCCTCCATTTTCTCAAACAAAATCTGATACGCAGCAACATCATAAAAAAGAACCGCAAACCAGGTTGTGGTACTTCAAAAACCAATTCAGAAATTCCACAACAGATTAACAGAAAGCCATAGTAGACCATCAAGAGAAATCTGTGAAAATTCGAAAAACCAAATCAGCAATCTAGTTTCTGATTCATTCGATGAAAATTAGCCTCCATTCTCCCATCAAAATTGGTCTAAATCTGCTTTCAATCCTGTGTAGCTTTTTGATCACTCTGAGTCTCAAAATTGTGTATTTTTTTCAAAATAGATCATGCAAGGGAATCAAACCTTTGAGAGCACTTTATCACAACCTTATCTTCTAGAGTAATTTCTTTGAAGTCCTGATATAAAGTAGGATCCTATCTAGCCTACAGATACCAGAGAGAGCCTTATCTACCTCTGTGCCATTTCGAGTTTTGGCCTCATTAGTGTTAAAAGCTTGGTTTGCCAAGTGATCTGTCGTTGCATTTGCTTCTCTATATATGTGCGTAAGGAGAACCTGATCTTTTCTCGTTATATACCTGATTTTATAAACCAGGTTACGCAATTCCCAGGGAAGACAAGAAGAGTTTAAAATCTTCAAAGCTACCATTGAATCCGATTCTAGCCATAGTAGGAACCAAAGATTTTCTACACATAGTTCCAGTCCTACTAGTATTGCTTTCAATTCAGCTTTGATGTTTATGCCAATGTCTATCATACCACATTTTGTTAAAAGGATCTGACCTAGATAATTCCTGATGATAACCCCATAAGAAGAAGGCCCCGGATTTCCTTTAGAGCAACCATCAGTGTTTAATTTAAAAGATTCAAGACACGACTTCCTCCAATATATCACTGAAACAGTTATTTTCTCTTTATTGGCTACTTGAAAACCCAATGCTCGAGCTATGTTTTTACATTTTCTTCGGTGGTGATGCTTAATCAAACCTGAGATCATTCCTAACTGAATATAGCTTCTAATCTTCCATATAATTTTTCCTGCCTTTGGGTTAATCCCTTGGTGCTTAGCTTCATTTCTAGCATTCCATAGTGACCACACAATCAAAAAAGGAATGACTTCTCTTATGTGACCATTTCATGCTCAAGATGAGCCTATCCTCCAGCTATCAAAGAATAGAAATCTGTCGACCCCAAATAGCTGCACAAAATACCCCCAAACTTCTTCAGCAACAAAACTCTTAAAGAATAAGTGATCCCAAGTCTCTAAGGATTAGCAGCAAAGGCATTTTGAGGCTAAATGAACTCCTCTCACTTGTAAGATCTCATCCACTGGGAGACGCTTCCTCAAAAATCGCCATATGAAAATTGAAGCACTCGGGCATAACAGTTTATTCCAACAAGCATCCCAAATTGAAGCTGATGGCTGAGCATTTCTAATAGTGTTCCAAGCCGACTTTAAAGAAAATTTCCCATTCAATGTAGGCTTCCAAACAATACAGTCTGAAACCTTACAGAGACCCTTTATATAAGTTTCCTTTTCCTCCATAACAGGGACCGCAACTTCTAAGGCCTCTGTCACCATTCTGGCCGGTAGAATCTCTTGCAGTTTGTTCACTTTCCAGCCTTGATCATCCATGAAATCTGTAATTCTGCATTTTAAATTTCCGACCGCCTGCAACATTTGATACAAAGGACCACAATCCAACCAAGTGTCATACCAAAAGCTTATTTCTCCGCGCCCAATGATCCATCCAATTTATTCCTCTGCTAAGTTACGAATTTTAATTAACCTGCGCCAAAAGGGAGAGCATTTACAATTTATTGAAACTATGCTTGGGTGTTTCAATTTGCAATACATTTTACTTAAGAAAACTGCCCAAGGTGTTTTTTGCTCTCTAAACCTAAACCAAAGTTTCATGGCATTTGCTGTGGCAATATCTGACAACTTCCTTAAACCCAAACCTCCTTCAGACTTCGGCTTACAAGCTTCTGCCCAAGCCACCCAATGCATTTTTTTATTTTCATGTGTGGAGCCCCAAAAAAAATTTGCAAAAATCATTTCCAATTGATAAAGAACTGAAAGAGGAGGTAGAAGGACTTGCAGTATATATAGAGGAACTGAGGGCATCACACTGTGTATGAGCATCAAGCGCCCGCCATAAGTTAATCTTCCAATATTCCAACCAAGGAGTTTTTTGCGTGTCTTCTCAATTAAAGGTTGGAAGTAGCATGCCTTTCTAATTCCGGCTGCAATAGGAACCCCTAGATATATGATAGGAGGAGATCCTGCCCTATACCCAGTGATTATTGCAATTTGATTTATCCGAGTGCTATTTATGCTCTTTGTAGGGAAAAAAAGACTTTTACCAGCATTAACAGACTGCCCAGAGCAAGTTTCATATTCATCTAAAAATTGTTTTAGTCTCTTGACATTGTTGACAGCTCCATTCATTACAATCATGATATCATCCGCACATGCTAGGTGAGATATTTTAGCATCACAACCTGCTGAAAAGTATAACTGTGGAAACTTGGAGAAAAGTTTATCTAATCCTCTAGATAAGAATTCAGCAGCAATTATGAATAAAAGAGGGGATAGAGAGTCACCTTGCCTTAGTCCACGCTTTGAATGAAAAAAACTAGCCAAATGCCCATTAACTTTAATAGAAAACCAACATTCAGCGATGCAACGTCGTATCAATCCTATAAAAAAACCAGAAAAGCCGAAAGTTTCCATCACTTTAAATAGGAAGCTCCATTGAACTCTATTAAAAGCTTTGGCCATATCTAATTTCAAGATCAAATTGCCGCCTCTAACATGATAGTTCAATTTGTGATTGAGTTCTTGAGCTAATAATATATTGTCTGAAATCAGTCTTCTAGCTACAAATCCACTTTGGGAAGGGGAAATCAGTTTATCCATAATCTGTCCCAACCTTGAAGAAATCAGTTTTGAGATGATTTTATTGGAAACGTTGCACAAACTAATAGGTCTAAAGTCTTTCCATTGTTGAGCATTTTCTATCTTGGGGATCAATACTATCGTGGTAACCACCATCTCTTTTGGCATAGAATTACCATGAAAAAAATCCAGAACTGCCACATATACATCTTCTTTTATTATTTCCCAGCAAGTCACATAAAATTCAACGGTGAAACCATTCGGGCCAGCCGCACTATCTCTTCCCATCCCCCATACAGTTTGCTTGATCTCCTCCAAAGTCGGCAAAGCTGTGAGGATTAAATTCTCATCAGCAGATATAAGAGAAGGGATGCAATCGAAATTGACCGAATCATAACTAAATTCTTCACCAGTTAGTAGCTTCTCAAAGAAAACCATAGCTGAAGCATTAATTTCTTCTGATTTATCTAAGCATACACCTTCTTCCCATATTCTAAAAATTATGCTTGACATTTTCCTTTTCTGCGCCAAGTTATGGAAGAATTTAGTATTTCTTTCACCTTCAACTACCCATTTAGCCGCAGCCCTTTGTTTCCAAAATATCTCCTCCATATTAAGAGTTTGAAAAAGTAAAGCTTGGTGCTCTCTTCAGCCTATTTATTTCTGAAGGCTCTGAATCAAAATCCCTTTCTGCAGCTGCAAATAGATCTTCCGCTTTCATGATATTATCATGTATATTGCCAAATACTTCCCAATTCCACCATTTCAAATGAGATTTGAGCCTTTTCAATTTAAACTGCAATTTATACAACCCAGACATTGCAATCGGTAGCATCCAATTCAGCTTGACCGTTTGTAGGAGGAAATTATGGTGTTTAATCCACATATTTTGAAACCTAAAGGAATTGGCCGATTTGATGAAACCGGGAAAAGTAATCAATAAAGGGCAATGATCTGAAGCTGCTCTACTCAAGTGCTCTACCCGAACTGAGAATTCATGAGTGTGCCAAGAAGGAGAAATAAGCATTCTGTCCATCCTCTTCCAGATTTTGCCATTTATCCATGTAAATTTATCACCCACATAACCACAATCCAGCAAGCCAGATAGCATAAGAAATTCATTGAAGTCATTTGTTGGTCCCAATTTAGAGATAAAACCTTTAGAGCATTCACTAGAGTTAGAGATCACATTAAAGTCTCCTCCTACTAGCCAAAAAACATCATTACTTGGTTTGATATTCAGGAGTTTTTCCCAGAGAGAAGATCTCCCTAGTTGACTGCATTTTGCGTATATCACCGTAATTATCATATTGATAGGAAAGACCTGCGAGCTTATTTCCAAATGTAGAAATTGTTCATGATCACATAAGATA
Organism: Boesenbergia rotunda; assembly: GCA_024364735.1. Classification (NCBI taxonomy): domain Eukaryota; kingdom Viridiplantae; phylum Streptophyta; class Magnoliopsida; order Zingiberales; family Zingiberaceae; genus Boesenbergia; species Boesenbergia rotunda. The sequence continues at coordinate 256,542 of JAGFNQ010006063.1, forward strand.
CTACACATAATATTGTGATCAAACAAAAACCATATTTTTCCAGAGCAATTGGATAAAGCTGTTTCAAAACCCAACCTTCTAGTAATGGAAACTTCATCTAACTGAATAAAAGGTTCAAGAATACCCAAAAAATTAAGGTGATAAAAATTCTTCAAATATAAAACTCTACGCAGGGATGCCTTATTGCCTATCCCTCTTATATTCCAAATGATACCAGACATTAAAAAATTGAAGAGGAAGCAAACCTTTGTCCATGAGCTTTACTTCTAGTTTCTCTGTAGCCACCAGTTGGTTTATTAATAGGAATGAGAGGCCTCTTTCCTTTCTTTTTATTTGCTACGTCTGATATTGTATCTTGAAATTGTGAAAGGTCCCTGTTTTCTGCAGGTTCTGTATCAAGAGAGGTTTTTGCAGTCACATTTTCCTCAAGATGTTTACTGTCTTGTGCAGTTATATTGTTCCTGATATTTTCCTTATGTAAATCTTTTTTATTAGAAACTCCAAACCTTTTCCTTGTATCAGAACTGATTAGAAGCGCTGGGGATAAACTTCTTTGCGGTAGCACTGTCTCTGAGACATCGGATTCTTCCTCTACTTCAAAAGATTTGGACAAAACAGCCTCGTTAGGGATTTCCTGATCTTCCAAAATGTTACCATCTTCCTCCGGATCAGAATTTTCTGAAAAATGATTCAATCTATGTTCTGAAGCTGCTGTAGCATTATGATCACATAGATCTTCAACCAGAGTCAGAAATTGTTGAGGATTTCCATCATCTTTGTTTTGCTCAGTGTTTGAAAAACTACCCTTTGCAACTATTTGTGTGAGATGTAAATCTGAAGCCTCACCTGACTTGCCATTAACATTTCCTGTTTGAGAAGAAGACAACCCACCAGTGTCCCCTTGTTCTTCATTCTCCAAGTCAGCTAATATCTGAAATTGATTGTCAAGAATTTTATCTCTTTTATTATCAGCAGCATAAGCTTGAGTTTGTTCATTCTTTTTCACCCATTTTTGTTTCTCCAGGTAGCTCAAAAGCATCTTCCCAGCTTGAGGCTCAGGTGGAATAAAATCCACTTCCTTTTTTTCTCTGCTCTCCAGAGCATTTGAAACTGCCTCCGACCTCCTAGAATCATTATTGGTAGCTGTCCACATTGGTTTTGGCTTATTACCATTCACATAACATTCCTTCTCATTGTGCCCCAAGTGTTTACAGTCCATACAATATTTTGGCTGCCGTTCGTAAATCACTTTCTGCAGTCGTTTTTCCTCCCCAATTCCAATCCAGAAATCTTCTATCTTAGGTCTTAGCAGATCAATCTCTACACATATTCTAGCAACTGATAACCGAGTTCCATCAGCCGTGCCCTCATCGATTTTTATTGGTTTTCCAACAATCCTGGCTATTGAAAAAAGACTGCATTTGTTGAACATATGGATTGGTAGATCAGGAAGCTGAATCCAAATTGGCACCACTGAAGATTCCTCTTCATAAGAGAAATGAGGTGACCATTTGAAGATTCGCAAAGCCACACCCCAGATGCGCGTCATGTCTTCATTTGAAGTTAAATGGATGAAAATATAGCCAGCGCGTAGGAATTTAATGTTGTAATTACTAGACAACCCTAGATTGTCGAAAGCTTAAAGGATTACTGCTTGACTAGGCCTCCACCCCGAAAACTTCCCAATTAGAGCAAATTGATACGGTTCAGCCATACCTTGTATTTCCTCTTCCGAATAGAAGATTCCAGGCTTGCTGTTGTAAATTGTGATTGGTTTGAAGGAAATCCCCACCTCATCGAAGCTCTTTTTTAGCATACGGGGCGAAGTCGATTTCACAATCGTCGCATAAGAAGCACGAGCGAAAGTCGTCGTCGCAATCTTAGGAGCAGAAACAAATTTGTGATCATCCACCATTGCCTTGGAGGGATTTCGCTCCATCTGGGATTGAGAAATAGTCAGCGTCTCCTTTTCAGTCTCTGATGATGGAGATTTGGTGTCAGAAATCAGTTGATTTACATCCCTCGAGGAGACCAAAGGTGGGAAGGAAAAGGGAGCGGAGAAGGGGGAAGGATGTTGTGGATCCATCGCCGGTGCCCTAGGGCCATCGGCGGCATGCGCCACCATCTGCCGACGCGCGCGCCCAGAGCAAAAGGTTTCCGCCTTTGAATCGCCCGGAGAGAGATGAGCCCAGACGATTTTTTTTTGATTGCATAAATCATTCCAATTCAATGAACTTGATGAACTCAGGATAGATACCTATAAGCAAGCCAAGTCATATAAGAAGAGAACAAAGAAATGACACAATAGACACATCATCTGAAGGGAACTTTAAGAGGGCGAGTTGGTATTGCTATTCAACTCATGATTGAAATTCTTCCCTAGGAAGTTAAGGTCATGATGGATGGGGATGTATAGAATTCAAAAGGTATATCCCTATGGGACGGTGGACAAATAGAGCAAGGAGTCAAAAACATGCAAAATGAATGGACATAGATTAAAAAGATACTTCATGGAAATGATTAATGAAGGGAATGAAGAGCTAAACCTATTATGACCCCCACCACCACCTTAAATGAGAGCTTCTTGGGAGGCAACCCGAGATTGTACATAGTTTTTTAATACATTTTTGTTTTTAGTTTGTTTCAGGAGAGTTTTGATACTTGTTTTTCTTCTTTGTGCAGGGTGGAGACAGAGAAGGCTAAAATTGTAGGTTCCCACACGGTCGGGCACAGGTTGTACAACCCTCACTGAGAGGCGCACGGTCCCGTGCTCAGGTGTGGAACATGGCATGATTGGCCCATGCACTTGCCAACCTGTTCGCCCCTCGCCGAGAGGCGCACGATACCCTACCCCCCCCTCCTTTTTCTTCTTCTTCTTCCCAAAGCCTCCAAAGTCCAACCCCAAGGCTCCTCCCTCCGCCTCTCTTGTTCCTCCCAAAAGCTTCAAGCCTCGTCCCAAAAACTCTCCCTATTCCCAAAAGCTCCCACTCTCTCCCTTCAAATGCAAATCCTCCTCTCCTTAGGGTTAGATCTACTCTTTCCAAAAGTAGATCTAGTCCTCTCATCCAAAGATCTCCACTCTCCTCCACTCTTTCCTTTGATTTCAAGAGATCCCAACTCCCTTCATCACCTCCTTATCATCAAGAGAGTTTTCTTCCCTTAACTCTCTTTGTCTCCCCAAACATCAAGTGTTCAACCCCCCCCCCCCCCCTCTCAAATTTGGTAAAACGATGCCAACCATCTTAAAGAGACTACGGAGGAGTGACTCATCGAGTGGCAATGGAGGGGATGATCCACGAAAGGACAAGGGCAAAGACAAAACGATGGACACCGGGAAGGCTAAAGCTAAAGGCAAGGGCAAACGATCAGCATGCGACGAGGATTATGATGAAAATACTACTTTTGGCATTATTTCAGAATAATTATCAAAAACTAGATTCGATACTCTTGTTTTTCGTAAGATAATTTGTAGTAAATATCTTGATCCGGATACCATGACCATCTTAGGGATCAAAGATGATGTTGATTGGTTCATAAGTGTCATGGATTAGAATGATATCATATATAACGTTCATCCCACATATCCCCAATTAGTCCTAATATTCCTAAGTTCATTAGAGGACAACTTTATTTCGAATAATGATCATGATGGAAGAATTATCTTTAGATTAATGAACCATGATCACTTATGGATCCTCTATGATTTAATAATTGCTTTGGTTTGTCCGTGAGGGAAACTAGATTTCTTGATCATGGTTTTGATAACAATACATTTGGAGCTAACTTACTGACCTCGATGAGCCTTATGAACTGTCATACTCTAAAGTCACTTGCCTACAAGATCCAATTTTCTATTACCTTGATCGGGTAATGAGCAAGACCATCTTTGGTCGAGTAGAGAGCGACGGAGTACTTAGGAAGGTAAAGCTTTACATTTTTTGGGTGATGTTAAACAAAATCAACTTTAAGTCGGGCTTCCACTTCCTTCAGACATTAGTAACGTCCTCTAAGGCTACTTTGGGCACTATAGTTTTTGGTAGGTTGATTATTCAAATAGCTATCCATTTAGAATACGAGTGGTTCGGTTTAGACATCATTTACGACAACATGAAAATTTACATAGATGCTCTTTTAGCCATGAAGATGATCGATCGGAATGAGAACGACTATGCCTTTGTTAGGAGGAATGGATTCCCATTTAACCTATCAAATCCTGAGTTGACCATAGTTCGCACTCCCGCCAACTGGATTTTACAGGCGCAAGCACCCTGAAGAGCCAATCCTTTTGGAGACTGCTCATGCGCCTTGTCATGCCGACGGACTATCACGACCCATCGTCAACCGGGCACCCTAACCGGGGGAGACATTCATTTACCTATGGCAGTGTGGAGACTTCTTGATTTAATTTTAGTGATTTTCGAGCTTCTTTGCAATACCTTAGTGATAGTTAGAGTGGCACACAAAAATGGCTAGAAAATAATTGGGCACTCTCTCAAGATCAGATCCAAGAGGTTCGGGATCACTTCCAGATGACGAGGAACTTTTAGGGGCAAATGTTTGAATTTATGAACAATTACTACCACGAGATGGACGCCATGAGGGACTTTAGGACCGAGATGTTTATCACTCAGCAGCAGGAGGCCAGGATGTACGAGTATTGTGATGACATAAGTATGCTGCCACAGAAGCCTCGATTCTCTTCGAGACAACGATCTCCACCCTGTTGGGACCGGGTGCATGTCGACAAGGATACGAGTTCGTAAAATTCAAAATTTTTACGTGCAGCGGAAGAATTTGCATAAAATAATTTCCTAAATTATTTTAACTTCGTATCTAGCATGCATTCTTATGGTGTGTTGACATAATCATAAAATAAAACTTTATGGAAAAGTAAACTAATTTACTTTGTACCTTTCGTAACTCGAAGAAAAGGGACGAGATCCAACCGTAGTGTCCCTTGGAAGCTTCGCCTCTATTCGCGTCCACGCCGAGTTCTCTTCGGGATGACTTCGCAAAGTCACGAGTTTTGTGCCGACGAGAACTACTAGATTCTCGGAAGGCACAACTAGAAGAACAAGAGAGAAATTAGGAAACTAACCAATGAAATAATGGAATCGAATTCCGAGAAGAGAGGAGTCGCTATCCGCTTCTTCTTCTTCTTGTTCGGGTTCTCCTTCTTCTTGATTGCTCACGCCAACTTCAATGGGGGAAGTTGTTTGGTGCGCCAGCCCTAAACCACTAGGGTGGGCGCCGGCCCTAGGCAAGAGAGGGAGAGGGAGAGGAGAAGAATTAAGAGAGAGAGAGAGGGAGAGAATAATTAATCTCTTAATTAGGAATAAGGGCTAGCCTTTGGTTCCTTTATATAGTAGCAACTCATTTGCTAAGTCTCCCTCTAAACCGAATTAACGGAATTAACGGAATTAACGGAATTAGTTATAAGAAATTTATCTTATAAATTTTCTTATTGCTTATTCCGTTTAAGCCTAGTCTTATTATAACTAATTTATAATAAAACAAATTAATTATCATAAGAAAATTTATCCTATAAATTCTCTTATGAATTTTATTATAACTAACTTTATAATAAAACTAATTAATTATCATAAGAAATTTATCCTATAAATTCTTATGAATTATTCCGTTTAAACCAAGTTTTATTATAACTAATTTATAATAAAACAAATTCCTCTTCTCTTTAAATTATAGAATAAATTTTATAAGAAATTTATAAACTTTCTCATTATGGAAAAATCAATTCATAATTGATTTTATAAAATTAAAATAAACCAATTCATGGATTATTTTAATCTTCCATAAAAGAATAAATTTCTATAAATTTTATTTATATAAATTTCTTTATACAAATTTATTTATCCATAATTTATAAAATAAATCGCGCTGGATTTATCTTATTAATTAAACCAAAATTAATTGGTTTTTCTCCTCTTATTGTGACCGGCCACCAAAGGGGTTTTGGCACCCTCTTTGGCCGGCCAAAACCAACCCGAACCGCCGCGAATCAAACTCATTTAATTTGCTCGAAAAGCCTTCAAAAGACTTAGCCATTTTTAGCTTCCATTGCGCCTCTGACTAACTCAGATTCGACTTATTTCTCTTGATCGAAAAATCTAATTTTCAACTCGTTTTAAATCCCTCGGATTACTCGTAGTGCGTGTGACTAAATAGGCTTTCGATTTATGTTGGCCGTCTATAATTAACTAATTATAAAACGATCATGAGTGGCACCTAGTAGTACATCATGATCCCCAATTAATCGAAAGATCAACGGTTTGACCTCAGAAGAAATTATTCTGAAACCCTTCAGCAGCTCTAATGAATCGTGCCCCATTCCCTTCATCACCTTATACCCACTTGGTTCAGGACACGGTCAATGGTGTCAGTCCCCACTAGGCTGACTACGTCACGCCTAGCCCAAGTAATGTCTTACTCGTCCTTTGGATTTCTAATTACTCTCATGTATTTTAGAGACTCTCACTCTAAACATGATATGCTCTGGCCAGAGGCTTTGAGTAACAATCCGACGATAGGCCTGGGTATACATCTCCTCGCAAGGAGTGGTGAATCCTTTGTAGGCTGTTCAAACATCTTCGGGCACTTCGGCTTATACCCGATCATCCTGGGTCCACACCTCCTTGGAGATGCTTGCTTAAGATGTCAAAGTATAAGTCTCTATGACCAAGACGACTTGAACACCGCAAGTCAAAGGAACATCGCACTTAAGCCGCAGTAAGATCTTCATTGACATATCTACATGTAGATTCCCATAAGAAGTCTTACAGCTAGTCACTCCAATGAACTAGTTCCCTTAACTAGCATCCATGTTTATCTCTGGACATCCCAATGTCACCAGCCAGTGAGAATCAGCTGAATAGAGAATAACCCATGCTAGTTTCAACAGAACTGATAATGTCCGTATTTATCAATTCATCGACTAGGGATATTTCCAACACTTCACATTTGCACATTTAGAGATAATCACTAGTTGTGATCCCATCACAAATTCTCTTATGCTGTGAATTGTATGGCGGACATTCAGTAGATGAGTTTAAGATCCCAATCAAATACACAAACATGTATACTCAAATAGTGAATTATCATTTATTGAAATAAATGTTTACAATCATAAGGCGATTGCCTTAGGACACTTCTCTCATATCACTAACACACCCTTCACGAAAGACCCCCTAGACATCACCCTCCCCTCCTTTTCGATCTTAGTGGAGCACTGAGTTATCCAAGTCTGGAGGGGGTGTCTTGTACATACATGTACATAGTTTGATTTGCATGCATATTGCTTTGTTTTAGTTCCATTTCAGCTAGTTTGTTTTGAGATAGAGTTTGTTATATGCACATCACTACTGTTATGCCTTGTTTTTGAGTAGATTCTCCTACATCCATGTTTTTTATTTATGTCATCAATTGTTAATGCTAGTATATTAAGTGAAGAGTTTTTTTTCTATCTTTATTAGTATGAAATGAGCATTACTTTATTTAAGATATTTGAGGTTGGCCTAAATTTAGGACCTCTATCACTTTGCCCATTTCGAATGGTGAAAAGTTGATAAATAGTCATGATTCATATGATGTGTTAGTACTTAAGTCATATGATAACTTTTCAAACTGTATTTTGATTACTAAATGTGACTTGGATCATTAAGGCTCACTTGAAAAAATTTTATCCCACCATGCTTGTATGGTTTAGAACATGAGATTGAGTTAGTGCTACACTCCTAAAGCACTCAAAAACATGTTTGAATTTGAATAAGGGATTAAAAAATAGTTTTATGAGTGAAAACTAGTCATTTATGCCTTTTAGATCGAGTTAGGTTACTTGGAAAATAAATACTTGTTGGTGCAAGTTGCATCAATAATGTTCTCCTTTAAATGTTTTAATGTTTGACAATACACTTAAGTCAGTGATACATTGAACAGACAAGGGGAGCAAAGGAGAAGTAACCTAAGTGGAAGAAAAGTCCTAGTTAACCTAGGCACTAAGACCTGCTCGGAAGGTGGGCATGAAGTCCTGGTCGAGGACTGGACACTAAGTCCTGGCAAAAGGCTGGGCACCGAAGACCTGCTCGGAAGGTGGGCACGAAGTCCTGGTCAAGGACTGGGCACTAAGTCCTGGCAAAAGGCTGGGCACCGAAGACCTGGTTCAGGGAATTGGGCAAGAAGACCTGGCCGAGGGTTGGGCACCGAAGTCCTGGACTTAGGGTTTGGGCACGAAGTCTTGGTTCGAGGGACTGAGCAATTTAGCTGAGCGATGACTAAGGACAGAAGTAGAGACGAGTCAGGGTTCGGGCGTCTCGAGGTCTGGAAGTATCGGAAGCTAAGCAAAAGTCCACCCGAAGGACTGGGTGACAACCGTCTCCTGAAAGGAGTAGGTGAAAGGCGCATTCTCGGGGGGATGAGAACTTGCGTCAGTTCGACCTAGGGTTTTGTGGAAATTCGAAGTCCGAACCAAGTCTTTAAGGCTAATATTGTATGTATATTTGCTTTGTGATTATGTATCTTGCAGGTACCAAGAACCGGAGACAAAGCAGGTAACTAGGATGGAAGCTTTGAAGCCAGGCGCCCCCATCAGTGGGGGTACTCCCATGCATCCAGGGCGCCCCCATTGATGGGGGTGCCAAACCAAAGAAGGAAAAAGCAGTATAGTGAAGAAGGAAGAATAGGCTTCAAGCGGGGCGCCCGGGAGGTCCGGGGCGCCCGGGTTCAAAGCTGTTTTGCTGTTTCGAGGTCGAAACACAAGATAACCCTTCACTCAGGCGCCCAGGAGGTCCCATGTAACGCCCGTTTTTTTTTCTTTTCATAAAGCGGCGTTACGTTAACATGCTTAGGGCATGTAGACATCATAATGCAGCGCAACCTTTAACTTACACCTACATGCACTTACTACCCTTCCTAACATCATAACATGGGAACTTGGCATATTAACTTTATACCTAACATCATATCATGTCCTACTTAGCATCATGTCATACTTATCATCATGTCATTCTTAGCATCATGTCATACATAGCATCATGTCATAGAGTCACATTCAAGCACATACTAGTAGAGGTAAAGTTCTATCATAAAACGAGAAAACATATGGTCTCGTGACCAAGTCACTATCACACACGTACTTTATTGCCCTCCTGCTGCTTCCTTACGGTCCCCTTGCGTGATCTGCGGTATAAGGAAAATAAGACTATAAGCACACAGGCTTAGTAAGACTCTTTCCTACTCACTAAAACCATTCATCACTTAATCATGAGCATCTTGAACATTAACATACTTAGTGCTTTACTCAGCACATAAGTCTTCATGAGCATTTAGCATACATTTGACATGACTTGAACATAACTTAGTCACTTTCATAGCATAGCATATACATAAACATAAAAACATTCATGGCTTGGCATAATACTTGGCATAGACATAAACATCATAAACATTCATAGCATGACATAATTTTTGGCATAGACATAAATATAATAACATAACCTCATAAACATTCCTAACATGAACCTAAATAAAATCATGGCATCCTAACTTAGCATAAACACAATTAAATCATGGCATCATAATTTAGCATGGACATAAATAAAATCATAGCATTCTATCCTAACATAAACATAATTAAATCATGACATCATAATTAACATAAACATAAATAAAATCATGGCATTCTAACCTAGCATAAACATAATTAAATCATGGCATCCTAAACTATCATGAACATAAATAAAATCATGACATTCTAATTAACATAAACATAAATAAATCATGACATCCTAAACTATCATGAACATAAATAAAAATCATGGCAGTCTAACTTAGCATAAACATAATTAAATCATGATATCCTAAACTATCAGGAACATAAATAAAATCATGGCATTCTAACTTAGCATAAACATACATAACATCATTTGCATAAACATACCTTGCATAAACTTACTTTGCATAATATTCTTATCATAAATATAATGCATAACATGGATGAATGCATGTGGCAATTGCATATATATATAAGGATGCTTAATCTTTAAAAACATGCTTTTAAATACTTTAACATAATCATAACATTCATTGGGCCCTAGCTTGTACCACATTGATTCATCATATGCGCGCATCCCTAAGTAAATACGAGGTAGTAAATCTCGACCTACTAGGGTAAGGACAGCTTCATCGGTAGTCCCGAACCGTAAGGACAGCTTCATCGGTAGTCCCGAACCGTAGACAGCTTCATCGGTAGTCCTGAACCGTGGACCTTACTTAGGTCCGGTACAAGCCCATAAAATAAAATAAAATGCTTTCCCATGCTTTTTCATTCATCATTATTCATAGCATATTCATTCATTCATCATACTTTCATCATACTTAACATCATCGTTATGCCTCGAAGGCATGCACCTTAACTTCATTCTTCACTTTCATTCTTAGACATGACATCATTTTCATTCTTAACATGGCATCATTTTCATTCTTAAGCATGACATCATTTTCATTCTTAAACATGGCATCATTCTCATTCTTAAAAATGACATACATACATAGCATTCATAAGACATAGCATACATACATATCATTCATAAATCATGGCACATGTCTAAACATTTATGACTTGACATATATTTCATGACATATAAACTGAGGGTTTGATTAACATAGAATTCTTCCACCTTACTTAAACATACATCTTATTAACCTATACCCAAGCATCTGGGTAGGTGTAACCCAACCCTAACCCTAGGTTAGATCCTTGGCCGAAAGCCCCAAGGAAACCCTAGGTCCATGAGACTTCACATAACTTCCCGAACACATCCCATACATACATACTAGGCCATAGGGAGCATTTGATCCCATACTTAAGGCCAACCCTAATCCTTTGACCCAACTCTTGCTCTTGGCCGAAACTTAAAGGCCATGGGGGCATGGAAAAATTTCCAATAAAACCCCAAATCAATTGCTTAAACACCAACCATACCTTACCATAGGGCCATTGGGACCCTTACTTGAAATAAGTCCTAACTTTCCACCCTATTAGGGTTCTTGGCCGAAACCTATAGGGTCTCTAGGCCATGTGGAACATTCACATAAACACCCTCCATCTCTCTTATATCATGATAAAACATAAAACATATACTTGAGGTCTTAAACCCAACCCTACACATGGGTCCTTCATGTTGGCCGAAACCCTAGGGTATCCTAGGGTACTCCAAAAATTCCCAAAAATTATTCTTAATCTCTAAACATCATAAGGGAACATTAAATAACATTATAAAGATTTTTAGCATCATTATAGACCCTAAAACATTGTGGTTGAAACCCATAGGGTCTCTAGGGTGTTGATTTTGTTTCTTTCATGTTGGCCGAAACCCTAGGGTGTCCTAGGGTACTCCAAAAATTCTCAAAAATTATACTTAACCTCTAAACATCATAAGGGAACATTAAATAATATTATAAAGATTTTTAGCATCATTATGGACCCTAAAACATTGTGGCCGAAACCCATAGGGTTTCTAGGGTGCTGATTTTGTTTCTTTCATGTTGGCCGAAACCCTAGGGTGTCCTAGGGTACTCCAAAAATTCCCAAAAATTATAATTAACCTCTAAACATCATAAGGGAACATTAAATAACATTATAAAGATTTTTAGCATTATTATGGACCCTAAAACATTGTGACCGAAGCTCATAGGGTTTCTAGGGTGCTTGATTTTGTTTCTTTCAACCTCAAGTCCCAAAAACCAACCAATAAATCATGCTAAAATATAAAGAACTATTATACCACAGGTGAGGGAGTCTTTCCTTGGGTTTCTTGATTTTTCGAACCTTGAAAGAGAAGGAAATGGTAAGATCTTTGGACCCTTGAACCCCCTTGTCCTTGTATCCTTGGAAGACCCCTTAGATCTTGGAGATGAGACCTCTTGTGGAGCTTTTCCAAGGGAGAACCCTTCCTTGGGTGTTCGGCTAGGATGAGGGGAGGAGAAGGAAGAAATTACAAAGTAATGGGAAGAAGAGGTAACTCCCAAAACCCCCTCTTTATAGCCCATTAAGGAGGTAAATGAAGAGTCTCTCCATGACCCTTCATCTTCTTCTATGCCTTAACCAATATCCACTTCATTCCCTCCTAACAATACCTTGCTAGGTGAGTTGGTTAGTGCATACATGGTTGTAGAAGAGGTCCAAGGTTCAATCCTTGGTAGTTGCACAATTTTTTTTCCCACTTATTTTATTTTATTTTTCCTAGTATTTTTGAAAATTCCTTAAAAATTCCCCCATAATTATGTTAATATTTCTTATTAAAATCCCTTTATATTTATACTAATTTTCACATAAAATCCACCAAAAATTATGGTACTTAAAAGCCCATATAAGGCCCATTAGTGCCCTTTTTCCCAATTTAAATGAGAAAACATGGATTTTCTAGGCCAAGGTTTGCATTAATATTTCTAGGTTCCTCAGAAAATTATCTAGACATGCTTAATATTTTAAGTAAATATTAAGAGAATTTTCCGGGTCGTTACAATTCCCCATACCTCGTGAAAGTTCGTCCTCGTACTTAGAACAGCTCCGGGTACTTGCGCCTCATCTCGTCCTCGCGTTCCCAGGTAGCTTCCTCGAACCGCTGGCTTTGCCATAAGACCTTGACTAAGGGTACCTCCTTACTCCTCAGCTTCTTGACCTCCCTATCCAAAATCTGAATGGGTCTGCTCTCATAACTTAGGTCCTCTTGTACTTGCACTGTCTGCGGCTCGATCACTCAGTCCATATCTGGGATACACTTTTTAAGGAGGGACACATGGAATACGTTATGGATAGCTGACATCTCTGAAGGTAGCTCCAGCTCGTATGCCACCTTACCAACTCTTTTCAGAATCAGGTACGGCCCCACATAACGTGGACTTAGCTTTCCTTTCCTCCCGAATCTTGTCACCCCTTTTATAGGAGCCACTTTCAGAAACACCCAAGCTCCATCATTAAACTCCAGTGGTCTACGCCGAACATCGGCATAACTCTTTTGTCGGCTCTGAGCAGTTTCTATCCGTTGTCGAATATTCTGTATAGCTCGGGTGGTGCTGTCTATGACATCCGTTGTGAGCCCCATTTTCTTCTTTTCACCACCCTCATACCAACAGATCGGAGACCTACATCTCCTCCCATACAATGCTTCATAAGGTGCCATTCCAATAGTAGCTTGGTAGCTATTGTTGTATGCAAATTCCGCTAAACATAGATATCGACACCAGCTTCCTTTGAAATCCAAGGCACACGCTCACAACATGTCTTCTAGTACTTGATTCACCCGTTCAGTTTGCCCATCAGTCTGAGGGTGAAAGGCGGTGCTAAATCGCAATTTAGTACCGAGAGACTTCTGCACACACTCCCAGAAGTGCGAAGTAAAGCGACCATCCCTATCTGAGATGATGGTCTTGGAAACTCCATGAAGTCTGATTATCTCCTTAACATATAATTGAGCCAGTTGCATACCCCCCCTTTGGCGATATGAAAACCCTCGCCCTTTCCTTCTAGAATCTCCTGTTTTATTTTCTGGAGACCCAGATCACCATTCTGTTTTTCCAATATATCCCCAAACAGCGTGGGTGATATCGTCATGGTGCAAAGTCGGCCGGTGATGACCTCGACCCCAAAATTAACCATTTCTCGTTCGAGCGGTCGGGGTAATCTAGATATAGACATCAAGGTGGCACTTGACTTCCGGCTGAGTGCATCGGCCACTTTGTTTGCCTTCCCGGGATGGTAGAAGATCTCGCAGTCATAATCCTTCACCAACTCCATCCATCGGCGTTGCCTCATGTTCAGGTCCTTCTGAGTGAAGAAATATCGCAGACTCTGGTGGTCTGTATAAATTCGACACTGCGCTCCGTACAGATAATGCCTCCATATCTTAAGAGCGAATACCACCGCGGCCAGTTCCAGATCATGAGTGGGGTAATTCTATTCGTACTCCTTGAGCTGTCTAGAAGCGTAGGCAATAACCTTTCCATTCTGCATAAGTACAGCTCCAAGTCCTAGTTTAGAGGCATCGCTATACATGTCAAAGCTCTGATTGCATTCTGGAAGGGTAAGGATTGGAGCGCTGGTAAGCCTCCTTTTTAATTCCAAGAAACTCCTTTCACAGTCTTCCGTCCATTCATACTTTCTCTCCTTCCGGGTGAGAGCCGTTAAAGGGGCTGCAATCCTCGAGAAGTCCTCCACAAATTTTCTATAATAACCTGCCAGCCCAAGAAAACTTCGGATTTCGCTGGCGTTCTTCGGCCGGCCCCAGTTATTCACGGCTTCAATCTTTACTGGATCCACCATAATCCCGTCTTTGGAGATAATATGGCCCAAAAAGCCCACTTGATCAAGCCAGAACTCACATTTGGAAAATTTTGCGTACAGTTACTTCTCCCGAAGAATCTCCAATACTATCTTTAGGTGCTCAGCGTGCTTTTCCTGGGTCCTCGAATAAATAAGGATATCGTCGATGAAGACGATCACAAATTTATCGAGAAACAACGAGAATACCCGATTCATAAGGTCCATAAACATTGCAGGGGCATTCGTCACGCCAAAGGGCATAACCACAAACTCATAATGCCCATACCTCGTTCGGAAAGCCGTCTTTGGAATATCCTCCTATTTGACTCTGACTTGATGATAACCAGACCTCAAATCAATTTTTGAGAAAACAATGGCTCCCTTTAATTGATCAAACAGGTCATCTATCCTTGGAAGGGGATACCTGTTCTTGATCGTTACGTTGTTCAGCGCTCGGTAATCTATGCACATTCGCATAGATCCATCTTTCTTCTTCACAAACAGTACCGGAGCTCCCCATGGGGAATGACTAGGGCGAATAAATCCCTTATCCAGCAACTCCCGTAACTGTTCCTGAAGCTCCTTTAATTCAACCGGCGCCATACGGTAAGGTGCCTTGGAGATCGGGTTGGTACCAGGAACCAATTCGATCTCAAATTCCACCTCTCTATCAGGGGCTAATCCCGGTAATTCATCTGGGAAAACTTCGGGGTAATCGCACACCACCCGGACGTCTTCCCGCCTCTGGTCCTTCACCTGACTGGCATCAACCACATATGCTAGAAATCCAGTACATCCTTTGTCTAATATCTTCTGTGCTTGAAGAGTTGATAAATATTTCCTGGTTCTTTTCCTTGGCTCTCCGATGAATTCGAACATATAACCTGCCTCAGGTCGGAAGACCACCTTTCGCTTACGACACTCAATAGAAGCACCATATTTGCTCAGGAAATCCATTCCCATTATAACGTCATAATCTTGCATATCGAGTACTATCAGATCGCAGTAAAGTTCCCTTCCTGCGATTCCGACCGGCACCGCTTGCAGCACATGAGTGGATGTCATTATTTCCCCCGAAGGTAGAGTTGATAAGAACCTGCAGTCTAACACTTGCGGAAGCCTATCTATCTTCTTGGTATATGGCACCGAAATGAACGAGTGTGTTACCCCAGTATCAAATAATCCTGTAGCACACTGACTGAAAATAAGTATCTGACTTGTGACAACCGTAGAAGCTTCCGCAGTGTCCTCCTTGGTAACTGAGAAAACCCTGGCATTTGTCTCTGTTGGAGGGGCCTCCAACAGTGGGGTACCCTCCAGCTCGGCTGGCATGTAGTGTAATTTCGCCGGTGCCCCCTGGTACTGGGCTAGTGGTTGGGGAGAGGCCTGGTTCTTGGTAGGGCAGTAAGCCGCCATATGCCCTTCCACACCACAAATGTAACACCGGTTCGTACCCTTGCGACATTCCCCGGAGTGGTTTTTCCCGCATGTTGCGCATGGGGAAGGCTTGGGCTGTTTATTTGCTGGGCCCCCTTGAGAATTGTTCCATGGCTTTCGTTTACCACCTTGATCTCCCTTCCAATTAGCTTGGGTGTTCTGGGACTTTTGTCCTCCTAGCAATCATTAATGGAAGGAACATTAAGGGTAATGAGCGAAAGAATCGAGCATCTTGGAATGAACTTGATTCTTACTTTCATTCATTGCCTTCCTTTGCTGATTGATACTATTCAGATAGTGCTCAGTGAGTAAAGCACTACTAAACAGTTCCTCGGCGGTCTGGGGCCTGTTAACTCCACCAGCCACATTCAGAGCTATTTTGGGCCGTAACATCTTCAGCATAAGTCGGACCCTCTCTTTCTCTGTGCGGACCAGCTCAGGGCACAGACGGGCCAGTCGGTTGAATTTCTTCACGGCTTCATTGACCGAGAGGTTGCCCTGCCGGAATTCCGTAAACTCGTCGTAGTGTTTGGTTGTAACCCGCATATTGAAGAATTCTTCAAAGAATTCTGATTCGAAATCGGCCCACGCCATCTGGTTTACTTGTCTCTTGGTCCTGACCCTCTCCCACCACATTCTGGCATCCCCAGAAAGGCAGAATGATGCGCACTTGACCTTCTCATGCTCAGGTCAGTCCAGCAGTTTTAGTGTACTTTCTACCGTCTTGAACCATGCCTGGGCGTCCCATGGTTCGCCGGTGCCCGAGAAATTCTCCGGTTTCAATCTTAACCACTGGATCAAATAAGCCTCCTGTCGTGCCACAGTGGTCGAGCTCGGTGGAGGAGTGTGTGTAACCGTAGGCGCCACAGGTGCAGCTGTCTGGTTCACTGGTGGAGTAGTAGAATTTTCCTGTTGGTTCATTAAGGTGTTAATAGTTTGCTGCTGCTCGGTAACCTGACGTTGGAGCTGGGTTACTAGTTGCATCAGGTCAGGCGCTGGAGTTGTCTCGTTAAGCCGGTTACTCTGTCTTCTAGCCATGCTTTTCTTCACCCAAAGACAAGTATGGCCAATATCAGTTTTTTTCTACCCCTATGTTATTCTAAATATTTAATTCCTAAAATAAGATAAAGTACCATTCGTCGTTACATATCGTAACGTACTTTTCTTCATAACTATCGTTCATACTTGCATATCTTAGAATCATAAAACATCTTACTACTATCAGATATGTAAAGAGGTACTTACTTGGAAGCGGCAGGAAGAGAGCTTGATGTGTGTGTAGTGAGATGGTTACTGCTCTGATACCAACCTGTAACGCCCGCTTTTTTTTTCTTTTCATAAAGCGGCGTTACGTTAACATGCTTAGGGCATGTAGACATCATAATGCAGCGGAAACCTTTAACTTACACCTACATGCACTTACTACCCTTCCTAACATCATAACATGGGAACTTGGCATATTAACTTTATACCTAACATCATATCATGTCCTACTTAGCATCATGTCATACTTATCATCATGTCATTCTTAGCATCATGTCATACATAGCATCATGTCATAGAGTCACATTCAAGCACATACTAGTAGAGGTAAAGTTCTATCATAAGACGAGCAAACATATGGTCTCGGCCAAGTCACTATCACACACATACTTTATTGCCCTCCTGCTGCTTCCTTACTGTCCCCTTGCGTGATCTGCGGTATAAGGAAAATAAGACTATAAGCACACAGGCTTAGTAAGACTCTTTCCTACTCACTAAAACCATTCATCACTTAATCATGAGCATGAAATTAACATACTTAGTGCTTTACTCAGACATAAGCTTTATGAGCACTTAGCATACATTTGACATGACTTGAACATAACTTAGTCACTTTCATAGCATAGCATATACATAAATAAAACATTCATGGCTTGGCATAATACTTGGCATAGACATAAACATCATAAACATTCATAGCATGGCATAATTCTTGGCATAGACATAAATATAATAACATAACCTCATAAACATTCCTAACATGAACCTAAATAAAATCATGGCATCCTAACTTAGCATAAACACAATTAAATCATGGCATCATAACTTAGCATGGACATAAATAAAATCATAGCATTCTATCCTAGCATAAACATAATTAAATCATGGCATCATAATTAACATAAACATAAATAAAATCATGGCATTCTAACCTAGCATAAACATAATTAAATCATGGCATCCTAAACTATCATGAACATAAATAAAATCATGGCATTCTAACCTAGCATAAACATAATTAAATCATGGCATCCTAAACTATCATGAACATAAATAAAATCATGGCATTCTAATTAACATAAACATAAATAAATCATGGCATCCTAAACTATCATAAACATAAATAAAAATTATGGCAGTCTAACTTAGCATAAACATAATTAAATCATGGCATCCTAAACTATCAGGAACATAAATAAAATCATGGCATTCTAACTTAGCATAAACATACATAACATCATTTGCATAAACATACCTCGTATAAACTTACTTTGCATAATATTCTTTTCATAAATATAATGCATAACATGGATGAATGCAAGTGGCAATTGCATATATATATAAGGATGCTTAATCTTTAAAAACATGCTTTTAAACACTTTAACATAATCATAACATTCATTGGGCCCTGGCTTGTACCACATTCATTCATCATATGCGTACATCCCTAAGTAAATACGAGGTAGCTAATCTCGACCAACTAGGGTAAGGATAGCTTCATCGGTAGTCCCGAACCGTAAGGACAGCTTCATCGGTAGTCCTGAACCATGGACCTTACTTAGGTCCGGTACAAGCCCATAAAATAAAATAAAAAGCTTTCCATGCTTTTNTCCATTCTTGCCGAGCACACAAGGAGGAATTCTCCCTTGAGAAAACTCCACAAAAGGTCTCCTTCTCCAAGATCCAAGGTCTTCTCAAGGTTCTAAGGGCTAGGTGTGGTCAAGTCTTCTTTCTTCTTTCCATCCAAGGTCTAAAAAAAATCAAGAAATCTAAGGTAAGACTCCCTCACCTGTGGTATAATAGTTACCTATGATTTCCATGATTTTTGGCATGATATATAAGTTAGTTTTCGGATTTAATGTTGAAGAGAAACAAAATCAAGGTTCCTATGTTCAAGGGTTTCGGCCACCATGTTTTAAATGTCTAAAAATATGTTAAAAATCATGATAATGTTATTTAATGTTCCCTTATGATTTTTAGACATTAAGTATAATTTTTGGGAATTTTTGGGATACCCTAGAGGCCCCATATGTTTCGGCCAACATGAAAGAAGCAAAACCCAGAACCTTAAGTTCAAGGGTTTCGGCCACCATGTTTTAAATGTCTAAAAATATGTTAAAAATCATGATAATGTTATTTAATGTTCCCTTATGATTTTTAGATATTAAGTATAATTTTTGGGAATTTTTGGGATACCCTAGAGGCCCCATATGTTTCGGCCAACATGAAAGAAGCAAAACCCAGAACCTTAAGTTCAAGGGTTTCGGCCACCATGTTTTAAATGTCTAAAAATATGTTAAAAATCATGATAATGTTATTTAATGTTCCCTTATGATTTTTAGATACTAAGTATACTTTTTGGGAATTTTTGGGATACCCTAGAGGCCCCATATGTTTCGGCCAACATGAAAGAAGCAAAACCCAGAACCTTAAGTTCAAGGGTTTCGGCCACCATGTTTTAAATGTCTAAAATATGTTAAAAATCATGATAATGTTATTTTATGTTCCCTTATGATTTTTAGAAGTTAAGTGAAATTTTTGGGAATTTTTGGAGTACCCTAGGACACTCTAGGGTTTCGGCCAACATGAAAGGGACAAAACCAAGGTCCATATGTTTATGGGTTTTGGCCACCATGATTTAAATGTCTATAATTATGTTAAAAATCATGATAATGTTATTTAAGGTTCCCTGATGATGTTTAGAAGTTAAGTATAAATTTTGGGAATTTTTGGAACACCCTATAGGCCTCAGATGGTTCGGCCAACCCCAAGGACCCAAGGGTTAGGGTTGAGTCTTTAACTTCAACTTATGTTTATGTGTTGCCATGATATAAGGATGATGGATGGTGATTGTGTGAATTTCCACATGGCCATGGGACTCCATAAGTTTCGGCCAATAAGGGTTAATAGGATAAGAGTTAAGATTTATTCCAAGTAAGGGTCCCAATTGCCCTATGGTAAGATGTGATTTAGGTTTATGAATGATATGCCATGTTATGCATGATGTGCCATGTTTATGGATGATATGCTATGTTATGAATGATATGTCATGTTATGAATGATATGCCATGTTTATGGATGATATGCTATGTTATGAATGATATGCCATGTTATGAATGATATGCCATGTTATGAATGATATGCCATGTTTACGGATGTTATGTCATGTTTATGAATGATATGCCATGGTTATGAATGATATGCCATGTTATGAATGATATGCCATGTATACGAATGTATGCCATGCTCTATGAATGATGCGTACATACACCATGTCTAAGAATGAAAATGATGAATGGCAAGTATGATGAATGAAAGAATGATGCTTATGCCTTTAAGGCATAAATATGATAAAACGGCACGGTCGATGGTCGACGGTACGACGGTCGTGAGGATCGGTAAATGGGCCGGTAGACGGGCCGAGCCGTAATAAGTTATGCTATGAATGATAAAACGGCACGGTCGATGGTCGACGGTACGACGGTCGAGAGGACCGGTAAATGGGCCGGTAGACGGGCCGAGCCGTAACAAGTTATGTTATGATAAGTATGCCATGAATGGCTTATGAATGATGAAGCATGAAAAGTATTTTACTTTATGTATGGGCTTGTACCGGACCGAAGTATGGGTCCAAGGGATGGGCACCTTAAGAACGCCCCGGTTCTGGACTACCGACTATGCTGTCCACGGTTCTGGCACTACCGTAGCTGTGCAACAGGGATGGGCACCTTAAGAACGCCTCGGTTCGGGGACTACCGACTATGCTGTCCTTACCCTAGTAGGTCGAGGCTAGCTACCTCGTATTTACTTAGGGATGCGCGCTTATGATGTATGTATGTGGTACAAGCCAGGGCCCAAATGATGTTATGATGATTATGTTTAAGAATGGAAAAGTATGTTTTAAAAGATTAAGCATCCTTATGATATATATGCATTGCCCATGCATTCATTATGGAAAAGTATGTTTATGAAAAGTATGTTCATGAAAAGTATGATTTTAAACTAAGCATCCATATATGTATATGCATTCCACTCATGCATCCATTCATGTTATGCATTATGCTATGATGATAAGATTTTATGCTTACGTTTCATGTTAAGAAGTATGCATGAGAATGAATGATTTATGCCATGAAATATGCCATGCTACTATGTTTATGATTTATGCCATGATTTTTATGCCATGATTTATTTATGTTTATGCCATGATTTATTTATGTTTATGTCATGATTTTTATGCCATGATTTATTTATGTTTATGCCATGATTTTTATGCCATGATTTATCTATGTTAATGCCATGATTTTATGCCATGATTTTACTTATGTTCATGTTAGTTTAGGATGCCATGATTTTATGCTAGTTTAGAATGCCACGCTTTGATTATGTTTATGCTAAGTTAGGATGTCATGCTTCTATTTATGTTCATGTTAGTTTAGGATGCCATGATTTAATTATGCTTATGTTATGTTAGAATGCCATTATTTTATTTATGCTCATGCTAGTATAGGATGCCATGATTTTAATTAGGTTATGCCATGATTTTATGTCCATGCCAAGTATTATGCCATGCTATGAATGTTTACGATGTTTATAGATTGTGTCTATGCCATGCTATGAATATTTATGATGTTTATGTTTATGCCATTCTATGAATGTTTATGATGTTTATGTTTATGTCAAGTATGATGCCATACATGAATGTTTATGGTTATGTTTATGTCATGCTATGAATATGATGAAGCCATGTCCATGACATGTCGAATGAATGCTAAGTGATGATAAGGATGACGATCTAAGTAAAGCATTAAGTATGCTAATGTTTCATATGTTTATGATTAAATGACGGATGGTTTTAGTGGGTAGGAAAGAGTCTTACTAAGCCTGTATGCTTATAGTCTTATTTTCTTATACCGCAGATCACGCAAGGGGATAATAAGGAAGCAGCAGGAGGGCATTGCAGAATGTGTGTGATAGTGACTTGGCCAAGAGATCATATGTTTGTTTGTCTTATGATAGAACTCTACCTTTACTACTAAGTACTTGAATATGACTCTATGACATGATGCTAATGTATGACATGATGCTAAGTATGATATGATGCTAAAATATGGCATGATGCTAAGTATCATATGATGCTAAGTATAAAGTTAATATGCCAAGCTTCCAGGTTATGATGGTAGGAATGGTAGTAAGTGCATGTAGGTGTAAGTTTAAAGTTTTCCGCTGCATTATGATGTCTACATGCCTAAGTATGTTAATGTAACGCCGCTTTATGATGGTCTATAAAAAAAAAAAAAAAAAAGCGGGCGTTACACCCCCAGGAGGCCTATATAAGGGGCTTCGACCCCTCTGCTTCAGACACAACTTCCAAGAGCGATCCCAAGCTTTCTGACCGACGACAACACGCTAGAAACGAGGCTCTACGACCAGGAGGCTCCAGGAGGAGGTGCACGGCACTTCGGAGGTCCAGATCGGCCGAGCTTCATACTTTTTCTCGTTGGTTTGCTTTTTAATTACTGTACTTAAATTTCTATATTATTGCTTGTAATTCTGCACTGTAAGTCGGGTTTCTCCGCCTCCGGAAAGTCCGGAAAGGAGACCAATAGTGGACGGGCGTTCCCGTGCATAGGCCTTGGATGTACTGACCCTGGGGGGTCGGGAACCAAGTAAAATCCGCCGTGTCCTTTGTTCTGTTTGTCGTTCTATTTATTTTCCGCTGCGCTACTAATATTTTAAGTCCAGAACGAAAGCTTTACGAAGATTTCTAAAAGGGTTTTGAACGAACGATATTCACCCCCCTCTATCGACGGCACCGGTCCTACACAGTAAACTTAAAAGGACAGCTCTTTTGTTACCGACGTCCGATGTGGAATGTATCTCGAAGCAGAGGGACGTCGTCGGTGCTTGTATCTCGAGTTGGGAGGTCTCCGGAGTAAAGCGCTTGAGTAGAAGAGTGTTTTGGCGTTGGAAGCAGTGGTTGATGAAGCCTTGGGGTCGAGGGGCTTTTTATAGCCTCTCGGGGCGCCCTGATCGTTGGGGGCGCCCCCCCCCCCCCCCCCCACGTGTCAGCGGATTCGAGCAAGTCTCGGTCAGCCCTTATCCCACTCGAATAGGGCTGAGAGTTGACCGTGGGGGCGCCTGGGACGCTGGGGACGCCCTGGTTGACCCGATCCGCTGGTTTCTCAGCTAGATAAGTCTTATCCGCTTCGTTGGCTTAAGCCCGGAGCGCCCGGGAGCACGGGGGCGCCCGGGAGCATGGGGGTGCCCCGCCCAGTAAGCTTCCGAAGCATACGCTTGCTTAACTTGTTTTGCCTTGACCTTGGGGGCGCCCGAGACACTGGGGGCGCCCTACTCAGCTGTTGCCTCTCTCCTTTGAGGCATTCTGAGCTGCAGGAACTCATTCCTTCGGTCCTGCATCCAGGGTTAGTCCAAAACAACACAAAGCAATCAAGTATTATTTTTATACAACTTTAGCTGTCTTGGTTCTGACTTTGGGTCTCCTAAATGGAGCCCTAGGTCGAACCGGCGCCTACTGTTCCCTCGACGGGGAACGCATCCTCACCTACTCCTCTTAGGAGAATTTACCTGTTGCCAACTGGCTCCTCCGGTTGGACTTTTTCCCAGCAGTCCTTCGCCAGGTCTTCAGTACCAAGCAATCCTTCACCTGGTGCCCAGCAGTCCTTCGCCAGGTCTTCGTGTCCTGGCATTCCTTCGCCAGGTGCCTAGCAGTCCTTCGCTAGGGCTTTGTATCCTGACATTCCTTCGCCAGGTGCCTAGCAGTCCTTCACTAGGGCTTTGTATCTTGGCATTCCTTCGCCAGGTGCCTAGCAGTCCTTCGCTAGGACTTTGTTTCCTGGCAGTCCTTCGCCAGGTGCCTAGCAGCCCTTAGATAGGACTTCTTTCTGCACACTTGAGTAACTTTGTTAGATCACAAATAAACTTAACTTTGAATCCTTTGCCAATATCAAAACAAGGTTCGATATAGTGCTTCTTGCACCAACAAAAGGTTTTCAGTGAACCCTCAGAAGTTTTGCGCAAGAAGACGAACCGCAGACGATGCTGGAGCTCGTTTGAAGAAACACACAGATCCTCCTAGGACTGTGTGCAGCTTGAGCAGGAAGAAGAACCTCAGAGACTTGTCGATGCACGGAGAGAGCTCGCAACCACTCGACCTCCAACGATCTCGCCGAAGGAAGAGCTTGCCGAGCACACGCAGAAAGGATGAGGAGAGGGAGATCACAAGACCTCGCAGGAAACAACTCTTGCACAGGAAGAAGAAGCGCAGGAGGAGAGAACTCAGGAAGAGGATGAGGGTTTCTGTCGGCTAGGGTTGAGGAATGAAGAGAATATGTGATTAAATCGGTTGGTGGATCGATCCACCAACTAAAATTTAATGCGATTGAACGGATCACAGTTCGATCCAAGAGTGCCCAGACCGATTAGGCTCCAGCCTGATCGGTCTGGCTTGAACCTGATTGGTTGGGTGACCGATCAGGCAAGCCCCTGATCGGTCTGCCGATCGATCAGGGTGTGAATAGAATGTATTCGAGATTTTCTGTGACCCTCTTGATTGGTACGTGGACCAATCACCACAGGGGGCCAGATCGGTCTGGGGACTGATCCAGGCCAACATAGTGAGATTTCGATGATTAATCAAGAAATTGCTTGATCGGTCCTTTGGACCGATCAGACCTGCTCCTGATCGGTCCGGTGACCGATCGGGTATCAGGAATTTTTTGATACGATTCTGAAACTCCAGTTTCAGACTTCCAAATGAATTTCGATACGATTCGGTGGAAGATTATCGATCTTGTAGGTGTTCCCATGACTATAATTGATCCCTGAACAAGGATCAAAGGTCCTTATGGGTTTAGCAAATCAATTTGCTCCAACTAAGTGGAGTCAAATGCAAACACAAACATCCATTCAATTTCAACCAAGTTTGTATCAATGTAAAGTCTCCAATCAAGTTTCCTTGATTGAAATGTCCAAGTATGATCATGGAGCCAAGTACACATATGTTATGCATTGGTTTTCCCCATACTTGGTCAACTTAGTGATTATTATCTCGTCAACCTAATTTCTCAAGGAATGCATTGACATTTTGAGTAATTAGGTTGATCCTAGCATCTCACCCCATATCTAGCAAACAAAAATATTTTGTTGAACCTTATAGTTTGTGTGAGATGTCCCCAAGTTACCTAATAATTGTTCCCAACAATTTGAAATAATCATGAAGAGTTTTGAATGCTTTTTAGTCCTATGAAGCACGACACATTCCCAATTCCCTTCGTAAGAAACTAAATTCATTC
The DNA here is from genome assembly GCA_024364735.1 of Boesenbergia rotunda. Lineage (NCBI taxonomy): Eukaryota > Viridiplantae > Streptophyta > Magnoliopsida > Zingiberales > Zingiberaceae > Boesenbergia > Boesenbergia rotunda. The sequence goes on from JAGFNQ010006063.1 coordinate 281,892, forward strand.
TTGGGGAGTGGTTTAGTGAAAATGTCCGCTAGATTCAATTTGGACTCTACATGTGAGAGTACAATATCTCCTCTAGCAACATGATCTCTAATGAAGTGGTGACGCACTTCAATATGCTTGGTTCTAGAGTGATGGACTGGATTCTTGGTTAGGTTTATCGTGCTTATGTTGTCACACAACACTTGCACACCCTTGTATCTTAATCCATAATCCTCTAGTGTATGAATCATCCACAACAATTGCGATACACTCTCTCCCATGGTGATATATTCTGCCTCAGTCGGGAGAGAGTAACACAGTGTTGCTTCCGACTTGACCATCTAACTAATGATGATCGTAAGAATTGGCAACCCCCACTTGTGCTCTTCCGATCCAACTTGCACCCAGCATAGTCGGAATCGGTGTAGCTAATTAGGTCAAATGATTCGGTACGGGGGTACCAAAGACCAACTCCAATTGTGCCCTTCAGGTATCTCAAAATTCTTTTAACAGCAATTAGATGAGATTCCTTGGCACAGACTTGATACCTAGCGCACATACCCACAACAAAAAGTATATAAGGTCGACTGGCTGTGAGGTATAGTAGGCTACTTATCATGCTCCGATATTGAGTTAGGTCAATAGGTTTACCACTCTCATCATTGTCTAACAGTGTGTTTGTAGCCATGGGAGTGGTAACCTCTTGGAATCACTCATGTTAAATTTTCGGAGCATATCTTGAGTGTACTTTGATTGGTGCACATGGATTCCGTCTCGAGTTTGCTTGATTTCAAGTCCAAGAAAGAAAGTCAACTCTCCCACTAGACTCATTTCAAATTCACTCTCCATGTGTCCAATAAATTCATTTAAATAGCCCTTGTTGTTTGAGCCACAAATTATGTCATCGACATATACTTGGGCTACAAATATATTGTCACCATCACTCCGTAGAAATAGTGTAGGGTCTATTTGTCCTCTAAGAAAACCTTTTTCAATTAGAAATGTCGACAACCGCTCATATCAAGCTCAGGGTGCTTGTTTAAGGCCGTAGAGCGCCTTCTTGAGCTTGAACATGTGGTTTGGAAATTCGGTACTCTCAAACCCCGGAGGTTGTTCGACATAGACCTCTTCCCTTATTAAACCATTTATAAAGGCCGATTTGACATCCATTTGATAGAGCTTGAAACCACGATGTGCTGCAAATGCAAGCATCAACCGGATGGACTCTAATCGTGCCACGGGAGCATAGGTCTCATCGTAATCAAGGCCTTCAACTTGACTGTAGCCCTTGGCTACTAAGCGTGCCTTGTTTCTTATGATTTCTCCCTTATGGTTCAATTTATTTTTGAAGACCTATTTGGTTCCAATAATGGTGGTCTTCTTAGGTCTAGGGACTAAGTCCCAAACTTGACTTCTTTCGAATTGACCTAGTTCATCTTGCATGGCAATGATCCAATCGGGATCATTTAATGCTTTGTCAATTTTTCTAGGTTCAATTTTGGAAATTAGGGCAACTTCATTAGCCTCATTCCTAAAGAATGATCTAGTCCTAACCCCATGGTGGATATCTCCAACAATTTGGTCTTGGGGATGACTAGAGGCTAACCTAGTTTGCCTTGGTGTTGGTGGTGCTTCTTGGATGGTTCCACTAGACACCAGCACAGCCTCAGGATGCGGCTGATCTATGGGTTGTCTAGGCTCACCGTCATCAGACTCATCACCACCATCTACAACACTTGGACTTCCATCCGAACGTAGTTTCCTAAGTTCGAATTGAACTCCTTCGACATCTTCTGGTTGATCATTTGCTTTTGGAATTTCTTCAAAAACAACATCAGAAGACTCTTCAACTATTCTAGACTTCTTGTTATAGACTCGGTACACTTTGCTAACGAGGGAGTACCCGACCAGTATCCCTTCATCAGCTTTTGCCGTGAACTTTCCAAGGTGGTCCTTGGTGTTTAGGATAAACACCTTACAACCAAACACCCGAAGATGTTTAACTGTAGGTGGTTTTCCAAACCATAGTTCATGAGGAGTCTTTCCTAGAAATCTATGTATGAGGACTCGATTTTGCACATAGCAAGTTGTGTTCACAGCTTCAACCCATAAGTAGCTCGGTAAGGAGTACTCATTGAGCATGCTTCGTGCAGCCTCTTGTAAGACCCGGTTCTTCCTCTCTACAACACCATTTTGTTGTGGTGTTCTAGGAGTAGAGAACTCGTGTCTATACCCTCTCTCTTGACAAAACTCTAAAAATCTTTGATTTTAAAATTCACCTCCATGATCACTCCTAATTGTTTTAATTGTTGATGATTTCTCATTTTCAACTCTTCTACAAAATGAAATAAAAACATCTAAGGTTTGGTCCTTATATTTTAGAAAATAGGTCCATGTATATCTAGTAAAATCATCAATGATCACAAAACAATATCTACTACCATTCAAGGATATAATAGTGCTACAATCAAACAAGTTCATGTGAAGTAAATCTAAAGCGGTAGAAGTACTTACAGTGCTTTTACCTTTATGTGCTGATTTTGTTTGCTTACCTATTTGACATGCATCACAAAGTTTGTCCTTTTCATACTTGATGCTTGGTAAGCCACGAACAAATACCTTGTTGGCCAACTTCCGGATATTCTTCATGTTCACGTGTGCTAGTCTCCGGTGCCAAAGGGTGGACTCATCTTCTCTTGACATGAAACACTTAACAAAAGCATTAGTAGCACTTTTAAAGGAAACTTGGTAAATGTTATCTACTCTTGTTCCTACTAGTACCGTGTCAAAGGTGTCATGTTGTCTAACTAGACATTGACTTGATTAAAAATCAATTGTATAACCCACATCACATAATTGACTGACACTTAGGAGATTAAATGTCATCCCCTTGACTAGAAGGGCATTCTTAATCCTAAGACATTCGGATATTTGAATGTCTCCTATTCCTATAACCTTAAGACTATCATTGTTACCAAAGGAAACATTACCTCTACTTTTTCTTTGAAGGGTAGTGAATAAGGATCTATCACCGGTCATGTGTTTGGAGCACCTACTATCAACGAACCAAGTTGATAGATGCTCCCCCTCAATCACAACCTACACAATACGAAAGATAGAATATTTAGGTACCCAAATCTTGGGACCTAAAGCACCTACTAAGCAAGACTTAGGCACTCAGGCCTTGACTACTTTCCTTTGAACCCTAGGAGTCTTAAATGGTCTAACATCAGTCCTAGACATCAAGGAAACAAATGATGGTTCTTTGGGTCGGTAACCAATACTGGCCCTATTGTAGACAGCCCTTTGTGCATTCAAAATCATATCTAAAGCCTTTGAGCTTGTTGAGAATTTTTCAAGAACACTCTTGAGTCTCTCAACTTCACTCTTCAAAGATTTGTTCTCATCTTCTAACATCTCTACATGTAAATCATCAACATCCTCATCCTTAGAGGATTTCAAATGTTCAACTTCAACTTTCAATGATTTAATCTTTACTTTGGACTTTTTCAATAAATCGATTAAACATGCAATGGTTCTATAGCATTTGTCCAATTCGGGAGTGATTACCTCTTCATCATCCGAAGATGATGAAGCCGCGTTTGAGGAGTCCGTGGATTCATCACTACTCTCCTCATCTTCGAGAGCCATGAGTGCTACATGGCGTGTACTCTTTTCATCCTTCTCCTCTTCGGATGAACTAGAAGAGGATTCATCCCATGTGGCCTTCAAGGCCTTCTTCCTCTTCTTTGGTTTATCCTCCTTCTTCTTGAGGTTTGGGCAGTCCTTCTTGAAGTGCCCTTTCTTGCTACACTCATAACAAGTAATATTAGACTTACCAATTTTAACTTCACTAGGGTTACCTTTACCTTTGAAGCGCCGACTCTTTCTCATCATCCTTCTAACAAAGTTGGTCATCTCGGAGGAAGAAGATCCGCTGCCATCTTCCTCGGACTCGGACTCGGACTCGGATTCGGATGAAGATAAAGAAACCTCCTTTTCCTTCTTCTTCTCCTTTTTTCTTCTTGTTCGTCTTTTCCCCTGCAACTAAGGCAATCCCCTTCTCCTTGGGGCCTTTGTTAGCCATTTCATGAAACTCCATTTCACAAAATAAATCATCTAATTTTACAATTGACAAGTCCTTAGAAACCTTATATGCATCCACCATGGATGACCACAAGGCATTCCTTGGAAAAGCTTTTAACACATACCTCACAAGGTCGCGGTTCTCGACCTTTTCGTCAATAGAGTGGAGACCATTCAATACCTCTTTGAATCTACTATGAAGCTCACTTACGGTTTCACTCTCCTTCATGGAGAGATTTTGTAGTTGGTTGAGGAACAAGTCCCTCTTGGCTATTCTTAAATCTCGGGTACCCTCATGGAGTTCGATGAGCTTATTCCACAAATCTTTTGCGCTTGTAAAGGGACCAACCTTGATTAGTTGGTCTTTGTTCATGCCACATTGCAAAGTCACCACCGCCTTCGCATCGGCTTCTCCTTTTCGTGTTTGCTCAGCCAACCACCGTGAGGACTCCAATTCTTTTCCATCCGCGTCTCTTGGAGGGGTGAAGCCTTCCTTCACGGAGAACCACATTCCGATGTCGGTCTTAAGGTAGTACTCCATGCGAGACCTCCAATACTAAAAATCTGATCCATCGAAGAAGGGAGGTCGAGTGGTGCTAAATCCTTCTCTCAAAGCCATTGTTGATAGCTCTCGGATGTTAAGCCACTTGAACAGAGCCCCAAGCTCTGATACCACTTGTTGGAACTTGGATGGCTAGAGAAGGGGGGGGTGAATATAGCCAGACACACACTTCTTGCAATTTTAGGTTTTCTCTGCAATTAGGTTAGTAACACAGCGGAAGCAAAAACAAAACAGAGTATAACTGCAGAAATGGAAAGCAAACCGAAAACGCTAACAAGGATCATTTACAAGGTTCGGGGATAACTTGCCCCTACTCCTTGGCGTGCCATTAAGATGGGCTATCCCTTAATCGTCGGCAGATCAAGCCCCAGAAAATCCGGATATCAAATCCTCCTTCTCAATGGAGTAACCTCTCCACGGCGTTTCAATCAGTGTATATGAAATTAAGCACAATGAAACATAAAGGAAGCTTACAGATCACTTAGGACACTAAGAACACAAGCGAGCTCCTCACCGAGCTCCACTCAGCCCAGATCTCACGCAAGAACTACCTGCTCTTCGTGTCTTCTTGCTGATGGACTCGCCAAGCTCCTTGTTTCTTCCAAGTCCTCAAGTCTCAGTATGTTGCTCATGATTCATAGTAGCTTGCTCGAAGAGATGGATCAAAGTTGTTGCAAGAGCACAAGTGTTGACAAGAGTTCACGTAGAGTAGTGTGAGAGTTCTGTAGAGTTGTGTCTCAGCTTCTTCTCCACTTCGCAGCTTAACCTGCTTTGCATCGCCAGCATCGCCAAGTCACAGACGCTCCTCTGGAGCTTGCCAGCTTCTCACCTGCAATAGCCCAGCTATCCCTGACCTCCTCTAAACTCACTAAATCCCCTCCAGTCGAGCCCCAGGTCATCAGCTTCACAGTCGTTACAGTTCGCACCAGAGAACATTATATCCTGCGGAAGCAAACAGCCAAACCTGCTGTTGATAAAGCCTCAGTTTGACTCTCCCTGAGTAAACCTGATTTACCTGCACACTTAGCAGCTCATTAGCTCAGCATATCAATGGAGAATCAACAATCAGAAGATAAGAGCAGAGATCAGTAGGCAATCAGCCGCGATCAGAACTCTAAGAGCGCTTTTGAATTAAAGCTGTCAGCTACTGATCGGTCACCGGACCGATCAGAGTGACTCCTGATCGGTCACCAGACCGATCAGGATGGGCTCAGACCGATCAGGCTCCAGCCTGATCGGTCCCCAGTGGAAAATCAGAAATCTCGACTTCTCCGGGATCGATCACCAGACCGATCCAAGTCTTTCCAGCTTCGCAGGCCAACTCTCCTGATCGGTCACCAGACCGATCAGGGTGTTGCCTGATCGGTCTGCAGACCGATCAGGCAACCTCCTGATCGATCAGGCTCTAGCCTGATCGGTTATAGTGAGGACCTTGTGACAAATAATCATTCACCAGAACGATCTGAATAGTATCCCTGATCGGTCACCAGACCGATCAGGAGTCGATCAGTAAGGTTCCCAAACTCACTGTATACTCCCTGATCGGTCACCAGACCGATCAGGAGTCGATCAGTAAGGTTCCCAATCTCACTGTATGCTCCCTGATCGGTCACTAGACCGATCAGACATAGCTGGATCGGTCACCAGACCGATCCAAGAGGGAACACCGTGCCAACTTCCCTGATCGGTCACCAGACCGATCCAGGCAAGGCCAAATCCACTCTAAGTCAAGAGAACGGGCTCCCAGCCTTCTCTAACTTGTGCTCAGTCCCCCGGACCAAGACTCCATGCCCAGTCTCACTCATCGGGTTTTCAACTTAGCCCTCCAAGCTAGGACCTGGCCCTTCAAGCCAGGATTTCATCCGACCTAGCCCTCCAGGCTAGGACTTGGCCCTCTAAGCCAGGGTTTCATCCACCTAGCCCTCCAAGCTAAGACGTGGCCCTCCAAGCCAGGGTTTCATCCACCTAGCCCTCCAAGCTAGGACCTGGCCCTCCAAGCCAGGATTTCATCCAACCTAGCCCTCCAGGCTAGGACCTGGCCCTCCAAGCCAGGGATTCATCCAACCTAGCCCTCCAGGCTAGGACCTGGCCCTCCAAGCCAGGGTTTCATCCACCCTAGTCCTCCAGGCTAGGACCTAGCCCTCCATGCCAGGATTTCATCCAACCTAGCCCTCCAGGATAGGACCTGGCCCTCCAAGCCAAGATTTCAATCACCTAGCTTCCCAAGCTAGGATTTCATCCAACTCCGTGCCCAGTCCCTGACCAGGACTTAATCTCAATCATCTCAATAATCTAAACTAAAATCGGTGTCAACACCAAAACAACAATCAGGGTCAGACTGCATCAACATCTCCTATCTCCTTTACCCAAAATCGGCTACTCACTTTCTCTCCTCACCCTAGCGCCGCCGGCTTCCACAGCCGCCCGTCGGCCTCTCTCGCGCACCACCCACCTGCCTCCTTCCCTCACCATTCAGCACCAAAAGGAGGAGAAGATCCTCCCTTTCTCCAGCAGAGATCGGTGGCCTAGGAGAAGAAAAGTGGGTTGCGGAGGAAGTCTTCTTCCTTCCTCTAACTGGCGCCCTAAGAGAGAGAAACGAGGGAGAGAAAGAGGGATCACCTTGGATGGCTTAATTGGATTGTCTAGCCTTGGTTTCATGGCCTCATAGGATATATATAGGGCTAAGGTAGGGACCAAGAGAAGGAGTTAGATCTTGACCCACCAATGGATCTAAACCCGATCCATTAATTAAGATCCATTCCACTAAAGAATCTTAATTGAACTGCCTCACCAACCCCCATATTTTCATATGGGATCCACATATTACGAGTCATCCATCCCCCGTGTTTAAGATCTCGAATACTCGTTAATTAATTTAAATTACTAACAATTAAAATTAATTAACTTTTGGGTCCTTGACCAATACCACTCAACCTTATCATCATGCCGGATCAAATCCACCTGCAAGGTTTAGCATGATGAACCTTTTGAGCTCATCAAGGGGGCATCATCAACCTGACTCCCCAAGACATGGATTCCGTCAATAATCAATAGCACATCATATTATTAATATTATCTCCCAACTTACCGGGCCTATCGATCTAACAGAATAGATCTCACCCATTGGTAAATCAAAGAAATAATAATTAATAATATATGCTCGTTATTATATTGGGATTAAGGGATAGTACCCCATAATAAAGTCTTGAGGTCCTATCCAATTATCGAGTCAGTACAAATTGGATAACCTCGGGTTTTGGTCCTGCTAAATGTACTCAAAGCACACTAGTGTAATTCTATGGTCAAGACCAACCACACCTAATTATACTACAACCATCCTGATGGTTTGTCCAATTCCATCTCGGTTGTGAGCCTCTACTTATACTAGGTAAGGGACTGATAACATGATCTTCCATGTAACACCATACACCATGTTATCTACAATGCGTAGTAAAGGACTTCATGCATGTACTAATATAAACAGGCACCTAGTGTAGTTGTGATTCTCTTTTCAAAATGAAGATGTTCATATAAAGAAGTCATGTCTTTCAGTATACACATCTTACAGAGTTTGCAATGCATTTCTGCTTAGTACTCCTCCATACTATGGCTCGACCTCCCAAAGTAAACACATAACCCGAGGTAGACTTACTGTTATCCCTATCTGATTGGAAATCAGAATCCGTGTAACCCATAGGGAGCAAATGATCTGCCTAGTAAATTAGCATATAATTTCTAATCCTTTTCAGGTACTTTAATATATGTTTTACCGCAGTCCAATATCCTTGTCCTGGATTACTTTGATATCCGCTAACCATGACCACGACAAAGCAGCTATCCGATCTCATACATAACATAACATAGCATACAAACAACTCTGTCATTAAAAGAAACAGAACATCCATCCATGAATAATTTGGAAACTGAAATCACGTTCTTTCTAAAACAAGGTACATAAAGATAATTTCTCAAAATCAAAAATTTATTCTTAGCAAAAGATAAATGAGCATCTCCCACTGCAATAGCCGCCACCTCTGTAGCATTGCCCATGTAGACGATAATCTCGCCCTCACGTAGTCGTTTGATTTCCTGGAACCCCTTGATTTTTCTCCTTTCAGTGGGGATAGTCCACCTTCCAATTGTTAGGATGTATACTAAAAGCCTAGCTTTTGTAATAATATCTACATTTTGGAATGAGAATCACATGATCATTGTTTGCATTTTATATTTATTATATGTGTGTATATTGTCTTATACTTTACATTGTATTTTTTTTATTTACAAGGGGTATCCAGGCTTGCGCCCGACTAATCCACTTGGCTGACCGACCCTGCCCCACAGCCTTCAACGAGAGTCCCCACCGGTCAACGAAGGTAAATCGCGGGACAGAGACACGTGGTGACTTCACCACTGATGATATTGAAACCCGATGGCCCGACCATGCAACAGCTTATGACGATTTCTTCCGTCAGCATACTGCGTGCTCTACCAGAGAGGAATTGAACCCGGGAAGTGAGGGATCACTCAACTGTGCCATTACCAATCGTGTCATGCCTGCGGGGGCTACTTTATATTGTAAATAACATGGTGTGTGGTACCACATAGAAGATCATGTTATCAGTCCCTTGTAGAGTATAAGTAGAGACTCACAACCGAGATGGTTTTGGACAAACCATTGGGATGGTTATAGTGTAATTTAGTGTTGGTCTATCTTGACCATAGAATTATACTAGTACACTTTGTGTGTATTGAGCAAGACCGATATAGAGGTGATTCAATTTATACTGACTATATAATTGAAGCAGACCTCAGATATTATGGTGTACATTCTCTTAATCCCTATATAATAACGGGCACATGTACTTAATATCTATTTCTTTAATTTACCAACGGGCGAGATTTATTTGTTAAATCAATAGGCCCAGTAAATTGGGAAATAATATTATTTACATGATGTGCCGTTAATTATAGAATGAAACCATGTCCTAATGCGTCAGGATGATGATGCCCCCTTGAGGAGCTCATAAAGGTCATTATGTAAATCCTACATGTGGACTTGGTGACATGATGATAAGGTTGAGTGGTACTACTCATGGAGTTAGATATTAATTAATTAAATTGTTAGTAATTTAATTAAATAATGGACATTTGAGATCTTCAACACGGGGAGAATTTGTACACATAATATGGTGGATTCCATATTTAATTATGGGGGTTGGAGAGGTAGTTCAATGATAATATTTTAGTGGATTGGATTATCATTAATGGATCGGGCTTTGATCCATTAGGAGGCCAAGACCCAACTCCTCCTCATGGTCCCTATTGTAGCCTATATATACCTCATGAGTCATGAGACCAAGGCATACCAAGATAACCCTAAGTCTCTCTTTTTTTCTTTCCCTCCAATATTCTCTCTCCTAGGGTTGTGGCCAGCGACAACAAAGAAGAAAGCAAGGGAGGTGGCGCAAGGGATAGGGAAGCAAGAGGCTCTTTTCTTCTTCCTTATATCTTCATCTTCCTCTGCTCTTTTGCTCTAAAGCGTGAGGTAACAATGAGGAGAAGGCTGTGTCATAACCTAATTCTTGAGGTTGGCCGGCGGCGAGCAAGGAGGAAGACCAAGGGCTTGCGGCTGGGTCTTGGTGTGGAGAAAAGGGTTGTTTCTCTTCCTCTTCATCTTCTTCCTATCTTCTTCCATAAGGCCGGTGCAAGGAGATCCATCTCCTTAGTGGTTAGCGCATGCAAAGGAGGGAGAATCTTCATCTATTGGTGGTCGGCACAACCCCTCCTTGAGGTTAGGGTTTCAGTGCAAGTCAAAGAGAGGAAGAAGGTGCATTGGTGACTTCGTTTCTTGGAAGATCGTCGCCCACACGACGTCCAAGTAGAGGTTAGGACATACGATAGAAGATCGCGAGGTAAACAAGAGGTATATTTCTTGTTTGGTTCCTTCTTGCTCTTTTTATCATTGTATGTTATTATTTGTCATGGACCCCGAAGATAAACACAAAAATCGATGATCTATTCATCGTCTATTCCGCGGCTAATCGACTAGATGATAACCGTTTCAGTCATGTCACGGTTTCAAATACAATTTAAGTATCGAACTCCTCTACACTAATGTAGCATAGAGTAACTCGAGTCGTCTCCCAACGAATGTAGTTGGTGCATGATAAATCTCATAATTGTAATTTATTGCTATTGGGTTTTTGGATATGAAACTGGGTTTTGGATTTGAGAGCTATGACTACGAAATGAATAGCAGAGCAAGTATGAAATCTAGTTCTAATTAAGGAAAGACAGTGCATGTAATGAAATCTAATTTAACCTAACTACAATTGCAGCAAAGAAAAGGATAACTAGAAATTAAGCATTAACGAAACTAAACATAGACCAAAACTACTGCATTGAAGAAATCTAATCCAACCTAACTTAATTGCATTTAAATAAAGTACAAGAACATTAAGCAATTAAAAGAGACAAGACAATTGAGAACTAAGTAAAACAAGAGGCATGAAATTAAATCTATCTATAGAAACATTTTGTCGAACAACTTGCGAGCATGAATCAAAATAACAAAGGTACAAGCAATTTGAAATGGGAAAATTCCATCTAATACAAGCAATCACTCAAAGACACACATAACAACTCAAACGTTATCAATCATCAAAATAATCAATAATTGAATCAAGTTGAAGCATGCTAATTGACCCAATGAACTAAACTGCTCTGAAGGGATTGAAGCTACTGGAAATTGGCCTTGTGAAGAAGCTGTGAAGGAAGAAAAGAGAACTGCTGGAAAACCATTGAAGATGAAGCTGCTGCCGTAATTGATGAAGAAGAAGTGGAAATAGATCTGTGCCGAAAATGGAAGAAGCTATTGTTGAAGAGGAATGCTGTCGGAAATGGAGGAGATAGAAAACTGCTGTGAAGTAGAACTACTGGGAAGTGCTGCCGATCAGCTATGAAGAAGCTACTGCTGAATTTGAACTGAATTGAAGAACTGCTACTACCGTAAAGAAATTGCTAAAAGGAAGATCTAATGGAAATGCTATGAAGAAAATGAAACTGCTAAAAACAAACTCTGGAAAGAAAAGCTGCTGATGAAGAAGAAGAACTGCGGCGGTGGAGTGGATGGTGAGATGTCAGCTAGGGTTCGGAACCCCCAGAGCCCTAGCTGTGGTGGTGGTGCTGGAATGCTGCGACGACTGCGTTCGGCTAGGGTTCGGAACCCCCAGAGCCCTAGCTCGTCCGGCCGGCGGCGATGAAGTGCGATGGAATGAGATGGAGAAGTTCAGCTAGGGTTCGGAACCCCCAGAGCCCTAGCTTGTGGTCAGCGTTGATGGTCCGTCCGGCGGCGATGAGGATGGAGAGGAAGTCGCCGGGGGTGAGGGTGGAGTGGATGGAGTGAGTCGGGAAAAATCCCGTCTACCCTAGCTTCTCTGCGCGATCCGCGTTTTGTCCCTGGCTGCGCCTGGTTTGGTCGGACAAGCCAGCTCAGCGGTTCGATTCAGCAGATTGAGTCTAGTCAGCCAAGCCAGAGCTTGGTTCAGCCAATGCCTTGGTTCAGTTCAGCCCAGCTAGAGCTCAGAAGTTGGGTTTGGTTCGGCTTGCGCTTGAGTTTGGCTCAGCTTGCGCTTGACCCAGCAGACCAAGCCAGCTTGGGTTCAATCCAGCAGCTCACAGCTCAGCTTGAGTTCAGTCCAGCACTAGGTTCAGCCAAGTTATGATGGAAGCAACAGACGGCTGAGATCAATCTAACTTCATCCAATGGTCGGATCTCTTCAGATCTGAACCAAACTCCACAGATCCCAATCAATGGTCCTGATCTACCTATCCCCAGCTCGGATTAACCAAATCAGTGGTGGATGGTCCAGATCTTCCTTTTTCTTGAATGGATGATCTAGAACATCTTGAGCTTGATCCAACGGTCAGATTACTTCTGATTTGGCTGAAATTTTCAGATCTTGATCTATAGTCATGAGTGATTCTATCTTGAACTCGGATTGACCAGAAGTTGACCGATGGCTCAGATCTAGCCATTCTCTTGAATGGACGGCTCCTAATAATCCGATGCTTGATCCCTTTGATTTGGATCCAATGCTGACTCAAGTCTGACCCAATTTGATCTAGGTCCATGATCAATTGAAGCCTACAAAATGATATTCAAATTTAGTGCCAAAAATATCCCAAATATACAAAGATTTGAATTAAAAATCAAAATAGAGGGAATACATGAATCCTAATACAATTGCAAACTTAAGCATATAAAATGTGGATCAAACATGGATTTTAGAGCCTAAAATAATCAATAAAATGATGGTTATCAACTCCCCCATACTTATTCTTGGGCGTCTTGCACAAGCAAACTAGTAAACTAAGGATGTATCCCCCTAGATTATTCTCAATCATAGTTAGAAGCAATTGAAAGAAAATTACCTAAGGTTGTCAATTTTCAAAAATCTAAACTCAATGGACTAGAGACTTGTCCTTAAATTAACAACTTAGCATTTTCATCCTTCATGATTCATTAAGATGAATTTAACTCACTAAGTCTTTCAAGGGAAGTTTTGGTGGCTCTCTTCTTGAATTCTAAGTTCATGATGAAAGTGGAGCTCACTCAAACACACATGCTTTTTGTACTACCATAGGCTTGCTTGTTATCTACTCTCCACCATTATTCATGAATTGGATCCACACCTACAAAAGCTTATTCATACAAGTTAAAGAAGATATAGGCAATGATAGAGATGAAACAGAAAATTGAGGGACTTGATACTCATGAATCACAATAAAGAAAATAAAGGACATGATATGACAAAAAGATATGGCAAAGCAAAGAAAATAATATGATAAGGACACATGGAGAAGAAATATAGCATGATAAGAAAGTGTGGAAAAATTAAGGAGAGTGGAAAACTTGGACACTCAAAAATGTATCCAAATGCACTTTGTCCATTTCTTTTGAGTTATCTTGCATGTATCATGGTTGTGGTGGAGTAGGAATTGAAGAACTGCGAAAATTCAGTGTGCCAATTATTTTCCATTTTTTTTAACAGCTCACACACTTTTTTTTAAATTTTTTTTCACTTGGCACATTTTGCTTCTAATGATAGTATGCTTGCATCCTCCCCTACACTTAAACTTTTGTCCGTCTCGGGCAAAATAACACTAAGAAACATTAAGGTATCCAAGTCCATGCAAAATATTATGATGAACATGAAAAAGAGGGAAAGGAAATATGGACTAAGAGTGTATCAACAAGGAAATTACAAAAATGATATGAGGAAGAAACAAAGTGATTTACCTCTATAAATGTAGTCCAATCATAGACATATAGCTTTGAAAGAACCTAAGCAAGTTCTAGAGTACAATCATATGTGTGTCTCACAAACATTTGGCCAATTCCTCACTAGGTAAAACGAATTCATCTCAAATCATCAATTTAGAATCCAATACTAAGAAGTACTCAAGCAACCAAGAATTTTCATCCAAGGACTCAAATCTTAAGTTTTAACAACCAAATTTAATTTGCTTTCAAGAGACTCTAAAATGATATAAAAAAATCTAGATGAATACATTTATTCCTAGTCACGCAAGAAATAAAATGCCAAATGACTAAAATGATATCTTCAATGACTTTTATGCATTCTACTCTACGTAAACATTTATTAGCAAGAACTCATTTGAAAAGAAAGATTACTACTTGTAAACATGAAAATGATATTCACAATAAAATAAGAGGGTAAGAAGAAATAACTCCCCTTCAAATAGGATAAAGGTCACGTAGCATCCATCTTGGGAGAATTATCCTCATGTGATCAATCTCGTAGTGGACATATTTCTCCCTTGATAATTTAGCACAAGCATCTTCCGGGGGTCGAAGACGATTAAGGTTCAGAATCCATTCTTTGGGTAGATAATTGAAAATCAAAGTGAACTCGACCCCTCCCACTGCATGTCCCTGATAACGCCCGCGTGTCGTACCGCGAGTATCAAATACAATTTAAGTACCGAATTCCTCTAAACTAATGTAGCATAGAGTAACTCGAGTCGTCTCCCAACGAATGTAGTTGGTACATGATAATTCTTATGATCGTATTTTATTGCTTTTGGGTTTTGGATATGAACTGGGTTTTGGGTTTGAACGTTAATACTACGAAAAGAAATGACAAGCAGGTATGAAATCTAGCCTAATTAAGGAAAGACAGTACAGGTAATGAAATCTAATTTAGCATGACTGCAATTGCGGTAAAGAAAAGAACAACTTGAAATTAAGCATTGACAAAACTAAACATGGAACAAAACTTACAGTATTAAAGAATTCTAACCCAACCTAGCTTAATTGCATGTAATTGAAGACGTAAAACTTAAAGCAATAGGAAGAGCAACACAAAACATGAATTAAGCAACTAGGAACATCGCAATTGAAAGAAATTGTTCTAACAGGCATTTGACCAAACACCTCATATGCATGATTGAAATTGATTCAAGCAAGTGCAATTTAAAATAGGAAAGATTCATCCAATACAAGCATTTAACTACCAATCACAAACACCCCAAACATCAACACAATTAACAACCGAATCAAATTGAGACTCGTAAATTGATCCAAGGATGTTGCTGTGAAGGAATGTTGAGCTGCTGTGATGACTTTCTGCCGAAAGAAAGCTGGGAAGGAGCTACTGAAAATGAAACTGCTGTGAAAGAAGCTACGGAAACTCAATTGCTGTGAAGGAAATTGAAGCTGCTGCTGGATCGAAATTGTGAAGAGAACATCTGCTGGAAGGAATTACTGAAGAAGAAACTGCGAAGAAATGGATTCAAAGCTGTGAAGGAAAAAATAAAACTGCTGGGAAGTAATTAAGCTACTGGAATTGACATCTAGGGTTCCCTGATGGAACTTGAATCTGGACGGAGAAGTGGATGGATCGTCGGTGGTAGAGTCGACTAGGGCTCGGAACCCCTGGGCCCTAGCTCTGCGGTGGTGATGTGGATGAATGGTCTGATCGAGTCGGGAACCCCTCAAACTCGAGAGAAAGCTGTCGGTCGGCGGCATTTCATCCGAGCTATCTGGAGGGGTTCCCTGGAAGGCTCAGAGCATCAAAAATTTTGATGGACCCACTAACTAGGTGTCACGAATGTGGGTCTCAAAATTTAGATATTTATAAAGCTGGAAACCCTTTTTGCAAACAAAGATGAAAACGTAGTAAAGGGGCCATAGGTCGTATTTTTCCTAGGGCTAGTTGAGGTTGTGTTTGATTCGAGCTCAAGTTTATGTGTCGTTTGATTTTTGGGTTTCAAACAAAATGGTGTTTTGGGTTGCAATCTAAAAGGAAAACTCAATGAAAATGAAGGTAACTAAACAAAGGAATTAACAAACGATAGTGAGTGATAACTCAATCGAAGGTAAACCAACTCAACCAAGGGAACTTAACTAAAATTGGAAAGGCCAATCTAAATTCAAATGCAAAACAAATGCTGAGCAAAGAAATAGAAGCAGTGATGGAAATTTTCGGAAACAAGAACTTAACACAATTACTAACTACTAAATTCAGAAATTAACTACAAGCAAACTCAACTCAAACTAACTACAATTTTTTTGGAAGCCAACTAATGCAGGGAAAATTCAGAAATGCCAAATGCGCTACCAATTGATTTCAAACACTAGCATACACCAAGAGGTGAGTGAAAAGCTGATGCAAACAGTACCCAAAATAGCTTGGCACGCAAAGGGAAATCCTTGTGCCAAAGCTGAGTTTTTGTGCCAAAAAAAACTCATTCTAACAATTCAGCATTGAAAACTATCGATCAAACTTGGAAAATTCAGCTGTTAATGAAGTGCTAGCATGAATTAAGAAGGAATTCAGAATTGAATGCAACAAATCAGATATGGACACAGAACTTCAGAATTGCAGGGAAGAATTCAAAATACTATAGGCAGAAATGAATTGCAGCAGCACTTTGGATGTACAAATCAAACAAGACGATTGATTTCAGTTGCAATAAAATTCTAATGCGAAGCTCAACTGATACAACTTCAGAGCTGTGAACTGGGAATTGTAGAAATGGAGTTAACTAGCAGATATAGTAAGCTGAGAAGTGCAGAAATTCAAAGTCGATCAAATCGCAGAAACAAATCAGAACCATCCAAATTCAGGGGCACTTATCTAATGTTCTGGTAGAATTGAAAAGCACTAATGAATACTTAACACGAATTCAGAAACTACAAACTAAACATGCAGAAATGCAATTGATACGCAGCTGAATCTGAAAACAGGAGATTGATACGCAGGAAGGGTTGATACGCAGCTTGAAACTAAATTCAGAAATGAATTGCAGCGAAACAAACTGATCTAAATACATTTGTTCATTACACAAACAATCTAGCTAATAAAAGCACTAAATTAAAACTCTAATTGAAGCAAAACCATTCAGAAACAAAATACTATAGAATTGCCTCAGAAATTCAGAAATAAAATGACAGAAATGAAGTTACGCTACAGAACTGAAATTAACCAACGAAACTACTCCTCAATCCTTCCCTAGCTCAAGAACTCCTTGTTCGTCACGCAAGGGCAAGCCTCGAACCCGTAAGCTTAGCAAATCAATGGAAAATCAGTCTCTGCGATCAAATCCATTCAAACTCTGCTCAAGCTTAAAACTGCAACCGAATTCTTCGACCTCGCTGTGGTGGATTGCGATAAGGACTTGGGAATGCTCCGAGCCTTCCAGGGAACCCCTCCAGATAGCTCGGATGAAATGAGGATGGTGCACAGCTGAGATTGACGAACTCAGATAACAAAGCTACGGAAACCTCACGAAGCTCTGTTGTTGGGCAAAATCCAATCTGGAAACTTCACAGAGAACTCTCTCCACTGACCTAGCACTTGTTCTAATGAAGAATCGAGTGGTCGCGCCTCTTTGATGAAGAAATTACAGAAGAACATGATGAACAAAATGAAGGAAGAAGCTTTTGCGGTGAAGACGCGACGAGCTGCAGTGTGGAAGAAATTTTGATTAAATACTTAAGAATGAACGACCCAATTGTTTTGAGAAAATCCAACGGCTGATCTTTGTCCGATCTGATCCAAACTTTGATGATGTTGATCAAGGGTCAAGATCTACCTCGAGGTAGCTCGGATCTTCCAGATTTGCCATGGATGGCCCAGATCAACCCGATCTTTGAATGGACGATGTAGATCCTCTTGGCTTAATCCAACGGTTGAATGATCTCTGATTGGGATGAAAATCTCAGATCTTGACCTCAGTGCTTGATCAACCCTAACCCTAGCTCGGATTGCCTCAGATGGTCCCAGATGGCTCAGATCTAGCCGCTTTTGAATCGGACGATCCAGATTAATCCGAAGCTTGATAACTCGATCCGGGTCCACTTCCGACTCAAGTTTGACCTAGTATGCCCTAGGTCCATGATCCTTTCATGCCTACAAAAATAGATCAAAAATTTAGTGGCCAAATAATCCAAATGTGTACAGATTTGCAATTAAGTCCAAAATAAAAGCATGTCCTAGAACCTAGGGTAAATTCACAATTAAGCAAGTAAAATATGGGTCAAACTTGGATTTTAGCAACTAAAATAATCAATAAAATAGCACTTATCAACTCCCCCACACTTAAGCTTGAGTGTCTCGCGAAACTGCTAATTAAGTAGGTATCCCTTATGCTCTTCCCAAGCATAATTAGAAACAAGTGAAAAGAAATTACCTAAGGTTGTCAATTCTCAAAAATCTAAGCTCTATGGATTAGTATCTCGTCCTTAAATCAACAACTTAGCC
Source organism: Boesenbergia rotunda (assembly GCA_024364735.1). Classification (NCBI taxonomy): domain Eukaryota; kingdom Viridiplantae; phylum Streptophyta; class Magnoliopsida; order Zingiberales; family Zingiberaceae; genus Boesenbergia; species Boesenbergia rotunda. The sequence continues at coordinate 300,309 of JAGFNQ010006063.1, forward strand.
TTTTCATCCTTCATGATTCATAGAGATGAATTTAACTCACTAGCATTTCAAGGGAAATTTTTGGTAGCTCTCTTCTTGAATTCTAACTTCATGATGAAAATGGAGCTCACTCAAACACACATGCTTTTTGCACTACCATAGCCTTGCTTGTTATCTAATCTCCACCATTATTCATGATTAGGATCAACATCTACAAAAACAAGTGCAAAACATAAAAAATGGTAAAAATGAAGTGAAAGCCAAGAAAATAGAAAAATTGATGAAGTGGGAGATTTGGTTGCTCAAGAATGTTTCCAATGTACTTTGCTTCTCTTATCAGTCCTCTAGTGAATTCAAAAGTGTGGTGAAGTCAAACTTGAATAATGCCTTTGATTTGGATGAATAAAACCCTATTGGTCTCCATGTGCCACTTTTTGCTATTGCGTGCCAACCTTGCTTCCTTCTCCTTTTTTTTCTGATTTTTTTTCCTTCTTTCTTTCTCTCTAGTAAAGTCGGAATGGTAGTGATGCAAAGCTTGGATTTGGATGAAATTACCTTCACTGATCTTATGGAGCCAAAATTTCAATTTTTGTGTCATTTTGCTTCTTCCTTCTCTTCTTCTCTCTTTTTTTTCGAACTGTTTTTCTTCCTTTTTTTCTGCTCTCAAGTCTTCTAATGGAGCATTTCAGATCAGTTTTTGTAACAACCTGGAAAAATCTCATAATATTTTCATTAAAATATTGAGCATGACTAGGTAATTTTCCAAGGAACCTAGAAATATTAATACGAATCTTAGCCTAGAAATCCATATTTTCTCATTTAAATTGGGAAAAATAAGCACTAATGGGCTTTATATGGGCTTCCTAGTACCATAATTATTGGTGAATTTTAGGAAAAAATTGATATAAATATAAAGAGGTTTTAATGAGAAATATCAACATAATTCTGGGGGAATTTTTGGGATTTTTGAAATAATAGGGAATAAAATAAAAATAAAATACAAAAAAGTAGTGCATGCACCAAGGATTGAACCTTGGACCTCTTGTACAACCATGCATGCTCTAACCAATTCACCTAGCAAGGGAGTGCTATGAGGAAATGAAGTGGATTGTGGTTAAGGCTTAGGGAAAATGAATGGTCATCCACCATGACTCTTCACTTGCCCTCCTTAATGTGCTATAAAAAGGGGGCTTGGGGGTTACATTCTTCCTTCCATCAATTCCACCTTTCTTCTTCCTCCTCCCTCACCCTAGCCGAAACTCCAAGGAAGGTTTTCCTTTGGAAAACTTCACAAGAGGGCTCAATCTTCAAGAGCTAAGGGTCATCTACAAGGCTACAAGGGTTAAGGGTGATCAAGGGACAACAAGGTCTTCATCATCTTCCCTTTTTAAGGTCTAAAAACCAAGATAACCCAAGGTAAGACCCCCTCACCTGTGGTGTAATGGTTTTTCTTGATATGGTCATGATCTAAGCATCTTGTTTGAGATCCAAGTTGAAAAGTCCATGAAAAGGGGACTTAGGGTTTCGACCCTTTCATGTTTCTAGGGCTAGGACTAGTTTTAACTCTCTAATGATGGTTCTTATATCTCCTTATGATGTAAGTGATGTTAGTAGTGATTAATGTGAATTTTTGCATGCTTGATGGCTCCTACAAGTTTCGGCCAAGACCCCTAAATTATGGATGGAACTTGATCTAACCCTTCAACATGTTTAATTTGTTTCCCCTATGACATGATGGATAGTGATTGGGTTTTATAATAATTTCTCTATGAATTTCATGAGCCTTTAGGTTTTGGCCAAGGGCTAATGTATGGGATGCTATTTGTGACCTATATGAATTGTTCCATGGACCTAGGGTTTCCTAGGGTTTTCGGCCAAGACCATAACCTAGGGTTTGGAGTGGGGTAAGACCACAAGAATGCATGTTTATAGGGTACTATGATGTATGTATATGCTTAAGTATGTTGGAAGAATTTTATGCCAATGAAAACCCTAGATTATGTGTCAAGAATTATATGTTAGGTCACTTGTAATGATGATTCATAAATATTTAGACATGTGCCATGAACCCAAGGAAATGTATCATGTATGAAAGGACCTAGGTATGTTTTTCCATGTACCATGACTATGCATGTTTTTATGAATTAAGATGCTAATTATGTAGGTGTGCCATGATTTAGGAATGATATGTATGCATGCCATGATTTATGAATAATATGAATGTATGCCATGATTTATGAATGATATGTATGCATGCCCTGTTTATGGATGAAATGATGAATGAAGTTAAAGTTCATGCCTTCAAGGCCTAATGGTGATATGGAATGAGAATGATGAATGAAAGGAGGTTCATGCCTTCAAGGCATAATGATGATGTTAAGCATTAAGAATGAATGAATATGCTATGTATGGTTGTGAATGAAGAAGCATGTGAATGTATTTTATTTTAAGAATGAGCTTGTACCGGACCTGAATAAGGTCCACGGTTCTGGACTACCGATGAAGCTGTCCACGGTTCGTGACTACCGATGAAGCTGTCCTTACCCTACTAGGTCGAGATTAGCTACCTCGTATTTACTTAGGGATGCGCGCATATGATGAATGAATGTGGTACAAGCCAGGGCCCCAATGAATGTTATGATTATGTTTAAGTAATGAAAAGTATGATTTTAAACTAAGCATCCTTATGATATATGCATTTGCCCATGCATCCATCCATGTTATGCATTATGTTTATGAAAAGTATGTTTATGAAAAGTATGATAATGCAAAGTATGTTCATGTTAATTCGAATGCCATGATTATGATTATGTTTATTGTTCATGTTAATTATGATGTCATGATTATGTTTATATGTTCATGTTAATTATGATGCTAAGATTATGGTTATTGTTCATGTTAATTAGAATGCCATGATTATTATTATGTTTATTGTTCATGTTAATTATGATGCCAAGATTATGTTTATTGTTCATGTTAATCAGAATGTCATGATTATGTTTATTGTTCATGTTAACTAGAATGTCATGATTATGTTTATATGTTCATGTTAATTATGATGCCAAGATTATGTTTATTGTTCATGTTAATTAGAATGCCATGATTATGATTATGTTTATTGTTCATGTTAATTATGATGCCAAGATTATGTTTATTGTTCATGTTAATCAGAATGTCATGATTATGTTTATTGTTCATGTTAACTAGAATGCCATGATTATGTTTATATGTTCATGCTAATTATGATGTCATGATTATGATTATGTTTACGTTCATGTTAATTATGATGCCATGATTAGGGTTATGTTCATGTTGATTATGATGCCAGGATTAGGTTTATGTTCATGCTTAAGTATGACGCCACGATAACTATGTAGATGCTAAATTCGGATGCCATGATTTCATTTATGTTTATGCTAAAACGATGATGCGTGATTGTGTAGATGTCATGATAAGAAGTATGCTACGATATGTAGGATTGAAGTATTATGTTCATGTTTATACGACGTATGGATTTTGTGAGTAGGAAAAGGGTTTTACTAAGCCTCCGTGCTTATAGTCTTATTTTCTTATACCGCAGATCAAGCAAGAGATTTCTAAGGGAAGCAGCAGGAGAGGCTAGAACATGGATGTGTAGTAGTGACATGGCCAAGAAACCCTCTCATTTCACTTATTGCAAGTTTTATGATCTGACAATGCTTACTTTGGGTTATGCTCGACTTATGATAATTATGCCTAAGAAAGAACCTACTATTTGTGAAGTTATGGATAAATTACTTGCTACCTGAAATACTTATGAATAAGTCTTGGAAAGTTGATATCATGATGCTATGCATGCTGATAATATGTTACCTGAAATGCTTATGAATAAGTTATGGAAAGTTGATGTCATGATGCTAGGTATGCTAGTAATATGTTAAGTATAATGTCACCATGTCCATGAATGATAACCCAGACATGTGTATATGATTTAAGTACTAGTTATTCCGCTGCATTAAGATGTTATATATGCACATGTATGTTTAGCGTAACGCCTCTTAGGGAAAAAAAATGCGGGCGTTACAGGTTGGTATCAGAGCAGTTGCCATCTCACTACACACACATCAAGCCTCCTTCCTGCCGCTTCCAAGTAAGTACCTTTCGGTATAATTTATGATAGTAAGCACTTTATAGGATATTTTATGCTTCTAGAATATGCAAGTATGGATGATGATTTATTTAGTTTTTATTATATCAAAATAATTTAGAATTCAATATGAGGTAGGGATAACAATAACACACATTAACCATACTTATCCTCTATGGAGGAAAGCATGGCTAGAAGACAGAGTAACCGACTTAATGAGACTACTCCCCTGCCTGATCTGGTGCAACTAGTGACCCAACTTTAGCGTCAAGTCATGGAGCAGCAGCAAACCATTAATACTCTAATGAACCAACAGGAAAATTCTACTACCCCACCAGCGAATCAGACTGCTATACCTGTGGCGCCTACGGTTACGCAAACTCCCCTGACAGGCTCGACCACTGTGGCACGACAGGAGGCTTATCTGATCAAGTGGTTAAGGCTGAAACCGGAAAATTTCACGGGTGCTGGCGAACCATGGGACGCCCAGGCGTGGTTCAAGACGATGGAAAGTACACTGGAGCTGCTGGACTGGCCTGAGCACGAGAAGGTCAAGTGTGCATCATTCTGCCTTTCTGGGGATGCCAGAATGTGGTGGGAAAGGGTCAAAACCAAGAGACAGGTGAACCAGATGGCGTGGTCAGATTTCGAATTGGAATTCTTTGAAGAATTCTTCAATATGCGGGTCACAAACAAACACTACGACGAGTTCACGGAATTCCGACAGGGCAACCTCTCGGTCAATGAAGCCGTGAAGAAATTTAATCGACTGGCTCGTCTGTGCCCTGAGCTGGTCCGCACGGAGAAAGAGAGGGTCCGACTTATGTTGAAGATGTTATGGCCCGAAATAGCCCTGAACGTGGCTGGCGGAGTTAACAGACCCCAGACCGCCGAGGAACTGTTTAGTAGTGCCCTACTCACTGAGCACTATCTGAATAGTATCAATCAGCAAAGGAAGGCGATGAATGAAAGTAAGAATCAAGTTCACTCCAAGATGCTCGATTCTTTCTCTCATTACCCTTAATGTTCTTTCCGTTAATGATCGCGTAGGAGGTCAAAAGTCCCAGAGCAACCACGGTAATTGGAAGGGAGATCAAAGTGGTAAACGAAAGCCATGGAACAACTCTCAGGGGGCCCAGCAAATAAACAGACCAAGCCTTCTCCATGCGCAACATGCGGGAAAAACCACTCCGGGGAATGCCGCAAGGGTACGAACCGGTGTTTTATCTGTGGTGTGGAAGGGCATATGGCGGCTTACTGCCCTACCAAGAACCAGGCCTCTCCCCAACCACTGGCTCAGTACCAGGGTGCACCAGCGAAATTACACTATATGCCAGCTGAGCTGGAATGTACCCCAATACTGGAGGCCTCCCCAACAGTGACGAATGCCAGGGTTTTCTCTATTACCAAGGAGGATGCTGCGGAAGCTTCTACGGTGGTCACAGGTCAGATACTCATTTTCAGTCAGTACGCTACGACATTATTTGATACTGGGGCAACACACTCGTTTATTTCTGTGTTATATACCAAGAAGATAGATATGCTTCCGCAAGTGTTAGATTGCAAGTTCTTAACAACCCTACCTTCGGGAGAAGTAATGACATCCACTCATGTGCTGCGTGCGGTGCCGGTCGGAATCGCAGAAAGAGAACTCTACTGCGATCTGATAGTACTCGACATGCAAGATTACGATGTTATAATGGGAATGGATTTTCTGGGTAAGTACGGTGCTTCTATTGAGTGTCGTAAGCGAAGGGTGGTCTTTCGACCTGAGGCAGGTTCCATGTTTGAATTCGTTGGAGAGCCAAGGAAAAGAACCAGGAAATGTTTATCAACTCTCCAAGCTCAGAAGATGTTAGACAAGGGATGTACTGGATTTCTAGCATATGTGGTTGATGCCAGTCTAATGAAGAACCAGAAGCTGGAGAATGTCAGAGTGGTATGTGATTACTCAGAGGTATTTCCAGATGAATTACCAGGATTAGCTCCTGATAGAGAGGTGGAATTCGAGATCGAGTTGGTTCCTGGTACTAACCCGATCTCCAAGGCACCTTACCGTATGGCGCCGGTTGAACTAAAGGAGCTTCAAGAACAGCTACAGGAGTTACTGGATAAGGGATTTATTCGCCCTAGTCATTCCCCATGGGGAGCTCCAGTACTATTTGTGAAGAAGAAAGACGGATCTATGCGAATGTGCATAGATTACCGAGCCTTGAACAACGTGATGATCAAAAATAGGTATCCCCTCCCGAGGGATAGATGACCTGTTTGATCAATTGAAAGGAGCCACCGTTTTCTCAAAAATCGATCTAAGGTCTAGTTATCATCAAGTTAGAGTAAAACAGGAGGATATTCCGAAGACGGCCTTCCGAACAAGGTACGGGCATTTTGAATTTGTGGTTATGCCCTTCGGCGTGACAAATGCTCCTGCTATGTTTATGGATCTTATGAATCGGGTATTCTCGTCTTATCTCGACAAATTTGTGATCGTCTTCATCGACGATATCCTTATTTATTCGAGGACCCAGGAAGAGCATGCCGAACACCTGAGGATAGTATTACAGATTCTTCGGGAAAAGCAACTGTATGCAAAATTCTCCAAATGTGAATTCTGGCTCAACCAAGTGAGCTTTTTGGGCCACATAATTTCCAAAGACGGGGTTATGGTGGACCCAACAAAGGTTGAAGCTGTGAATAACTGGAGCCGACCAAAGAATGCCAATGAAATCAGAAGATTCCTTGGGCTGGCAGGCTATTACCGGAAATTTGTGGAGGACTTTGCGAGAATTGCAGCTCCTCTAACGGCTCTCACCTGGAAGGATAAAAAGTACGAGTGGACGGAGAACTGCGAAAGGAGTTTTTGGAATTAAAAAGGAGACTTACCAGTGCTCCAATTCTTACTCTTCCGGAAAGTAATCAGAATTTCGATATGTACAGTGACGCCTCCAAACTAGGACTTGGAGCTGTACTTATGCAGGGTGGTAAGGTTATTGCGTATGCTTCTAGGCAACTCAAGGAACATGAACAGAACTACCCCACTCACGATCTGGAATTGGCTGCGGTGGTCTTTGCTCTTAAGGTATGGAGGCATTATCTGTATGGAGCACAGTGTAGGATTTATACAGACCACCAGAGTCTGCGATACTTCTTCACTCAAAAAGACTTGAATATGCGACAACGCCGATGGCTGTAGTTGGTGAAGGACTACGACTGCGAGATCTTCTACCATTCAGGGAAGGCAAACAAAGTGGCCGATGCACTCAGCCGGAAGTCAAGTGCCGCCTTGATGTCCATATCTATATTACCTCAGCAGCTCGGAAGGGAAGTAGTCCATTTTGGAGTTGAAATCATCTCCGGACGGCTTTCCACTATGACACTGGCACCAATGCTATTTGAGGACATATTGGAAAAACAAAATGGTGATCCGAACCTGCAGAGAATCAAACAGGAGACCCTGGAAGGGAAGGGCGATGGTTTTCGTATCGCCGACAGGGGAGTACTATATCTTAGGGATCGTCTATGTATCCCTAAGGATCCGGAGTTGCGAAGAGCGATATTAGTAGAAGCTCACGAAACCCCTTATTCGATGCATCCAGGGGTCCACCAAAATGTATCAAAACCTGAAGGAGAAGTTCTGGTGGTCCGGTATGAAGAGGGATGTGGCACAGCATGTGAATACTTGCCTGACCTGTCAACGAGTGAAAGCGGAACACCAGCGACCCGGCGGGGTTCTGCAGCCACTTCCAATCCCCGAATGGAAATGGGAAGATATTTCTATGGATTTCATCACAGGACTTCCCAGGACTACAAATGGATATGATGCGATATGGGTAATAGTGGACAGGTTGACGAAATCAGCTCACTTCCTAGCAATCAAGATGACTTATTCGATTGAGCAATTGGCCCAATTATATGCTAAGGAAATAGTTAGACTTCATGGAGTGCCAAAAACTATCATCTCAGATAGGGATGGTCGTTTCACATCACATTTTTGGGAGTGTGTTCAGAAGTCTCTTGGCACTAAACTACGGTTCAGTACCGCTTTTCACCCTCAGACTGACGGGCAAACGGAACGAGTGAATCAGGTATTGGAGGATATGTTAAGAGCTTGTGCTCTGGACTTCAAAGGAAGTTGGTGCCGATATCTATGTTTGGCAGAATTCGCGTACAACAATAGCTACCAGGCTACTATCGGAATGGCACCCTATGATGCTTTATACGGGAGGAGATGTAGGTCTCCAATTTGTTGGTACGAAGGGGTGAAAAGAAGGAAATGGGGTTCAAGACGGATCTCATCGACGACACCACCCAAGCTATACAGAACATTCGACAATGGATTGAAGCTGCTCAGAGCCGGCAGAAGAATTATGCGGATGTTTGGCGTAGGCCACTGGAATTTGAGGTTGGAGATCTGGTATTTCTCAAGGTGGCTCCTATGAAAGGGGTAACGAGATTTGGGCAGAAGAGAAAATTAAGTCCTCGATATGTGGGGTCGTACTTGATTCTGAAAAGAATCGGCAAGGTGGCATATGAATTAGAGTTGCCTCAAGAGATGTTGGCTATCCATAACGTGTTTCATGTGTCGTTACTCAAGAAATGTATTCTAACCACAGACCAAGTGATCGAGCCACAGACAGTCAAAGTTCAGGAGGACCTAAGTTTTGAGAGCAGACCTATTCAGATCTTGGATAAGGAAATCAAGAAGCTAAGGAGTAAGGAGGTACCCTTAGTCAAGGTCCTATGGCAAAGTCAACGGTTCGAGGAAGCTACCTGGGAACGCGAGGACGAGATGAGGCGGAAGTACCCGGAGCTATTCTAAGTTCGAGGACGAACTTTCACGAGGTATAGGAGATTGTAACGACCCGAAAAATTCTCATAATATTTTCTTTAAAATATTGAGCATGACTAGGTAATTTTTCGAGGAACCTAGAAATATTAATACGAATCTTAGCCTAGAAATCCATGTTTTCTCATTTAAATTGGGAAAAATAAGCACTAATAGGCTTTATATGGGCTTCCTAGTACAATAATTATTGGTGAATTTTAGGAAAAAAATTGATATAAATATAAAGAGGTTTTAATGAGAAATATCAACATAATTATGGGGGAAATTTTGGGATTTTCGAAATAATAGGGAATAAAATAAAAATAAAATACAAAAAATTAGTGCATGCACCAAGGATTGAACCTTGGACCTCTTGTACAACCATGCATGCTCTAACCAATTCACCTAGTAAGGGAGTGCTATGAGGAAATGAAGTGGATTGTGGTTAAGGCTTAGGGAAAATGAATGGTCATCCACCATGACTCTTCACTTGCCCTCCTTAATGTGCTATAAAAAGGGGGCTTGGGGGTTGCTTTCTTCCTTCCATCAATTCCACCTTTCTTCTTCCTCCTCCCTCACCCTAGCCGAAACTCCAAGGAAGGTTTTCCTTTGGAAAACTTCACAAGAGGGCTCAATCTTCAAGAGCTAAGGGTCATCTACAAGGCTACAAGGGTTAAGGGTGATCAAGGGACAACAAGGTTTTCATCATCTTCCCTTTTTAAGGTCTAAAAACCAAGATAACCCAAGGTAAGACCCCCTCACCTGTGGTGTAATGGTTTTTCTTGATATGGTCATGATCTAAGCATCTTGTTTGAGATCCAAGTTGAAAAGTCCATGAAAAGGGGACTTAGGGTTTCGGCCCTTTCATGTTTCTAGGGCTAGGACTAGTTTTAACTCTCTAATGATGGTTCTTATGTCTCCTTATGATGTAAGTGATGTTAGTAGTGATTAATGTGAATTTTTGCATGCTTGATGGCTCCTACAAGTTTCGGCCAAGACCCCTAAATTATGGATGGAACTTGATCTAACCCTTCAACATGTTTAATTTGTTTCCCCTATGACATGATGGATAGTGATTGGGTTTTATAATAATTTCTCTATGAATTTCATGAGCCTTTAGGTTTCGGCCAAGGGCTAATGTAAGGCTAAGGGATTAGGGTTGGCTTTAGCCATGGGATCAAAGGTTTCCTATAGCATTTTATGTTGTATGGGATGTTATTTGTGACCTATATGAATTGTTCCATGGACCTAGGGTTCCTAGGGTTTTTGGCCAAGACCATAGCCTAGGGTTTGGAGTGGGGTAAGACCACAAGAATGCATGTTTATAGGGTACTATGATGTATGTATATGCTTAAGTATGTTGGAAGAATTTTATGCCAATGAAAACCCTAGATTATGTGTCAAGAATTATATGTTAGGTCACTTGTAATGATGATTCATAAATATTTAGACATGTGCCATGAACCCAAGGAAATGTATCATGTATGAAAGGACCTAGGTATATTTTTCCATGTACCATGACCATGCATGTTTTTATGAATTAAGATGCTAATTATGTAGGTGTGCCATGATTTAGGAATGATATGTATGCATGCCATGATTTATGAATAATATGAATGTATGCCATGATTTATGAATGATATGTATGCATGCCCTGTTTATGGATGAAATGATGAATGAAGTTAAAGTTCATGCCTTCAAGGCCTAATGGTGATATGGAATGAGAATGATGAATGAAAGGAGGTTCATGCCTTCAAGGCATAATGATGATGTTAAGCATTAAGAATGAATGAATATGCTATGTATGGTTGTGAATGAAGAAGCATATGAAAGTATTTTATTTTAAGAATGGGCTTGTACCGGACCTGAATAAGGTCCATGGTTCTGGACTACCGATGAAGCTGTCCACGGTTCGGGACTACCGATGAAGCTGTCCTTACGGTTCGGGACTGCCGATGAAGCTGTCCTTACCCTACTAGGTCGAGATTAGCTACCTCGTATTTACTTAGGGATGCGCGCATATGATGAATGAATGTGGTACAAGCCAGGGCCCCAATGAATGTTATGATTATGTTTAAGTAATGAAAAGTATGATTTTAAACTAAGCATCCTTATGATATATGCATTTGCCCATGCATCCATCCATGTTATGCATTATGTTTATGAAAAGTATGTTTATGAAAAGTATGATAATGCAAAGTATGTTCATGTTAATTAGAATGCCATGATTATGATTATGTTTATTGTTCATGTTAATTATGATGCCATGATTATGTTTATATGTTCATGTTAATTATGATGATAAGATTATGGTTATTGTTTATGTTAATTAGAATGTCATGATTATGATTATGTTTATTGTTCATGTGAATTATGATGCCAAGATTATGTTTATTGTTCATGTTAATCAGAATGCCATGATTATGTTTATTGTTCATGTTAACTAGAATGTCATGATTATGTTTATATGTTCATGTTAATTATGATTCCAAGATTATGTTTATTGTTCATGTTAATTAGAATGCCATGATTATGATTATGTTTATTGTTATGTTAATTATGATGCCAAGATTATGTTTATTGTTCATGTTAATCAGAATGCCATGATTATGTTTATTGTTCATGTTAACTAGAATGCCATGATTATATTTATATGTTCATGCTAATTATGATGTCATGATTATGATTATGTTTACGTTTATGTTAATTATGATGCCATGATTAGTGTTATGTTCATGTTGATTATGATGCCAGGATTAGGTTTATGTTCATGCTTAAGTATGACGCCACGATAACTATGTAGATGCTAAATTCGGATGCCATGATTTCATTTATGTTTATGCTAAAACGATGATGCGTGATTGTGTAGATGTCATGATAAGAAGTATGCTATGATATGTAGGATTGAAGCATTATGTTCATGTTTATACGACGTATGGATTTTGTGAGTAGGAAAAGGGTTTTACTAAGCCTCCGTGCTTATAGTCTTATTTTCTTATACCGCAGATCAAGCAAGAGATTTCTAAGGGAAACAGCAGGAGAGGCTAGAACATGGATGTGTAGTAGTGACATGGCCAAGAAACCCTCTCATTTCACTTATTGCAAGTTTTATGATCTGACAATGCTTACTTTGGGTTATTCTCGACTTATGATAATTATGCTTAAGAAACAACCTACTATTTATGAAGTTATGGATAAATTACTTGCTACCTGAAATACTTATGAATAAGTCATGGAAAGTTGATATCATGATGTTATGCATGCTGATAATATGTTACCTGAAATGCTTATGAATAAGTTATGGAAAGTTGATGTCATGATGCTAGGTATGCTAGTAATATGTTAAGTATAATGTCACCATGTCTATGAATGATAACCCAGACATGTGTATATGATTTAAGTACTAGTTATTCTGCTGCATTAAGATGTTATATATGCACATGTATGTTTAGCATAATGCCGCTTAGGGAAAAAAAAAGCGGGCGTTACACCGAGACCATTGGAGCCGCTGGTCCAATTTAAAAACGGACAGCATCTCCCCTGTCTAGCGGACAATTTACACATACACACAACACACACAGTTTATAAATTGGCCTCAGGCCTCAAAACAGATATATATAATGTGTAAGAAAGATGAAACACTATACTGGAAATATAAACTCACCTGAGCTGCCCCCTGGGTAGGTGCATAGCAAAACCACAAGCACAAAGTCCAACAGAGGACTCAAAAATACAATACCGTACGATAAATCCAATACAAGCCCACGATATATGAAACGAATACAAAACGTAGACTATGCTACCAAAGAAAATAAAACCAGCGGAAGCATCCATCCAAATAGAGTCGTGGGGACCCGGGACTGGCAACTGGGCTCCTCCGGCGAGCTATCAACCTGAAAACAAAAATATTACGACGGGTGGTGAGTCCAAGTGGACTCGCGGGTATATAGAAAGATATGCAAGGCTGAAAAGTAGCTAAAGCAGCTATATAGAAATAACAGGATACAGTCTCCATAATAATATCAGAAGCATGCATAACTGAAATAATAAAGAACTGTACATACCAGAAATTAGTCTATCATGATCATAATAGGACTCGTACCATATGAGCAAGTGCAGGGTCAACAAACCATACCAAAAGTACCTCCTGTATGTGCATGTCAAACAAGTGCAGCAAGTAAATGCAGCAAACACAATCAATGCACAAATGCATCATATGCACATGATGCAATGTCATGGTCACCCCCTAACTCCAGTCAAGCCACCGAGATAGGCGATACTGTGTCGGCCGAGTGGGTAGAGCCGTGACACTTTCAACACTCTGCCATCACTGCTCCTGAGTGACCGAGTGAACAGGATGCTGGTGGAACTATCGCTCCGCCCCATGTATATATCGGGGAGATATCTCTCTCATCTTCTCTGGTCTATGGGAAGAGAAGGGATCCCTACCTGCTACCACGCTCCGAAACCACGACCCCTGAGCGGACGAGCGGAACAGTACAGAGTAAATGCACACACCCAGTGATATCATCTAACCCATGAGTGGTCGAGTGTGCATATCATGTGCCGGAAGACGATTAGGCTCAACCACAAGGGAGTCGCTGATCGCCGGCATGCAACAGTGCAGGTATGGTGCATGACTAACACATGCAACCCCTACCAGGTCATCGACACATAACTCAACCTATCATGCACAGGTCATATGTATGCATCATAACCCAATCAATCCTATATCTAGATACACGTGCAAGTATGAATAAAATCAACTAATGCAGATATATCAGGTGGCATACCACAATAACCCAATCAGTCCATATCTAGACACACATGCAAGTATGACTAGAATCAACCAATGCAAATATCAGGTGGCATACCACAATAACCCAATCAGTCCATATCTAGACACACGTGCAAGTATGATTAGAATCAACCAATGCAACCATACAATGGTATGCTAATACCTATCCACATACTTATGCTCATACCAATGCTATACAGAATCAGATAACAAATAAACGAGACTGTATAGAAGAAAATTTAGATCATATCCAAGGTCAAGCATAAGTATTAAGCAGGATAACAAAACGGTAGCAGATAAAGGTCAATATCAGCCTACTGCATAAATAACTAGTCATGCATAAAGATAAAGTGGATCTACAGATACAAGCAAGAAGTACCCGCCTCCAAGAGTGGAAGTTCGTATCAAAGCAGAAAGAACCACCCGTCAATAATCCAATCAAGCTCCTGTATCAAGGATGTATTTAATTGCTATTACACAGATATGATAACTAACTAATTAATCCCCAAACCAAACCAAGGTTAACCTAATCATTTAATTAACCATGTAGTTAAATGATTTGTTTTGCATATCATCTCCTTGTTTCCAATGAAACCTAATCCCCTTTCAATTGGTCTAGATTAGACTACATAACCTAATAGCATCTAGAATAAATGAATCCCACTAGGATCTCACAATATCAACTCCTCACAAACTGCCACCTTAAATTCTAAAACAAGAGTATAATTACCTGTATGAAATACCTAGTGCACAGAGCTTCATCTCCACACACAGTTCATTAACAATTCCATAACAAGTCATAGTGGCTAGAGAAAACATTTACCTGAGATATGGCCGATCACTGCAAGCTCCAATCACGGATACAAAGCTAAGCCCAAAAGTTCCAGATCAACCGGAATTACCTCAGCTTCTCCACACGGCCAGATCCAAATTGAGGCACTGTCATCGAGCAGCTGCCTTCATTCCCATAAGGATTCATCGCCAACACTATATTCGACATCAAAATCCCAATCCAATCAGAGGGAAAGCAGAACAATCGATTCATAGCCATAGATCTAAAAGAAAACCTAAGCCTCTTTGCAGACTAGTAGGCCACCATCCTTACCTCAATTTCCAGCTTCCATTGCAAGACCTTCCATCGAGCGATAGCCTCTCCATCGCCACAGAGCAGGGAGCTCATCCTAGTGGAGATAGTCGGCGAGCCCTTGGTTTTTCTCCCTGATCCGTTGACTCGTCGGCCTGAGCAAACCGCCGCGCCCCAAATCGCTTGACGCGGAAACCCTAGCAACCGTTCGCGAGAAGGCTTGAGGATCGAGGGATTTAAGCTCAATGCCGGCTGGATTCTCAAGATAGGGTTCGCCGGCGGAATTGAAGTCGAAGGAGGCGGTGTCGTCGACTCTCGATCGGGAGAGGAGGCTGCTCGCGTTTGGGCTTGGGTGCGGGCGAAGAGTCGCTGCTGTGATCGGGCCGAATGGGGTTAGGGCAAGGCATATAAGAGAAGGGTTGTTTTGCATTTTGGTCCACCTATTCGAACTTAATTAAATTTTCACCCCTAAGTTTGAACATTTTCGCATACTGCCCCTTTAAGGTTTAGTTTTAAATCCTTTAAATCCCCTAAACCTTGTCTAGAAGCCCAGAAACCGTAGGAACCTCCTCGAAAATTTTCCAGAGCAACACAAAAGTTTCGGATTTAACATGGGACGTCCTAGAGAGTAACGACACGGACGGGCCGGGTTGTTAGACCGCTCGGTTGTTGGGCCGCCAGTTGGGCCGCCAAAGGGGTCGAGGGGCTGAGTCGTTACATCAAATGTCAAAAGCACGGACACTACAAAAACCAGTGTCCATCCAAGGTACGAATGATTAATTGTGGCAATAAATTTCAATTTCCTGCACAGTTTTTCAAGCATGCTAAAAATTTTTTCTGATAAACTAGATCTTTTGCATAATCAACTTAAGTTATTGAATGACCAATTACCAAATATTGATAATAGTAAAATATCATATATGAATTCTTTAATTTTTAATATCAATGCAACAATTTTTAGAATTAATTCAAATATTTTATCTGATAATGTTGATAAGGATAATGATAATATTGTTGATAATTCTGAAGATAAGGATCAAATTAAAATTAATAATCCTTTAATCTCTAATATTTCTGATAATGTTACAAGTTATAATATTACAATTAATAATTCTAACAAGGATAATACCTTAATTAATAATATTATTGTCAATTCTGAAAATTTTGAGGATAATGATGAAATTATTATTAATTCTGATATTTCTAAAATTAATTCTGAGGATATTAAAGATAATACTCTAGATAATATTGAAAATAATACTCAATACACCCTTGAATATAGAACTTTAATAAATAATCCTGAAAATTATTCTACCTACTATGAATATGAAGAAGAATGTGATTCTGAAAATGAAGAATATGATGAAGATGAATTTAGTAGAATTAAAGCTATGCTCAATAGGGCTTACAAGAAATTAAATAAAATAGAAGTGCTAAACAAAATTGACAACTCAAATTCAAAAGAAATGTTAGATGAATTAGAAATTATTGAATTAATGGAAATGACAACTAGACACAATTCTTAACAAAATTCTTAACTAGTATAATACACATGCGATGCACGGGAATCTTACACAATTTAAATAACATGTTTAGTGATAATATATATATATATATATATGTCAATTTTTATTATTAAATGAAAAATTAAAATGAAAAGTAATTTTATTTCATCATAAATTTATGTCAATATAAGACATTGTAGTATTTTTTATAATATAAGATAATGATGATCATAAGTTTTATAAGAGTGGTGGATGTGGATGTGATCTAAAGTTTACTTTGCTTTGATAGGGGTGTGCCAGGCCTGTGCAATAGTGCAACACATGGTGACACATGAAAACCCTAGTAGCAAGCTACTGTGATGGGTCATCCCCATATAAAAATTAATTTAATATCAAGGTGGACCAATGACCCACATATCAGATATTAAACTGATAAGAACAGATACTACACTTGATCTTAGCCAAAAGGCCGAGAAAGGTATGAGTTGTTTTACCGTTCTTTATCTATTTTTATAATTGCTCTGTGTGTAATTCACCTTGGTAACTTCAGATGTGGGACTATCATTTTTCTTGCATCAAAATTATTTTTTGAATTATCTTTTTTGAATTTGATAATTATTTTTTAAAATTTTAATTTTTAATTAAGATCTAATTTTTTTTAGGATTTGTAATTATATATTTTCTTTTGAATTTATAGTTTTTATTATAAATTTTTTATTTAGAAAATTTATATTCGGTTTAGGCGGGAATCCAAAGCTCTCTGTGAATGCCACGTCTACATGCAAAACTATATTTTATAGATATTAATTTAGTTTAGGCGGGAATCCTATGCTTCCTGTGAATGCCACATCTGCATTTAAAACTGCTCCTCGTGAATGCCACATCTGCAGGCAAAATTGTATTTTATATATATTAATAGATAGATTAATTAAATCATAATAACTTAAATCTTAATTAATTCTTAAATCATAATAAATCCTTAATTAATCATAAAAACATTAATTAATTCTTAAATAATTTAACCTTAATTGATTTTAACCTTAATTAATTCTTAAATGATTTAACCTTAATAATTTTATTCCTAATTAATTCTTAATTAATTTAACTATAATTAATTCTTAATTTTAATTCTTAATTAATTAATTAAATCATAATAACTTAAATCTTAATTAATTCTTAAATCATAATAAATCCTTAATTAATCATAAAAACATTAATTAATTCTTAAATAATTTAACCTTAATTGATTTTAACCTTAATTAATTCTTAAATAATTTAACCTTAATAATTTTATTCCTAATTAATTCTTAATTAATTTTAACTATAATTAATTCTTAATTTTAATTCTTAATTATTTTAACTCTAATTAATTCTTAATTAATTTAAGTTCTAATTAATTCTTAATTATTTTGACTCTAATTAATTCTTAATTAATTTAACTCAAATTAATTTAACTCTAATTAATTGGTAACAATTTTAACTCTAATTAATTCCTAATAATTTTTTATCCTAATTAATTCGTAATAATCAAATCTTTATTTAATTGTTAATAATTTCAACATTAATTAATTCTTATTAATTTCAACCTTAATTAAATTTTTTATAAATCTTAATTAATTTTTTTATATAATTTAAACTTCAATTAACTCTTAATAATTACACTTAATTAACTCCATAACTTGAGTTTTTCAATCGTTAATTTAATATAATCCACGAACTGAAATTCAAATTAATTACCTTTAAATATGCAACTAAACAAATTCTACTCAACCAAAACATCTAACTAAAATAATATTAAATATGTCAAAGTGAGTTGGCATATTTACGGGTTCACACGATATGTATCAAATCGAGAATTTGATACATTATTAGAAACTTAATTAAAATGTTATGACTTGATTGACTCATGCATAAATGTCATGTTTATGCATTTGCTTATTTTCATATATCTGTCATGTCATTCATGTTTAATTTTCTGCATGAATTAGAACGGTTAGATAAGAAAAGATTGGTTGACACTTGCCTAACCTAGTACCAGGGTGGGGCGAGATGATAGTATGTTAGGGAAGCTTGGCCTAGCTAAGTGGAACTAGCCGAAGCTACCTCGCCACTTCCTAGACTAGTTAGACCAGAGTTTTTCAAAGAGTAAAATAAAGATATTATTTCTTTAAAAGACTTTGTCTAAGGAAAGGGTTAATGATCCAATAAGGCTACGGCCAAAGAAGACCTCTGTGCCTCGCCAAGACCTGGAAGCTGAATATTGAAATCTAATTTTAAATTATAAATTGATTAAACTCGAATCTAACTTAAGGTCAACCAGTTTATAAATAAATTGAGAAAAATTATTCAAGCATCTCACAATACACCCATTAGGCAACCATGCTTACTTGTATTGAGACATTTAGAATGGGTGTGATGTTAAGGACTAATTAACTGACAAATGTTTTCCAAAATATTTTCAAAATCTTTACGATATTTTCGTAAAAATACATTTTCAAAATAATGTTTAAACATAATAATGTTTTTATAAGTTTTATGCTTGCCTGATTGCTATACATATATTACATTTTCAAAAATTATATCTTTTCAAAAAATTGGTTGACCTACACACTTAGACACAAACCTCATAGGTCAACACTAAAGTCCCTTAAGAAACTTAGGTAAAGTCAGACAGTGTCAGGTTCAGGGGGAGTTTTCATTGTGTTGTTTTAAAAGTTATTTTTCAAAATTTATTTGTTTCAAAAATTATTCTTTTCAAAAATTCAGGTCTATCAAAATACTTTTAAAATATCACATTTCAAAATATGTTTTCGAAAAATATTTCAAAAACCTATTACATCCTTCAAAATATTTCTTCAAAAATTAATTCTTCAAAAATTATTATGTCCGTCAAAAGATTTTTTTCCAAAAATACTTCGTCAAATACTATCATTTCAAAATGTCTTTAAGAAATTGTTTTAATTACTCTTTTGATTTTTGATAAACCCTAAAGACACATAGGAAGTCTTTTTTATGATCTACAAGAACTCCTAGGATGTGTCAGATTTAGGAGGAATCTAATTCAAAAGAAATTGACTCTATTTTCTGACAATTATTTTACAAAATTATTAGATAATTCTTTTGGTTTGAATCAAACCCTAAGACTCAGAGGAAGATCACTTGTAGTCAACAAGCTTCCTAGGACTGTGTCAAGTTTAGGAGGAGGTCAAATTAAACAAACTTTTAAAAGTTTCAAAAAACATTATGTTTTCATACACTATATTTTCAAAATCATTTTGAAAACATAATATTATCTTTTTAAAACTCATCTTCAAAACCCTTTTGACTTTAAGTGCTTTTGAAATAATTTTTACTTGAGTTTGGAAAATATCCAGGACACTTAGGAAAATTTCCTTGTAGTTAACAAGGTTTCCTAGGATTGTGTTAGACTGGAAAAGAATCCAAGTCAAGAATTTATTTCGAAAACCTTTTTAACTTTTGGAATCAGTTTGAAATAATTTTTACTTGAGTTTGGAAAATTTCCAGGACACTTAGGAAAATTTCCTTGTAGTTAGCAAGGTTTCCTAGGATTGTGTCAGACTAAAAAAGAAACCAAATCAAGAAAATTATTATGCTTTCAAAACAAAATTTTATTAAAATCTTCACTTATAGAGACATCCCTACGACACATAGGAATTGTTCTTATGATCAACAAGATTCCTAGGATTGTTGTCAGACTTAGAGAAGTTCAATTTTCCCCCCCAAATGTTGGTGCAATTAAGTAATTTTTTTAACAAATACGTAGTTTTTCTCAAAAAGGGGGAAGAGTTTTGAAATTTATTTTTCAAAATTTATATATGCTTTCAAAAAAATTATCCTAAGTATTTTCAAAAGGAGGAGGGAAATGATCGTAAAAAGGGAAAAAGACTTGTGTTCGTTTCAAAATTTTCATTGTTGGTGCAAGTTTTTTTGTGTTTTTTTTATGTATGACAAAGGGGGGGGGGGAGAGGAGCTAAGTTAAGTTAAAAAAAAATTTCTCATTTTCTCCCAGAGGATTAAACCTAGACTTAACCCGTAAGACCAATTCTAACTTAAGATATTGTCAAACATCAAAAAGGGGGAAATTGTTGGTGCAAGATGCATCAATGATGCCCTTCTCTAAGTGTTTTGATGTTTAACAATATGCTTATGTTAGTAACAATATGTGTGAGACAAGGTAAGGGTTAGTCAAAGTGATCAAGGTAAAGATAATTCCTAGTTAAACTAGGCAATAAGTCCTGGTTCGAAGAATTGGGCACTAAGTTCTGGACGAGGGTTGGGCACCTAAGACCTGACCAAGGGTTGGGCATGAAGTCCTAGTTCGTGAAATTGGGCAATAAGTCCTGGCCGAGGGTTGGGCACCTAAGACATGACCGAGGGTTGGGCACGAAGTCCTGGTTCGCGAAATTGGGCAATAAGTCCTGGTCAAGGGCTGGGCACCGAAGTCCTGGTTCATGGAATTGGGCAATATCTCCTGGTGATGGACTGGGCACCAAAGTCCTGACTTGGAAGATCGGTAAATGTCCAGCCGAAGGAGCCGGTTGGCAAACTTCTCCTGAGAGGAGTAGGCAAGGGCACGTTCCTCGGGAAGGGAACACTAGGCATCGGTTTGACCTAGGGTTTCATGAGAAATCCAAAGTCAGAACCAATCAATAAGGCTATGATTATATATTGGTTTGTCCTATGTTTGTGTATCTTGCAGGTACCTAGAATCGGAGGCAATGCAGGGAAGCAAACATAAAATGGCCTGGAAACTGCATCCAGGGCGCCTGAACGAATACAGGCACCCCCATGCATCCATGCACCCTGGATACAGGCGCCTGGATGTTCTTGGTGCCCTAGAAGGTCTAGGGCACCCTGGACATGAGGAATTATCAACATCGTGAAGTTCGCGAGTATGAATGAAATTTTGACCGCCAATGAGGTGCCCCAAAGGCTCTAGGGCGCCCGAGATGAAGCTATATAAAGGGGTCCAACCCCTCAACTCAGAACAACACTCGCTATAACATTCTAAGCATTCTGAGCAAAGAAAAAGCGCTAGAGATAAAGCTCTACAACCAAGGAGGCTCCTGGAGAAAGTGCACTGCACTTCGGACTTCCAGATTGGCCGGGTCTTCGACTTTTGTTTGGTTTGCTTTTCATTTTCAAGTTAAAGTTATTTACTATTGTTTTTCTTGTAACTCTGAACTATAAGACGAGTTTGTCTGCCTCTGGAAAGTCCGGAAAGGAGACCACTAGTGGACGGGCGCTACTCGTAATTAGGCATTGGACGTACTGTCCCTGGGGGGTTGGGAACCAACTAAATCCCGCGTGTACGAGTGTCATCTATATTCGTTTATTTTATTATTTCCACTTCTACTAACTCTCTAACTAGAACGAACGTACGAAAGATAAATTTTACGAAGAAAATTTCAAGTCGATATTCACCCCCATGCCAAAACTAAATCTGAACAAAGGAAACTAGGTTATGTTATTGATCCAACAAATTCATCAGCACTTCCCATTCTAATTTGATGCTAAAGCATAATCCTACCCTAACAATCCAACACAGAGCTACCCATTCAAATGTATATGCATGAATCAACCATCTAATCCCAATCCACAAATCTTAACTACCAGAAGTGAAGGCAGGAACCAAAGAAGGAATTCATCTACACCCTACCTCAGATTCAATTTGAACAGGAATCCCAAAAAGCTAAAACGATCCATCTGATCTACTCAAAGAACACAATACAACAAATCTAAATTGGAGCAATTCTCCAACATCAACTTGGAATTCAAACACAAAGACAACCTACTGATCCAATCCAAGGTATTATCCAGAACAACACAAAACTACTATAGCCTTACCTGCACCTAAACAGCTCTCTATGGCTGCAAATTCCAATGGGCACAGTGAGGTGGAGCCAGGAGGATGAAGGTGAGGAAACAGGAAGATACACCAACAGCTCTTAAGCATCAACTGGACCTGAGCTACGCATTCACACCACCGCCAATCCCTCATATTTGTGATGAAGAGCCTACAATTAGGGGAATTAAACCTCAACAAGAGATAGCCACCGATTGTCATGATTGAAGAGGAGAAATTCCCAAACCAAACACCACACTCTACCTGCTATGGTCGAAGGGCCAACAACACCCAGATTTGCAAGCCCCCACTGCACCCAATGTTGGTGCAATCTTTGTTAGGTCAGTGATGACCTAGTTTGAATAGTCTTGGGTGAGTTTATATTTGGTAAGCTTGGTAAGCTTATATTTCAATGTTTGATAATGATGTTTGAATTGTTAGTAGGAGCCAATTATGTGATGATTGACTAGGGACATTTTGTATCATATTCTATCATTAATAAAGGCATGTTTGGTTATTATACTTACTTTGTATTTGTGCCAAATAACTAAGTATAATAATGTCCTTGGGTAGTAGGTTCTTATCTACATTATATCGATTGGTTAAATCGATAGTGAGATGATGTAGAGAACAATACTATAAACCATTCCTAGTCAAGTATTAATATTCAAGGACAATATTAATGCATGGAGACTAGCATGTAGGTCAACTGATGACTTGAGCTCATAAATCATGGATATGTGATATCAAGTTGACACATGGGTATACATTGGAGAATGTGTACTGAATTGACCCTCCATGAGAAAGTTTCATAGATTGTCCTATGAGTGTCATAAACTTTCTCATGTGACTATTAGTATGAATAGTCCATAGACATGAAGTCACTACGGTTCCCTACATAAGGAGTTATGTACTTTGGTATCGTCAAACGTCACCCGTAATAGGGTGGACTATAAAGGCGATCACTGGGTATGTAATGAATTATGCGGAGGGATGTGAGTGATGTAGATAGGATCTATCCCTCCCATATGACGGGAGTGATATCTGTGGGCCCCTTGATCGAGTAGGACAACTAAAACGCATGGTCATGCTCAAATGAGTCAATATGAGATATTGAGCTCATTTGTTTGAGTGAGTCTACTTGGGGATCAAGAAACACATAGATTGATCTAGGATGACATGGTCTATGCCTCATTGGTCAATCTAGATATCAGGGATAGAAGGACAAGGTCATACATTATCATAGTCACAGAGGTTTAGTCGGATCTCGACTTTTCTTGTTACTTGGGTAGTAATGATGCATTGCTAGATGCCGCTCATTGCTTATGTGTCAAAAGCGTTTAGGCGCATTGCCAACGTCACGAGAACCTATTGGGTCACACACTAAGGACATGATGCTTCGGGAGTTCGGGAGCTCGGGAGATATGATCGGGAGCCCGAGTTGGAACTCGGGAGATGTGATTGGGAGCTCGAGTTGGGAAATCGGGAGCTCGGGTCAGGAGCTGAGGGACTTGGTCGAGAGCTCAGGCTAGGAGCTCGACAGACTGGGTCGGGAGCTCGGCACTCGGTAGAATGGGTTGGGAGCTCGGCGACTTACTCTACAGACTTGGTCGGGAGCTCGGAGACTTGCTCAGGAGACTTGGTCGGGAGACCTGGTCGGATGCCCGAGAGGCCCGGTCGGAATTGCAGGGAAAATTCATTAAAGTGTTTAATGAAGGAAAGAGAAAAGTCTCTCATCATTGGATGAAGAGAAGATGAAGAGTCACATGAAAAGATGTGCTCTTTATTAGCTTTAATGAAGGGAAGTCAAAGAGGCAAAAGACTCTTCATATTCATGGGATGAATATAAAAGAGGGGCTAGTCATTTTTGAATGATGTGTGTGTGAGTTTTCCCTTCTTCCCTTCCTCTCGTCTTCCTCTTCTCCCTCTTGGCAGAAACCCCTTTGGGGTTCTTGGTGGTCTTGTGAACTACCTCAAGTTGCTAGCACAACTAAGGTAGTTCTTCCTGAAGTTGAGAGATCGTGTCCATGTGGATACGAATAGAGGCACGGACGCTTGAATGTGCAAGAGATCCGGCGGCACTTGGACGAGCGGGATAACGTAAGGGCACGCTCCAAAGGTATACACTATAGATATATCTATTATATAGATGAACTTCGTACGAGTTTTTCTTTCGCATGGATCGCTCGAGGGTTCTTGTTTCCACTTCGTTTTGTGTTTATGTCACCGGGAGAACCCAACATGAATTTCGTGTGAGTCAAGTGGGTCAAGGTTGACTGAAGACTTAACTTAGAATGACCTAGTGGGACTAGGCGAAGTCCAGGTGGATCGAGGAGATCTCACGCTGGCACGGAAAAAGTCCTAGTGGGACTAGGTACACCTAGTTGGGCTAGGTGAAGTCCAGGTGGATCGGGGAAATCACACGTTGGCACGGGAAAAATCCTAGTGGGACTAGGTGAAGTCCAGGTAGATCGGGGAGATCGCACGCTGACACGAGAAAAGTCCTAGTGGGACTAGGCACACCTAGTGGGATTAGGTGAAGTCCATATGGATCGAGGAGATCGCACGTTGGCAAGGAGGAAATCTACCGAGAGACTAGACCTAACTTGAGGGTTAGGTAAACCTGGTTGGGAACTAGGCAAGGGAAAAACCAAGTCGGTCAAAGGTTTGATCGGACACTTGGCGAGGAAGTCCTAACAGGTCACGTTTGACCGAGGTTAGGCAAGGGAACCCTAGGCTTCTGCACACAAGTTAGGATTGGGGTTAATTGATTGAGTAATCGATTGACGTTGGTTTCTCGTGAGTAGAAGCCTTCTTAATTGATTGGGTGATTGATTAAGGAAGGAGTGAATCGATTGGTAGAGTTGTGTCGCGAGAACACAAGCAGGCTGAATTGATTAGGTAATTGATTCAACCTCCTCTTAATTGATCAGGCAATCGATTAAGTGGAACCGTAATCAATTGGGCAATCGATTAAGGGAGACCATAATCGATTAGGCAATCGATTACAACGGTATTGCGCGAAAAAATAGAAAGGTGTTGAATTAATTCAGCAATTGATTAAGATCTTCTTAATCGATTGGTTAATCGATTAAGCTTCAAAAAATAGCCATTGAATGGCTAAGTCATACGTGGTAATCGATTGGGTAATCGATTAGGGAACCCTAGGTCATGGGTATATAGGGTTTTCATGCAGGTTTGAAACGCAGCTCTCCAACATTCTTCACACGCTCTTCCTCCTTCTTCATTGTCATTTCAAGGGAAGTCTTGGAGCATAGTTCTACTACATTTCCAAGGTTCTAGAGGTGATTCCAAGCTAGAAGAATGCAAGAAAAGCAAAGAGAGCTCATTGTTATAAATCTTGTAAGATTTTCTTTGTATTTGCTTATATTCTTGTTGCATCTTTGTGAAAGCTTGTACGAGGTTTCTCCACCTCCATAAAGGAGTCATTCATAGTGTTTGAGAGAGTGAGGAGAATGGATCCTTGGATTAGTCACCTCAAGGAGGTGGATACCAAGTAAATGCTTGAGTGTTAGCATTGCTTGGACTCTTCCGCAGTGACAAATCATCAACAAGAAAATCGAAGCTAATCACCCCCACCTCTAGCTCTCCTACCTGTCCTAACTAGTGGTATCAGAGTGAGGTCGCTCTTCTTTGGACTCATCACCAAGAGAGCAAGAGCTAAAGGAAGAAGAGGAAGTTTGAAGAAACCCTAATTTCAAGAAGTCATCATCAAGTGGGTTCAACTTCAAAATGGGGTTTGGCTACGACATTCGAGCACCTCCACTGTACGACAAATCCAATTTCAATCATTGGAAAACAATGATTTAAAATTTCCTCATGATGGAGATAGAGCAATGGTTTTCTCTAATAGAGGCTTTTGAAGCTCCAACAAATAGCAAAGGGAAGCTCCTCAAGAAAAGCAAATGGAATGAGGAGCAAATCAAGAGATGCGAGGTCAACGATAAAGTGACCAAATTATTGGTCAATCTATTGTCAAACACCATGTTGAGCCAAATTGGAGACTATCAAGATGCCAAGGAGCTTTGGAGTAAGTTAATCAAGCTTCATGAATATCCCTCCAGTATACCAAAT
The DNA here is from genome assembly GCA_024364735.1 of Boesenbergia rotunda. Classification (NCBI taxonomy): domain Eukaryota; kingdom Viridiplantae; phylum Streptophyta; class Magnoliopsida; order Zingiberales; family Zingiberaceae; genus Boesenbergia; species Boesenbergia rotunda. The sequence continues at coordinate 326,587 of JAGFNQ010006063.1, forward strand.
CAAGACAAATCCGAAGAGGAAGATTCATCAGATGAACAGGACTCGAAAGATGAGAGATGCTCAACATCCAAGGAGGAAATTCAAAAAGCACTGGCCAAGAGGAAATTCAAGAGGCCTCTACCTCTAGGATTGAGGGGGAGCAAAGATCTTTAACTCTGGAAAAAGAAGATGTTAAATCCGGCAAGTCAGAAATCAGTAGAATAAATTTTTCAAAAAATTGATATGAAAAATTTGGGGTTTATCAGATTAGAGAAAAATTTAAGGTGAATTCCTAAACTGTGAATGGTTAAATTCTTGACACTTAATCCTAAAGGTCTAAACTAAAATTTTATCTTAAAAACTTGAGGACCAGTTCAAGTTTTGCCTAAAGCTAAGAGGTGAAGGGGATAAAATATCTAACCCTAGAGATTATTTGAGGTGGATTACAATAAGTTGGAGGGTTAAATGGCTAAACCCATTACCTTAAGGGTAGGATTGAATTTCAGAAAGTTGAGGGACTTTTTTGCAAAAGACCCATCACTTATATATCCTTCATTTCCTCTTCTCCTTTCGCTCGCAGCCAAACTCCAACCCGATCCCCTCTTCTTCTTCCATTCCTTCACGAGCCTTAATCGCAGCCAAATCCCATCCGACGACCACTCCTCCTTCTGCCTTCATGCACGCAAACGAGGGGTGACGCTAAGTTACAATCAGAGGTGGGTTCGCGATGTCGAGAACCCTAGATCCTTGCTCTCTTCCAAGGATCCCATTTCCTCGCTATGCTCTGTGCAAGCAGCTCGACGCTGTTGTCGATCCTCTCCCACCTTCTTCACGCGCATGTGAGGGTTGCTCTTGTCAGTTTTCATTTCCGACCACAGTTAAGTATTGAGGGAGCAGTGTGCACTGGATTAGGGCACAAGTTGATCCCTGCTGGTTCATTTTGATCACAATCGCTTTGTGGTCGTGAATCCCAGGTTAGGAGCATTATCTAAGCTTGATTTTGGATTGGTTTTTGGATTTGGATCAGTCTTTGAATTAGGGCTTGATTTCAACTCTTTTATCTGATTTGTCTCCAAAGGTTTGAATCTGTGATGGTGGGTTTCTAATGATCATTGGAGTTCACTTATGTTTTCTGTTTCTTGCTCTTGACTGTATGTTTTCTGATCAATATTGATTATAGGTTGGCTTCATTTTAGAAGAATTATGGTAGCTTCGTATTCATGATCTTGTGGGGTTTTACCATATGTTATAGTGGGAAGTTTATGTTGATCAGTAGTATGGTGGTGATGAGCTTGTACATTCTAGGAGAGATCTAGAGGGTTGGATGCTTGTTTTCGAATCTGATTTCCTGAATGGTATTTGGTTTGAGTTGTAGTTGTAGTTCTTCGATCCTGTTGTTGTTGTTTTGAGAATCACAACCTTGTTTTGACTTGCAATTGGTTTGGATCTTGTCAAATGAGACTAAGTGGAGCTAGGGCTCTTTTACGATTTAACTTTGGATGAAGCTATGATTTAAGAGCTAGATCAGTGCTATACAGTTGGTTTTTAGTGTATTTATGCCATAGGATACCTATACTTCTCTATATAGTTTCAGTTTTGGTTTGATGCTACATGTCATGAGGTTCAGTGTAGTATTTGTGGTTGTAGTTGGTGTTAAGTATTGATGCTATCAGCTTTAGTAGAAGATTTGGTGATAATCTAACTTAGATAAGATTAGGTGAAGTAGTTTTGCTAGCCTAATTTCATTTGGATTGGATTATAGGTTTTGTTCTCCTTCTTGTGATCTGGCCATGAGACAATGGGTATGATGATGCATCGTTGCTTGGATTGTTTTGGATCGGTAGCTTGCTACTCTAAATTGGGTTTTGTTGTTTTCAGATATGTGTTCTTGGATCTATTTTGTACCAAATTTATCTTGTTTGGTTTATCAGATCTTTGAAGGATTTAATAATGGATTGATTGGATTAATAGAATGGATGGAATTAGGAATTGGGTTTCACTATGACTTGTAATGATCCTAGCTGGGTAATACCTTGTAGGAATGGGGTAAAACAGTAATTAAATGAGTTTTTGTTATATTGATTGAACTTGAATTAATTAATTCATTGTGGAGTAGGAATTAATCCATTCAGTTGTTAAAATCCTAATCTAGTTAGGTTGTGGCATGATTAGCGTTAATTGGGGGATTAAACCTAATAATCCAAACTTGATTGATTTGGGTTTCAAAAACCTAACATGAATCTAATCTAGGTAACTTGGATAATTATGGGTTACTCATTTAATTGTGATTAATTAAATAAAACAGGATAATTAGGACGATCGTAATTAATTGAGAAAACTCGTTTAGCTATAGATTATATATTATTGTAGCTAAACATTATACTTTTGGTACAGGACCTTGATTGGGTTTATCGTTGCTGATTATCGGACGAGAGGTTCTTTGTGATACTAGCATCTCTCTTTTGAGGCGGATACCTCTAACTTATCTCTTTAGATATTGTCATATTGTTGTGCATGGTTTGTTATAGATAGCAGTAGGTTTATATGTTATATCTACTTTAGTATATCATTACTTGACATCTATTGCTTATTCTTAAGATGATCTCCCTTTAATTCCATACAATCTTGATGGTTGTCATGTGTGTATACATGCATAGATGTAGTGATATGTCCCCTCGCATTTGACATTGATGGATCACTAGTTTACTTTGCCAATATACCTAGTAGGTTATTTGTATATCATGATATAGGATTCAGACCTATACATAACACACTGAGATAATCGATGAGGACTTGGTGGATGTGTATGTGTTAGTGACATGCACCATCCTTGCATTGTTGCATGCTGACGATCATCGACTCCTATATAGTCTGAGTTCATCACCAGTTACATTAGGATATGCACACACATCCACTCAAGGGTTAGTGGCAACCATAGAGTGTATGCATTTACCCTGTATTGCTTCGCTTGGTCGCTTTTGGATAGTGGTTCCAATGATTGGTAGCAGCCAGGGATCCCTTCTCGTCCTGAGACACGAGAAGATGAGAGCGAGACTCCCCCATTGCCTGGGGTAGGAGGTGTTAGTAGGAGCCCTAGAGCCAATTATGTGATGATTGACTACGGACTTTTTATATCATATTCTATCATTAATAAAGGCATGTTCAGTTATTATACTTACTTTATATTTGTGCCAAATAACTAAGTATAATAATGTCTTTGGGTAGTAGGTTCATATTTACATCATATCGATTGGTTGAATCGATAGTGAGATGATTTACAGAGCACTACACTAAACCATTCCTAGTCAAGCAATAATATTCAAGGACAATATTAATGCATGGAGATTAGCATGTAAGTCAATTGATGACTTGAGTGATAGGAATAGCTTGGCGGGCTTCCTAAGCAAACACGGGGTCAAACATGAGAGGCCTCTCCATGACTACAGATTAAAATTTTAACCCGAATGGAGACCTATCTCTCAAACGACCGTCTCGTCATCGTATCAATCGATTCGAGTTACAACTTAGCCAATCTCAAAGATCGAGCTTTGTAACTCGCCTAACCGATTGACCACAGAAAAGACGACGAGCAGAGCGTCAGTTTTTGTATTTATCTTCGGGGTCCATGACATAATTAATTATCAATATTAATTAACAAATAATTAAACCATGATAACTAATTAAAAGCACACATGCGATAACAAAATCATCGAATAAAATGATAGAACAAAGAAGGAGCCAAAGAGAGATTATACCTCTTCATTTACCTCGCAGTCTTCTACCGTATGACCCTCCCTTCTTGGACGTCGTGTGAGAGATGATCTACCAAGACTTGGAATCACCAATGCTCACCAAGATCACCATCTTCTACCCTCTTTCACGTGCCAACAAAAAACGTTAAGCCCTAGTGTGACGACCCACCTTTTATCTACTAAAGCTTTAAGTTACTACTACTTGACTTCCCTTAACTTGCTCTAAATTTTTTTTTTCCTTCTCTCTTTTTTTTCCCAAAAAACAAAACAACTTTCATCTTATTTGCTTTGTCAGGATTTGACCCCTAGACCTCTTAGTTGTAACACTAGAGTACTAACCAGCTGCTCTATACCATTTCTTTTCAATGGTACCAGTCGACTGCTATATAGCAGTCACCTGGTACCAGGCGACTGGCCTTTTGGCAGTCGCCTGGTGCATCGAACAGAAGCTACTGTTCGATAGGGCAGGTGACTGGTCCTGTACCAGTCGACTGGCACGCCTGAAAACCTGCATTTCAGACCTGAAACTCATCTCCATCCATCCACAAAACATATACTTTCAAGCCATACAAAGACATAACACCAATTGTATACTCTATACTAGTTTTCTAAATATTTTAGCAAATCAAAACCACTTCATAAACTTGAAATTAGGACTTTTGCGGAAGTAAATAAGCTATCAAAATCTATGTGAACTTTAGACTAGAGTTTGTACCAAATTTTGTATCTATGCAAGGTTTAAACAAAGTCATTCATTCTACCACTTCGAAACACCAAAACACATGTTCTACAAGACTTAGCCCAATGATCTCTTCCACGGTTCTGCCGCCACTGAACATCAATGCAAGTCCCTTCGCCTCCTTAACTTATGCTTTTTTTTTACCTTTGTCTGCAATAGAAGGAAATGCAACTAATAAGCAAAATGCTTAGTAAGTAAATCCTAACTCACAAATCCAACGATAAGGGATAAACATGCTCTTTTCAAATAATGCTTGCTTAAAAACACATGCACTTTGAAATACTTACACATGACAACTTTCATATACGTATCATGCTCAATCATACTTGAAAATATTTACTAGCACTAAAACATTGGCAAATCTAACATGCTCATAATTTCTTTTGAAACTTACTAATGATACTTTTCCATACTTTAAAACACAACTTCTTTGCTCTTTCCCTTTAACATGCTTATAACATAACCATGTTATCATACATAACAAAACATACACTTAAGGAAATTGAAACACTTACATATACTTATATACTTCAAAATAATAATCAACTTTCTCAGGCCTTGACAATGTACCTGGTATCAGTGTACCAATGCGCGCATCCCTAATAGGTTTCGGGGTAGCTAGCCACCGCACCCTATTAGAGCTTCTTTCTAACTTTCTGTGGGCCTCTCTTTTGCCCGGTACATGTCCTTTTACAAAAGTAAAATACTTTCTTACTCATAATGCTTGTATTTATCAAGCTAACTTTCTTTTTTCATAAACTTTGCACTATAAACCTTTACCTTTTCTTACTTGGAACTTTCATCGAGCACCTTGCGTGCCCTTAACCCCAAAACTCATTTTTGGGACTTTCTTACTCATAATGCTTGTATTTATCAAGCTAACTTTCTTTTTCATAAATCTTGCACTATAAACCTTTACCTTTTCTTACTTGGAACTTTTATCGAGCACCTTGCGTGCCCTTAATCCGAAAACTCCTTTTTGGGACTTTTCAAGAACTTGCTCTTGTCATACTTAGGTCACATACATAAAAACATACTCCAATTCATATTCTATGATAAAACATGTATCCTTTATGAACTTAAAACACACAAATAAGAAAACCATAATCTTAAAGCATGCATTTAGATCACAAACATGGTTCCACAACGAGAAATACATGGCGAAACAACTTCTATTGCAGGTGAGTGATTTACTTACTCTTTTCTTGAAGAAAACTCACTAAGTATCTCGAAATTCCTAGTGTAGGGCTCTTTTCCTCTTCCTTTGTAAGAAATCTCCACTCCTTAGCCCTAGGGAAGAAGCCCTAGTCTCTCCACTCAAGAGGAGGAAGAAGGAGGAAGAAAACCCCTTGTTTTCTCCCTGTTTTCGCAGCTCCCAACCCCTGCTCGCGCGGCCTCCCGAAACCCTAAAAGGGGTCTTAACACAACTTAAGTGGGAGTTTGAATACCTCTTAATGAAACGGCCTAACTACCCTATAACATTATTTCTCTCCACTTTTTTTTGTGCTTGATACCCTAGCCTAGTTGGTTGGTGCTTTAGCCATGAACTTGAGAGGTCGCGGGATCAAATCTCGCCCGACCTCTTATATTTTTTTTTTCTTATTTTGATCCGAAAAATGCTATAATATTCCGAAAAATGCTAGAAAAATTCCTAAAAATCCCTAATAATACTAGGAAATTATTGGGTGTTACACCTAGGGTTCTTCTACCGGCCACCACCATCACCTCCACTTGCGCCGCCGACCGCACCATGCCCGAGGATCGTCGACCACAAGAGAACTGAGGTGAGGATGAATAGGAAGATGAAGAATGTTAGATCGATGTCGTACGCTAGAGGGGGTGAATAGTGATGTTTGAATCTTCTTCTTCCTACGTTGTTAGTTGCGCAAGAGAAAACAAAAGAATAAAACTAACAACAAGAAAGCAGTGCTAACACTACCTATTTACTTGGTATCCACCCCTAACGGTGACTAATCCAATAATCCTTTGGTGGATTGATAACTACCATTTTGTTGATAAATTTAGGCTCTCAAATCCATGTTTTGATCCATTTTTATATGCTTAAGTTTGCATTTATGTTAGGTTTCATGTATTTCCTCTATTTTGGCTTCTGATTCAAATCTTTCTATATTTGAAATATTTTGGCATTAATTTTGAATCTAATTTTGTAGGCTTAAATGACAATGGACCTAGATCGAATTGGACAAACTTGAGTCAGAAGTGAATTCGGATCAAAGTGATCAAGCATCGGATTAATATGGGTCGTCCGATCAAAGAACGGCTAGATCTGAGCAATCGGTCAACTTTTGATCAATCCGAGTTCAAGATAGAGTCAATCATGACCACAGATCAAGATCTGAAAATTTCATCCAAATCAGAAGCAATCTGACCGTTGGATCAAGCTCAAGATGTTCTAGACCATCCAAGCAAGAGAAGGGATGATTTGAGCCATCTGCCACAGATCTGGTTGATCCGAGCTAAGGACAGGTAGATTAGAGCCATTGATCAAGATCTAGGGAGTTTGGGTCAGATCGGAGGAGATCCGACCGTTGGATGAAGCCAAAACAATCACAGCCGTCCGTATTTTCAAATGGGAATTTAAATCAGAATTCCCTCTTCAGATCTCGGGGCCGCGTCTTCGCCAGTAGCAGAGTAGTCGCAGAGTCTAGTTTCTTCCGAGTTCATCGTTTCTTCTTCGTTTTTCCGCAATTTTCTTTCTAGATCACGCGACCAACATCCAAATTCGTTTCTTCTCAAGATTTCTGATCATCGAGTAAGTTTCCTCGTTCAATTTCGCTAATCAGATTCTCGTAGCTGAAGGGAGCAACAACGAGGGTTTTACCGGAGCTGATTCACCTGCCGATTGATCCTTGTTGATCACTGGTTCCGTCGTCCAGAGCTGTTGAAGATTGAGAGGGGTTCTCGAAGGCTTGTTGACGGATTTTGGGTTCGATCACTATCCAGCAGATTGAGAAGGCAGAGATCAGGGTGAGTTATTCAGTTACTGATCGATTGCGTGATTGGACAGAAGGTTCTCTGATCGGTTCCGTGACCGATCAGACAAGAACCTGATCGGTCGGTTGACCGATCAGGAATGGCAGAACAGAGCAAATTGGACAAGGAAGGTTGTCTTCGATGGTTTTTGAGCCAAGGGGGTTTCTAGCTCATCCTTTGTGTGATGGCAAAGGGAAGTCTTGTGATAAACTGATTTGATGTTTTATTTAGGATAATTTTGTTCCAAGCAATTATGTCTTCAAGTTGTTTAGTTTGTTCTCAACTATACTCCAATTCAAGTTCTTAAGAATGTTTTGTTCTAATTTCCTTTGTCTTGCAATTAGTTTCTTTGCAATTAATTCTCTGCAATTTATTACCTGCAATTAGTTCTTTAAGTTTCATTTCAAGAGTTTGAATTTAATTGCTCAAGTGTTAATTAGGTTAAGTTTAGTTCTTGTAATTTCCTTATTCATTCCATGCTTTAGTTGAGTTCATTCTAGTCTACTTCATATTGTCATTTTCTTCTTGCCAAAACCCCCATTTCATCTAGAAAACCCAAACATCAAATGACAAATAAACTTGCAAGCTCGAGTTAAACATTCATTCAACTAGTCATTAGAAAAATACGACCTGAGACCCCTCTACTATATTTAATCTTTGTTAGCCAAAGGGTTTTCAGTTTTATAAATATCTAAATTTGAGTGTTCATCGTGACACCAGCAATTGGGCAACCATCAAATTTTTGGTGTCGTTGCCGGGGAATTAACTAGTTGAGTTTGTTTAATTTGAGCTTGTGTTTAATATTTATATTCTTTGATTCTATTCTCATTTGCTTTATCTTTTTGTATACGGTTGCTGCCATTTTATTTGTTTTGTGACAGGACTGCAGGTGGAGACCTTGTGGATGTTCAAAATGTTTTCAACTAAACAATCAGAGCTCAAAAGTTCATTGTTGGAGTTAAAATTAAATTTTTGGTGAAGCAAATGGAATTCCAACAAAGACCCAACATTTATTCATCTACTTGTAATTCAGGTTGGGGGAATCATTTTAATTCACAACAGCCCCCACAAAAAGGACAACCTCCATTTCAAAGTTTTCAGCAGTTTCAATCAAATTTTCAGCAACCAAATTATCAATTTCAGCAAGGGCAGCCACAATTTCAGCCCTTCCAACAGTTTCAGCCTTCCCAACAGTTTCAGCAACCTTTCAATCAGCCACCACAGCAATTTCAATCACAATATCAGAATTTTCAGCAAGGTTACAATCCTAATTTTTAGCAAAACCAACCTTTCAATCAGTCACAACAGCAATTTCAACCACAATGCCAAAATTTTTAGCAAAGTTAAAATCATAATCAGCAAAGCTTTCAATCATTCAATCAGAATTTTCAACCTCCACAATTTCAGCCCTCACCGCAACAATTTTCACCTCATCCTCAGAATTTCCAGAGCTACAATTCTCAACAATTCCAACCAAGCTTCCAGACCAATTTTCAGTAATTCCAGCAACCAAATCAATCATTTGATCAGCCCCAACAGTTTCAATTTCAGAATTCGTAGCCTACTTATAATTTTGAGCAATCTAATGCTACATTTCAAGTGCAACAGGAGATCCACGCCAATCAAGGACACTTTGAGGATTATAGTGAGCTTGAGGCTCAACAACAAAGGCTGGAGGAGATATTACAACAACTCTTGCAACAACAAAAATATGATTCTACTCTTAAATACTTTGAAAGACTCCTTAGACAATTGGTTAATCAAATGAATCAAATACAAGCCCAAGAATCAAGCCAATCACCTTCTCAAGCTACTCTTAATTCTAAGGGGCATGATTGTGAACTAACTTTGAGGAATGAAGAGGTTGTTTCAAGTTTAAACACTCCAAATGCCGATTTCCCTGAAAAATTTCCAGCATCTTATTTCTCCACTGAAAACAGCCACGAAAATGGTTTTACATCAGTTGTTAGTGACCCCAGTGCAAGCATAAGAACTTCTTCAATTGATCTTGCAATTTTGGTAGAAGAAGAAGAATTCAGCAAAATCAGGGTATCTATAGCATGCATTCCTCCTGAAATTCATGTTCAGAGTTCATTTCCAAAATTTTCAGCTCAAGAGGAGGAGCCAGAAGTTTCTTTACTCATCCCTCAGCATCCCAGAGAGGATCCTCCTAGCATTAGCATGGGTATTCTAAATGAGACTGTTGAGGCGGAGTTGATTGCTAATGAAGTTTCACTTGACATAGTGGGAAGAGATTTTAGCTCAGATGAGATTGAAGATGCAATAGAGACAGAGTGTAACGACCCGGAAAATTCTCTTAATATTTTCTTAAAATATTAAGCATGTCTAGATAATTTTCCAAGGGACCTAGAAATATTAATGCGAACTTTGGCCTAGAAAATCCATGTTTTCTCATTTAAATTGGGAAAAAGGGCACTAATGGGCCTTATATGGGCTTTTTAGTACCATAATTATTGGTAGATTTTAGGTAAAAATTTATAGAAATATAAAGGAATTTTAATGAGAAATATTAACATAATTATGGGGGAATTTTTAGATAATTTTCGGAATTTTGGGGAAAATAATAGAAAATAAAAAGGAAAAATAAAATAAAAATAAGGTGCATGGGCCAAGGATTGAACCTTAGACCTCTTATACAACCATGTATGGTTTAACCAACTCATCTAGCAAGGGAATGTTATAAGGGAATGAAGTGGATATTGGTTAAAGCATAGAAGAAGATGAAGGGTCATGGAGAGACTCTTCATTTACCTCCTTAATGGGCTATAAAGAGGGGGTTTTGGGAGTTACCTCTTCTTCTCATTACTTTGCAATTTCTTCCTCCTCCTTCCCTCATCCTAGACGAACACCAAAGGAGGAGTCTCCCTTGGATAAACTCCACAAGAGGGTCTCAACTCCAAGATCTAAGGGGTCTTCCAAGGATACAAGGACAAGGGGGTTCAAGGGTCCAAAGATCTTACCATTTTCTTCCCTTTCAAGGTTCAAAAAATCAAGAAACCCAAGGTAAGACTCCCTCACCTGTGGTATAATAGTTCCTTATGATTTTTATGATTTTTATCATGATATATTGGTTAGTTTTTGGATTTGATGTTGAAGGAAAAGAAAACTAAGGACCTTAGGCTTGAGGGTTTCGGCCACCATGATTTAAAGGTCTATAATTATTCCAAAAATCCTTATAATGTTGTTTAATGTTTTCCCATGATGTTTAGAGGTTAAGTATAATTTTTTGGAATTTTTGGAGTACCCTAGTACACCCTAGGGTTTCGGCCAACATGAAAGAAACAAAACCAAGAACCCTAGGCTTGAGGGTTTCGGCCACCATGATTTAAAGGTCTATAATTATGACAAAAATCCTTATAATGTTTTTTAATGTTCTCCCATGATTTTTGGAGGTTAAGTATAATTTTTGGGAATTTTTGGAGTACCCTAGTACACCCTAGGGTTTCGGCCAACATGAAAGAAACAAAACCAAGAACCCTAGGCTTGAGGGTTTCGGCCACCATGATTTAAAGGTCTATAATTATGAAAAAAATCTTGATAATGTTATTTAATGTTCTCTTATGATGTGTAGAGGTTGAGTATAATTTTTGGGAATTTTTGGAGTACCTAGGACACCCTAGGGTTTCGGCCAACATGAAAGGAACAAAATCAACACCTAGAGACCCTATGGGTTTCGGCCACAATGTTTTAGGGTCCATAATGATGCTAAAAATCTTTATAATGTTATTTAATGTTCCCTGATGATGTTTAGAGATTAAGAATAATTTTTGGGAATTTTTGGAGTACCCTAGGATACCCTAGGGTTTCGGCCAACAACAAGAACCCTTGTGTAGGGTTGGGTTTAAAACCTCAAGTGTTTGTTCATGTATTGTCATGATATAAGGGAGATGGAGGGTGTTTATGTGAATGTTTCACATGGCCTAGAGACCCTATAGGTTTCGGCCAAGTACCCTAAGGGGGTGGAAAGTTAGGACTTATTTCAAGTAAGGGTCCCAATGGCCCTATGGTAAGGTATGGTTGGTGTTTAAGTAATTGATTTGGGGTTTTAATGAAATTTTTCCATACCCCCATGACCTTGAAGTTTCGGCCAAGAGTAAGATTAGGGCTAAAGGAGTAGGGTTGGCCTTAAGTATGGGATCAAAGGGTTCCTATGGCCTAGTATATGTGTATGAGATGTTGTTTGGGAAGTTATGTGAAGGTTCATGGACCTAGGGTTCCTTGGGGATTTTCGGCCAAGGGCATAACCTAGGGCTAGGGTTGGGTTAAACCTACCAAGATGCTTGAGTATGAGTTACCAAGATATATATTTAAGTAAGATGGAAGAAGTTCTATGTTAACCAGACCCTTAGTTTGTATGTCATGAATTATATGTTAAGTCATAGATGTTTAGACATATGCCATGATTTATGAATGATAGGTATGTATGTCATGTCTTATGAATGATACGTATGTATGTCATGTTTTATGAATAAGATGTATGTATGCCATGTCTTATGAATGAGGTTAAAGTACATGCCTTTAAGGCATAACGATGATGTTAAGTATGATGAATGAATGATGATGAATGACAAGTATGATGAATGAAAGATGATGCTTATGTCTTTAAGGCATAAATATGCTAAACGGCACGGTCGATGGTCGACGGTACGACGGTCGAGAGGACCGGTAAATGGGCCGGTAGACGGGCCGAGCCGTAACAAGTTATGCAATGTTAAAGATGCCATGAATGTCTTATGAATGATGAAGCATGTAAAGTATTTTACTTTATGAATGGGCTTGTACCGGACTGAAGTATGGGTCCAAGGGATGGGCACCTTAAGAACGCCCCGGTTCTGGACTACCGACTATGCTGTCCACGGTTCTGGCACTACCAAAGCTGTGCAACAGGGATGGGCACCTTAAGAACGCCTCGGTTCGGGGACTACCGACTATGCTGTCCTTACCCTAGTAGGTCGAGGCTAGCTACCTCGTATTTACTTAGGGATGCGCGCTTATGATGAATGAATGTGGTACAAGCCAGGGCCCAATGAATGATATGATGATTATGTTTAAGCATTTAAAAGTATGTTTTAAAGATTAAGCATCCTTATATATATATGCAATTGCCACATGCATTCATCCATGTTATGCATTATATTTATGATAAGAATATTATGCAAAGTAAGTTTATGCAAGGTATGTTTATGCAAATGATTTTATTTATGTTCATGCTAGTTTTATGATGCCATGAATTAATTGTGTTTATGCTAAGTTAGAATGCCATGATTTTATTTAAGTTCATGCTAGTTTAGGATGCCATGATTTATTTATGTTTATGCTAGTTTAGGATGCCATGATTTAATTATGTTTATGCTAAGTTAGAATGCCATGATTTTATTTATGTTATGCTAGTTTAGGATGCCATGATTTAATTATGCTATGCTAGTTTAGGATGCCATGGTTTTAATTATGTCTATACTAATTTATGATGCCATGATTTAATTATGTTATGCTAAGTTAGGACGCCATGATGTTATGTAGGTTCATGCTAAGAATGTTTATGAGGTTATGATTATTATGTCTATGTCTATGCCAAGCACTATGCCATGCTATGAATGTTAATGATGTTTATGTCTATGCCAAGTATTATGTCATGCCATGAATGTTTTTATGGTTATGTTTATGCTATGACGAATGTATGCTAAGTGATGAAAAGGCTTATGTTCTAAGTAAAGCACTAAGTATGTTAATGTCTTATGTGCTCATGATGGAAAGATGAATGGTTTTAGTGAGTAGGAAAGAGTCTTACTAAGCCTGTGTGCTTATAGTCTTATTTCCTTATACCGCAGATCACGCAAGGGGACACTAAGGAAGCAGTAGGAGGGCATCAAAGAATGTGTGTGATAGTGACTTGGCCAAGGAGCAATATGGTTGCTCGTCTTATGATAGAACTCTACCTTTACTATTAAGTACTTGAATGTGACTCTATGACATGATGCTAAAGTATGACATGATATGATGCTAAGTATGACATGATGCTAAGTATGACATGATATGATGCTAAGTATAAAGTTAATATGCCAAGTTCCCATGTTATGATGCTAGGAATGGTAGTAAGTGCATGTAGGTGTAAGTTTAAAAGTTTCCGCTGCATTATGATGTCTACATGCCCTAAGTATGTAACGTAACGCCGCTTTAGGTAAAAAAAAAAAGCGGGCGTTACACAGAGGCATTGGAGGAGATGGATAGTAAAGCTTTTGACAGCCTTGAATTTGATTTTGAAGCTCCACAGGACCCTTCTAGTCTTTTATTTTGTGATGATATTATTATTGATGGTCCTAATTTTTCTAATATGATTGTTGCAGATATTACTGAGGAAGCATGCATTGGGGATGATTCTACAGGTGTAGGGGATTGCACTGAGCCCCAGGGACCACCATCATTGATTGATACATTAGAAGATTCAGAGGATAAGCCAGGAAGTGTAGGGACTTGCATGGTGGAAGCCAGAACCCAAGAATCACCTGAGTTAGTTGAATGTCCACCAGAACCTGAGTTTGAAGAGGAGCCCTTACTTGACCAAGAGGAGGCTATGGACACATCTATTCTTGTAGAACCTCCAGGTATTCTTCAGCATGATAAGATAAGTATTTCTCCTATTTCTTTAGAAGAACTCATAGAGGTACCTAGGGTTGAGTTTGTTGGTTATGATAATATTCTTGACACATCTTATGTAGAGATTAATTTTGAAAAATTCATTGAGGTACCTATTCTTGGTTGTGATGAATCTCTTGATACATCTTATGCTGCAATTGATTGTGCAAAATTCATGGATGTACCTAGGGTTGAATTTGTTGAATGTGATACATTTATTGATGCATCTTATATGGAGACTGAAAATAATTGTGAAAATTCCATTGAGGTACCTAAAACTGATTTTATTGGTCGTGATACATCTCTTGATACATCTTATGTACAGATTGACTGTGAAAATTCCATAGACGTGCCTAGTGTTGATTTTGTTGAAGGTGATGAATTTCTTGATACATCTGTTGTAGAAATTGATTATGAAAAACCCATAGCGGTACCTAGTGTTGATTTCATTGGCTGTGATACATTTCTTGATGCATCTTATGTAGGAAATAATTGTGCAAAATTCATAGAGGTACCAAAAATTGATTTTATTGGATGTGATGCATTTTTGGATACATTTTATATAGAGACTGATGGTATTTCATTTCTTTCTTACCCTGCACGCTTGAGGGAGGTGTTGTATGGTTTTGTAGGGTCACATAGGCTTCTGGAGTGGGTGCTCCATTTAAACAGACTCCAACCTCCTGGAAGGATTTTCAAAAAGAATCAAGAGGGAGGAGTTGATATTGCTTTCACTCGAAGCACTCCACCTCTTACATGGATGTTGTACCTTAATCGCCTTCGGCCACCTGAACATTTTTCTGTGAAGTTTAAGTGTGGGGGAGCAATGCACCATGACATGGATCACTGAAGGATCGATGTAGGCGTGCAGAGGGGGGGTGAATGCACTTTCTTTGATCGTTTTGATCTCTACAAAGATGTTAGCGCAGCGGAAATAATATGCAAAAGAAATAACAATGCTAACAAAGTTCTTTTACTTGGTATCCACCCAGATGGGTGACTAATCCAAGGATCCACACTACGAGCACCACTTTTCATTATCGAAAAGTCTCCTTGAGGTGGAGAAACCTTTACAGCAAAAGCTTCCTCTTTACAGATGCAGAAATATGATGGAGGAAGCAAAGATCACTCTACAATTGGGCAGCACTTCGTTACTGTACGGAACTGTACATGCACGTGTAAGGAGCAGCTCCTTTTATAGGTGAAAAGGACAGACTCGCAGTCTGTCCAGCCCTGCACCAGTCGACTGCCCCGAGGGCAGTCGACTGGCCCAGCAATAAATGCTGTCCAACGGCTAGCAAACAGCTAGCCAACGGCTAGTTTCGGGGTATACCAGTCGACTGCCCCAAGGCCAATCGACTGGTCCGAAGCTGTGAACTTTCTGTGGGTTTTGGCAGTCGACTGCCTCTGGGCCAGTCGACTGCCCTGCCTCCCAGCTCAGCTCCAGCCACTCCGGACCTTCTCCTTCGTGTATGCCTTCAGGTCTGCTCCCTTGGTTCACCCTTTGAAGTCCTCTTCCTCTGGCTATCGTCCCTCGGATGCACACGCAAGCCTTCCCTTAGCTTGCCTCCATGTCACCCTTCACGTGTGCCCTTGAAGTCCACTTCCCCGCTTGCCCTTGGAGCTCTCCTCCCTCGGCTCTCGTCCCTCGGATAGGTCCACCAAGTGTGATTCTCCAAGTCCTGCAAACTCAATCACACAAATCAAATACAACATAACACTCTAACTTTAAACCTATTCGCCCACACATCAAAACCATGATCTTCCAATCATTTAAGGGTCGATTGCCTCAACAATCTCCCCCTTTTTGATGTGTGGCAATATGTTTAAGTTAGAGATAAATAACAGCAATAGCAATAACAAAAGATTGCAATTGAAACATTATGAGACATAATAACCCTAAGAGGTAACCTCCCCCTTAACCTATGTCTTCTCCACAGTTTCAATTCTAATCATGTTCCAAGTTAAGTTTCCACTTAACAACATCAATATATATAAGAATGTAAGACATATTCGAACCTAAGAGGTACCACCCCCTTAATCCATGTCTTCTCTCCAGATTTTAACCTTTCAAGGTCTAAGTTAGACAAAATATCTAAAATCATCCATTTTAACAAAATACCTAAAATCATCCATTTTAAGTTAAAATTCTAACTTAAACCACCTATTCTCCCCCTTTGACACCATCAAAATGATTGCCTCAAGCAACCAAACCCTATGGCATCAAATGCGAGAATTATTGATTTCTGAAATTTCTCACAGTTGCTGAAAAATAGGCGTGCCAGTCGACTGCCCATAGGGCAGTCGACTGATACGCTATCAGTCTGATTTTTCAGGTTTTCTGTCGAAATTCAGAAACTCCCAGAAAATTCCAGAAAATTCCAAAAATTATAAAATTTTGCATACATGTTTGAAATGTTATACTCTATCAGGGAAAAATATTAAACCATATAAAATTTCAAAAATACATGACTTTTGATAAAAATCCAAAAGTTTTGAAAAACACTACATTTTGTATCAAATTTTGAAACCAAATTTGCAATTATATGACTTTGAAAAACATGGCAAAGTATGTAAAGCATAAAATGGTTTTCAAAGGTTTAAAATGTCTAACTATGATATTTGGCAAAGTGTCCATTGATTAAACACTTGCCTCCCCCATAGTTGGTCTAGTTTTGATATTTTGATACTTTTAATGGTTCAACAATGTGCCACAAGCACAAGTGAGCCAAATGTATCACCCTAATGGATCAAGCACCCCTTTTCAAAGCTAATGTGTCCAAGTTCATTTTATACTTCCACAAAACACATTCCAAGGCCTCTTCTTAAGGATGTAAACTCCGATTCGGGAAGAGGCTTGGTAAAGATGTCAGCTAGGTTCGACTTTGATTCAACATAGTGTAATTCTATGTCTCCCCTTGCCACATGGTCTCTAATGAAGTGATGTTTCACTTCAATGTGTTTTGTCCTAGAATGATGAACTAGATTTTTAGTTAAGTTGATTGTGCTTACATTATCACACAAGACTTTGACCTTGGTGTAATGTAGCTCATAGTCCTCTAAGGTGTGCATGATCCAAAGGAGTTGGGAAACACACCCACCCATTGCCACATATTCTGCTTCCGTTGTTGATAGGGCAACACATGGTTGTTTCCTACTACTCCAACTAACTAAGGAAGACCCAAGGAATTGACATCCTCCACTTGTACTCTTCCTATCTAACTTACACCCCGCATAGTCCGAGTCGGTGTATCCAATTAGGTCAACATTAGGGTTCTAGGATACCAAAGTCCGACATTTAGGGTCCCTTTCACATACCTTAGGATCCTCTTGACTACAACCAAATGGGACTCTTTGGCACACGATTGGTACCTTGCACACATACCTACCGCAAAAAGTATGTCGGGTCTACTAGTGGTTAGGTATAGGAGGCTACCAATCATACTCCTATAGTGTTTAGAGTCTATCATTTTGCCTTCAATGTCACTATCCATTTTCACATTAGTTCCTATGGGTGTAGATGCTTCCTTAGCATTTTCTAAACCAAATTTCTTTAACATCTCCTTAGTATATTTGGTTTGAAATACATGTGTACCTTCATTAGTTTGCTTAACTTGAAGGCCTAAGAAAAAGGTTAACTCTCCCACAAGACTCATCTCAAATTCATCTTCCATACACTTGATGAATTCTTGTAGGAAGTCATTATTTGTTGACCCAAAAATGATATCGTCTACATAGACTTGGGCAACAAATATATCCTTATCCTTAGATTTTAGGAATAATGTAGGGTCAATTGTTCCTCTTCTAAACCCCTTAGACACCAAAAATGAAGAAAGCCTCTCATACCAAGCCCGGGGAGCTTGTTTCAATCCATATAAGGCTTTCCTTAATTTGAATACGTGTCTTGGATAGTTAGGGTCCTCAAACCCCGGGGGTTGTTCTACATACACCTCTTCCTTAATGATCCCGTTTAGGAATGCCGACTTCACATCCATTTGGTGAGTGTGAAACCCATGTGAGCGGCAGAGGCTAGTAGAATTCTAATTGATTCTAACCTAGCTACGGGGGCATAGGTCTCATCATAATCTAATCCCTCAACTTGGTTAAACCCCCCAGCTACCAATCTAGCCTTGTTCCTAGTGATTTTACCTTGGTCATCTAGTTTGTTCCTAAAAACCTATCTTGTGGTTACAATAGTACAATCAGTGGACCTAGGAACTAACTCCCAAACTTCACTCCTCTCAAATTGGTTTAGCTCTTCTTGTATGGCCAAAACCCAATCAAAATCTCCCAAAGCTTCATCAATGGTTTTGGGTTCTAATTGGGAGATTAGAGCTATTTGACTCGTTTGATCCCTAAAGTAGGACCTAGTCCTTACTCCTTGAGTGATATCACCCACTATTTGGTCAATAGGGTGATCATGGTGATGTCTCAAGGGTCTAGAGGTTGTAGGTTCATTTACTCCTCCTTCCTCATCCTCTAGGGTACTTCTTACTCCCCCTTGATCATTGCCCTCCAAATGTAGGTCTTGGATTCTTTGGGCAAGGGGTTGGGATTCTTCTATATCCTTATCAATAGAAGTCTTTCTAGGATAAGTACTAGTGGTTTCATCAAATTTGACATTTGAGGACTCCTCAATCACTTTTGTCCTCTTGTTGTACACTCTATAACCCCTACTAGTCAATGAATACCCTACTAAGATTCCTTCATCGGCATTTGACTCAAATTTTCTTAAGTCGTCTTTGGTATTTAAGATGTAAACTTTACATCCAAAGACCCTAAGATAGTGGACTTGGGGTACCCTTCTATTCCAAAGTTCAAAGGGTGTTTTTCCTAAAAACCTATGTACCAACACCCGGTTCTGGATATAGCAAGCGGTGTTAACCGCTTCGGCCCAAAAGTAGCTAGGAAGAGAGTATGCATTAAGCATAGTCCTAGCAGCTTCTTGTAGGGCTCGGTTTTTCCTCTCAACTACCCCATTTTGTTGAGAAGTCCTTGGGCATGAAAACTCATGCTTGTACCCATTTTCAACACAAAATTGTGTGAAACTAGCGTTTTGGAACTCCCCACCATGGTCACTCCTATTCGGTTTATTTTGATGTTCTTTTCGTTTTCTACCCTTTTACTAAATCCTATGAAGATATCTAGGGTATCATCCTTATGTTTCAAGAAATAGACCCAAGTAAACCTAGAAAAGTCATCTACTATCACTAGGCAATACATACTCCCTACAAGTGATGGAGTACTATGGCAATCAAACAGTCTATGTGCAAAAGTTCTAAGGTAAGNCTCATGTTGCTAGCACAACTCAGTAGTTCTCCCGAAGTTGAGAAATTGTGTCTGTGTGGATATGAATAGAGGCACGGACACTTAAACGTGCAAGAGATCCGACGCACCTTGGACGAGCGGGATAAGCAAAGGGCACGCTCCAAAGGTATACACTGTAGATAGATCTATTAGATAGATGAACATTGTACGAGTTTTCTTTCGCATGGATCGCTCGTGGGTTCTTATTTCCGCTGCATTTTTATGTTTTTGTGCCGGGAGAACCCAACATGAAACACCTCCGACCACTTGAAAAAACTCTTGAGGAGAGAATAAAGGAGAGAGCTTTATTTTATCTTTTTCTTAAAGCTCTCTCCCAACCTTGAAAATTTGAAAAGAACGTCCAAAAGTATCTCACTTTGATAAGATCAAAATTTCGATGAATTCACTAAGGGATTCGAGCTAATGACCTAAAATAAGCGCTTCTTGGGAGGCAACCCAAGTCCTTCCTTGTTTTCATTTCATTTTATAGCTTCTATCTAGTTTCATAACCCAATCCCTCTACTTAACTTTTCTTGTCTATTTGCCTTTTATAGGATTTCAAGTCGAGGAGGAATGTAGATATAAGATAGAAGAGCGACTTAGAATAATTCAGATATCTGACATGTACGACTTGGTAACACCTTTCATTTTTGAACCTCCTCTACATTAGCATGTTGTTTTCATTGGGACAACGAAAAGTTTAAGTCTGGGGGTGCATGTATGCATTGAGTTATGAGCTAGTGTTACTTATGTTTTTCTTTCATAATAAAGTTATCATAGTTGTATCATTCATCACATTAATATTGTCTTGTTCTCTAGTAAAAATATTATCATGTTTATTCTTCATTCATATTGTTAAATGTTAGTACTAGTATGTTTGGTGAATGATTTTGCTCTATCTTTTGTAGCATGAAGTGTGTAAAATTTTATCGAAATATTTGAGTTATAGCTGAGTTTTAGAATCTCTCTTCACTTTGCCTAATTTTGATAGTAGATAACTCAATAAATAATCATGATTCATAGAATTTGATAGTACGTGTGTTCCCTTAGTGATCTCTTAAACTATATCTTCGTTATTGAATGAGGCTCAGGTCATGCCAACTCCCTTGAAAAAATTAATATCCCTGTATTTCCATTTGTATATATGCACATGTATTAGTGTTACACTTTTAAAGCACAAAAACAAACAAAAAAACACATGTGCATAAAGGATATAAAAAAAATACTATCGTAAATGAAAACTAGCAACTTACCCATTTGAGACCGAGTTAGGTTACTGGGGAAATAAATGTTAAGTTTCTCTTGAACCTGAGCACGCCTTTGAGACCTTGGGTGGTTCGAGAGGGATAAACTGAGTGTGAGGCCAGTAAATGCCTATCACCGGGAGCATAGAGAACAGAATTAGATGATGACTTAACTAGGCATAGAGATTGAAACTTAAAAGTCTATGACCACTTATAGCACTGAGCACAGAGAATTACTACCTAGGCTACACTCAGATTGTTTTGGTATAATACTTATCAATGAAACTATCTAATAGAATTAAATTGGTTCACTATGGATGACGATGCACTATAATAACATGAGTTTAGATTGGGGGATTTTTCTTAAGGACATGTAAAAGTTTAAGTCTTAGGGTGTAATGTGCGTAGATTATATAAGATTTAATGCACTGTATGATGCACATCTACTTGTATTTCACGAATATAACTTAATTTATTTCACCATATTTTGTATGACTTCGCTAGTATACTTCCTTTTTGTTCGGAAATCTGCTTCTTGTTTGTTGTGATTTACAGGACACGATTTGGAGCGGAAATAGAGTGGAACTGGAGTAGAACAGAAGCCGGATTCGGAAACAATAGGGGTCGTGTGACATCACATGTTCATGTGACATTACTGTGTGTCACACGACCTGGCCATGACATCTGGAATAGTTGTGTGGGTGTCATCGCGCCCAGCCATGCCATTTGACACGGGCATGCCACTTTTGTCGAGCCTAGCACGACATGCCTGTGCCGTTTGGCATGATCGTGTGACTCTCGTCCAAAAACCAACACGGCACGACTGTGCTTGCTGGCATGGCCCGTGCCGATTCCACCATAGCAAGCACGGCACACCCGTGTGATCCAACGCGGCTGTGACGTTGGGAGTAGCGGGGGTGTGCCCCTGCTATAAAAGGGGATTTCCTCCGCCTTCGAAGGATTTTTGGTTGGGGTTATCCCCTTTTCCTTAGGGAAGATTTCTGTGTTGGATCGAGGAAAACGATAGAGGGGGGGTGAATATCGTTAAAAACTTTTCGGATTAAGATAGACCAGATACGCAGTGGAAAGAAATTAAATGCACAAGAATACAAGTCTATTTTTTACTTGGATCGGAGTCGCGGCTGGCTCCTACTCCAAGGCCCACGGTCCTTGACCGTTTACTTTGGGCAATACTATAATCGCGTAAAAAGATTTACAAGTTAAGTACAAGAGTATTTCAGGAAATTGAAATTGCTACACTTTTCGTTATCGACGCCCGATGTGGATCGAATTTCGGAGCAGAGGGTCGTCGTCGACATTGGGATCTTGAAGTCGGAGTTTGCCGGGGCATAGCGCTTGAACGAAAAGCTTTGGAGCGTTGGAAAAAAGTGATGTTGAAGCTTTGGGGTCGAGCCGCTTTTATAGTGCTCATACGGGCGCCTGTGATGTTGGGGGCACCTGACACATGCCCTTCGATCCGCGAATCCTTATCCGCGGGCTCGGTCAGCGCTTATCCTCCCCTACTTGGGCGCCTGAGCTGATGGGGGCGCCCGCGACCTCACGGGCGCCTGATCCGGCTTGGTCCAGAGGCTTCGTAGCTATGTTTTGGGTTTTGCCTTCACTCTTGGGCGCCCGTATCCATACGGGCGCCTGAGCTCATTCGGGCGCCTGTCTCCATTCGGGCGCCTAGGCCCAGTGAAGTACCTCACTTACAGACGACCAGTCCTTCAACCCTGCAACTTAGGTTAGTCCCAAAAAACATAACAAGTATTAATTACAACCGTAGCTATCTTGGTTCTGACTTCGGGTCTCCCAAATGGAACCCTAGGTCGAACCGACGCCTACTGTCCCTCGACGGGGAACGCGTCCTCACCTACTCCTCTAAAGAGAGTTTACCTTTTGCCAACCAGCTCCTCCGGTTGGACTTTTGCCCAATCCACCTGACCAGGTCTTTGTGCCCAACTTCCGGTCAGGTCTTCGGTGCCCAGCCCCTTGCTAGGACTTCATGCCCACTCCTCGACCAGGACTTCTTTGCCCGACTTCCGGTCAGGTCTTCTTGCCCATTCCTTGACCAGGACTTCTTTGCCCAGCCCTTTGCCAGGACTTCTTGCCTAGTGTACCTAGGACTTCTTCCTGCACACTCAGTGAACAAGTTAGATCACAATAACATCTTAACTTCTAAACCCTTTGCCATTATCAAAACTCAGATTTGACTTAGGTGCTGCCTGCACCAACAATCTTCCCCTTTTTTATTTATGGTAACATGGTTCAAAAAGTTAAGTTAATGAAGCAAGTAAGTAAGTACATAATTTCCTCCCCCTGGAAGAAATTCTCCCCCCTAAGTTTTTCAACAGTACGTGGGGTTTTTGAAAACATTTCTAAGTCCTTGTCTATCATAAGATGAAAAGATTTTTTCAGAATTTTCAATACTTAGAAAATTTTCAAAAAGGTATTTTCAAAAAAAATTTCCAAACTTAATGAAAACATTTAGTTTTTGCACTTAGAAAATTTTCTAAACTAATTTTGAAGTTCAAACACTTAGAAAATTTTCAAGCAGAATTTAGAAAATTTTCGAAAAGGTATTTTCAAGTTAGAAAAAAATTTTCCAAACTTAATGAAAACATTTAGTTTTTGCACTTAGAAAATTTTCCAAAATAATTTTGAAATTTTTAACACTTAGAAAAATTTTCCAAAATAATTTTGAATTAAGTTACTTTTTGAAAAAGGAGATAAAAGTTTTTGAAAAATAAAAATTTAATTTAGAAAAATTAGATTTTAAAACCTTCTTTTCTCTCCTTTCCAATCTCTCCCCCTTTGCCATATATCAAAAAATATAGCAAAAAAAATTGAGTAAGGAAAGTAAAAATGTTGTATTGAACCAATTCTAATGATTTTGAAACATAAATTGGACCAAACCACTTAATCTAGACTTGTCAAATTTGGGAGTCAAAAGGTTTCATAAAGCGTTCTTGATGAAAAAAAATTGTAAGTGAAAGACCTACTAAATTGAATTTGATCTATGCATCTCACCAACAAAACTTCTTTCCTTTGCAAAGTACTTAGGATAATTTTTAAAATATATATCATTTTTGATAAAACAATTTTAAAAATCTTCCTTCTTGAAAAAGGACGAAATATTAGAAAAGAATTAAGTACTTAAATTGAACCCAAAAAAATTATACTTTGAAAAGTATTGTGTATTTGGAAACTTTTTAGAAAAAATATTTTGAACTTAATATTGCTATGCACTTTTTTTAAAAAAATAATTTCACTTAGCCAAATATAGTGCACTTTGAAAAAATATTGTGCAACAACATGCATTTTGAAAGATATTTTACACTTCAACCATCAGTACTTTTGAAAAATATTGGAAACAATATTGGTACTTTGAGAGATATTTGTGCTTTGAAAATTATTTGTACTTTTGAAAATACAATATTTTACTTGACTTGGTTTCTTTTCCAGTCTGACACATTTCGAGGAAACCTTGTTAACTACAAGGACATTTCCCTAAGTGTCCTGGAAAATTTCCAAACTCAAGTAAATGTTATTTTAAAAAGTGATTTCAAAAGATAGGTTTTTGAAAGTGATTTTTACTAAAATGAGTTTTAAATTATAGTAATTTGAAAGAGAAAATACTTAGTTTCAAAAGATTTTGAAAATATAGTGTATGAAAATATATTATTTTGAAATCTTCAATAATTCTTTTAATTTGACCTCCCCCTAAACTTGACACAGTCCTTGGAATCTTGTTGACTACAAGTACTCTTCCTTTGAGTCTTTAGGGTTTGGTTCAGACCAAAAGGATTATCTAATAATTTCAAAAACAAATTGCGAGAAATTTTTTTGAAAAATAATAGTCAAAAAGTTTTCTTTTAGACTCCCCTAAATTTGACACATCCTAGGAGTCCTTGTAGATCATGATGAAGACTTCCTCTGTGTCTTTATGGTTTATCAAAATTAAAGGAACAATTTTGAACAGCCTTTTGAGTATGATAATTTTCAAGGAGATAAATTTTTGAAAACACAATTTGGAATGATAGCACAGTTTTCGAAAAATATTTTGAAATGATAATAATTTTTCAAGGATATTTTGAAATGATAATAATTTTTCAAAGAGATAGTTGTTAGGATCGAAAGGAATTAGATATCTCCACAATGGTATGATATTGCCCACTTTGGGCCTAAGCCCTCATGGTTTTGCTCTTGGGCTCTCCTAAAAGGCATCATACCAATGGAGATATCTTTTTTCCTTATAAGCCTATGATCTTTCCCATGTGTTTTCGATGTGGGACTATGTTTGCAACCTTGCAACCCCAACAATCCCTCCCTCAATCAATGGGCCACAAGCCCCCCTCAAGCGGAAACCCTTTCCGTTTGATGTCTGATCCTCAACCCACCAGGACTTTCTGCCCCTCGATCCACCTGACCTACTAGGACTTCACCGCTTGCCCCTCGGTCCACCTGACCTACTAGGACTTCACTGCCTAGCCACAACTAGGACTTCTCTGCCTGGTGTCTGGTCCTCTTGATCAAGACACGGGAGCTCACACATCTTTTATTCAAGGCTTAACCCACATGGTTAGATCTGGATCATGGCTCTAGCTCTTGCTTCTTCCGGCGGTTAATCCGGTGAAGAGCGACCTGGCTCTGATACCAATTGTCAGGATCGAAAGGAATTAGATATCTCCACAATGGTATGATATTGTCCACTTTAGGTCTAAGCCCTCATGGTTTTGCTCTTGGGCTCTCCTAAAAGGCCTCATACCAATGGAGATATCTTTTTTCCTTATAAGCCTATGATCTTTCTGTTGGAACTTGGATGGCTAGAGAGGGGGGGGGGGGTGAATGTAGTCAGACACAAAAATTTTTCGCTTCTACACTTCTGCACTTAAATGTTAGTAGCACAGCGGAAGCAAGATAGCAAAAACAAAGTGCAGAAATGAAAGACAAACGAAAACGCTAACAAAGAGGATTTACAAGGTTCGAGGATAACTTGCCCCTACTCCTTGGCGTGCCCTTAAGGTGGGCGATCCCTTGATCGTCGGCAGATCAATCCCGAAAAATCCGGATAAAATACAACCTCCTTCTCGGTGGAGTAACCTCTCCACAGCGTTTCAAGATGATGAAGTATTAAGTACAGGAAACACAAGAAGAAACCTTACTGAGCACAAAGAACCTCAAGAACACAAGCAAACTTCTCATCGAGCTCCACTCAGCACAGATCTCACGCAAGAACACCCTTCCTCGTGTCTTCTCACTGATGGACTCGCCAAGCTCCTTGTTTCTCTTCCAAGTGCTCAAGTATCACAAGGTTGCTCAAGTTTCACAGTAGAGTTGCTCAAGAGATGGATCACAGTAATCGCACAAGCAGAATCAGAGATGTCACAAGAACCATCCAACTCCTCCTCCACTACACAGCTTAACCAGATTCCATCGCCAGGTCACACGCTCCTCTGCAGCAGCTCCCAGCTGCTCACCTGCAGTCAGCCAGCTACCCCTGACCTCCTTTGGACTCACTGAAACCCCTCCAGTTGAGCCCCAGGTCATCAGCTCCTCAGCTGTTGCAGCTCGTGCCAGAGAACGTTACAACCTGCGGAAGCAAATGGACAAACCTGCTGTAGCGAAAATCTTCGTTTGACTTCCCTTGGATGATCTCTAAGTCACCTACACACTTAGCAGCACATTGGAGCAGCAAATCAACAGAAGATCAAACATTAAAGGGCTCAAAACAAGTATCAGTGTATCAGTAAGAATCAGAGTGCGATCAGAGCGCCTGACAGCGCGTTTGAATTAAAGTGATCGGTCACCGGACCGATCAGAGAGCCTCCTGATCGGTCACCAGACCGATCAGGGTGGGTTCAGACCAATCAGGCTCCATCCTGATCGGTCCCCAACGCGTAATCAGAAATCGCGACTTCTCCGGGATCCGATCATCAGATCGATCCCAAGTTGTGGATCGGTCACCAAACCGATCCACCCCTTTGCAGGGTGATTTCCCAGCTTTGCAGTCCAAACCTCCTGATCGGTCACCAGACCGATCAGGGCGTGCCTAGACCGATCAGGCTCCATCCTGATCGGTCATAGTGAGGACACGCGACACTTGATCATTCACCAGAACGATCTGAACAATATCCCTGATCGGTCACTGGACCGATCAGGAGCCAAGCAGTAAGGTTCCCAAAACCCTCTGGATGCTCCCTGATCGGTCACCAGACCGATCAGGAGCTGAGCAGGAAGTGAACTCTAAGCTCCCTGATCGGTCACCAGACCGATCAGGAGCTGAGTAGTGAGTGAACTCTATGCTCCCTGATCGATCACTAGACCGATCAGGAGCCGAGCAGTAAGTTCCCAAACTCACTGTATGCTTCCTGATCGGTCATCAGACTGATCAGTCATAGCTGGATCGGTCACTAGGCCGATCCATAAGGGAACTTCGTGCCAACTTCCCTGATCGGTCACCAGACCGATCCAGGCTAGGCCAAACCCACTCTAAGTCAAGAGAACTGGCTCTCAGCCTCCCCTGACTCATGCTCAGTCCCTCGGACCAAGACTCCGTGCCCAGCTTCACTCACCAGGACTTCAGTCAACCTGGCTTCACTCACCAGGACCCAGCTTCACTCACCGGAATTTCCAATCACCTAACCCTCAGAGTTAGGAATTTCCACACTTAGCCCTCCAAGCTAGGACTTTTCACACCTAACCCTCCATGTTAGGATTTTATCCACCTAGCCCTGCAAGCTAGGACTTTTCCATGTTGGGACCGGGTGCATGTTGACATGGATGCGGGTTCATAATTTTAAAATTAATTACATGCAGCGGAAGATTTAGCATAAATAATTTCCCAAATTATTTAACCACACATCTAAGCATGCAACCTTATATTGTGTAGACATGATCATACATTTAAAATTTTGCAGAAAGTAAACTAATTTACTTATTACCTCGCGTAACTCGAAGGAAGGGATGAGATCCAACCGTAAGCGTCCCTTAGAAGCTCCGCCTCTATTCGCGTCCACGCCGAGTTTTCTTCGGGATGACTTCGGAAAGCCACTAGTTTCGTGCCGACAAGAACTACTAGATTCTCCAAAGGCACGACAAGAATACCAAGAGAGAGAGATGGGAAGACTAACCACCAAACAAAGAACGGAATCAAGATTCTGGGGAGGAAGGAGTCGCGCCCGCTTCTTCTTCTTCTCACGGTAGCTGCTTGGTGGATGAAGCTCACGGCAACAAAGGGAGTGCCTCTAGGGCCGGCGGCACTAGAGGAGGGAGAGAGAGAGGGCTTATTCCTTGATCTCTTAGATTGATTTCCAAGCCTTGCCTTGGTTCCTTTATATAGTAGCCTCTCAATCGCCAAGTCTCCTTTTTATGGAATAAATTTTCATAAGAAATTTATCATATAAATTTTTCTATGATTTATTCCATCATGCCACCTTTTTATGGAATAAATTTTCATAAGAAATTTATCATAAATTTTTTTTTATGATTTATTCCATCATGCCAAGTTTTTATCGTAATTTAATTTATAATAAAAACAACCATGTCTCTCTTTTTTATTATGGAATAAATTTTCACAAGAAATTTATTATATAAATTTTTCTTATCATGGAAAAATCAATTCATAATTGATTTTATAAAATAAAATAAACTATTCAAAGTTTATTTTAATTTTCATGAAAATAATAAACCAAACTTTGGTTTATAAAAATTTATATATTATCCATAATTTTATAAAACAAACCACGCTCGGTTTATTTTATAATCTGAACCAAACAATTTGGTTCTCCCCTTTTAATGTGGCTGGCCAAACAAAGAGGGTAGGGACCCTCTTTGGCCGGCCAAACCCAAGCCAGGACCGTATGAATTAAACTCATTTAATTCGTCCAATAAGCCTTCAAAAGACTTAGCCATTTTAATCTTCCGATGCGTCTCTGAAAAATTCAGATTCGACTTATCTCTCTTGATCGGAAAATCCAATTTTCAACTCGTTTTAAATCCCTCGGATTACTCGTAGTGCGTGTGACTAAATAGGCTTTCGATTTATGTTGGCCGTCTATAATTAACCAATTATAGAACGATCATGAGTGGCACCTAGTAGTACATCATGATCCCCAATTAATTGAAAGATCAACGGTTGACCTCAGAAATTATTCTGAAACCCTTCAGCAGCTATAATGAATCGTGTCCCATTCCCTTCACCATCTTATACCCACTTGGTTCAGGACACGGTCTATGTGTGTCAGTCCCCACTAGGCTGACTACGTCACACCTAGCCCAAGCAATGTTTTTCTCATCCTACGGATTCTAGTTACTCTCATGTTTCTGAGAGATTCATACTCTGAACATGTGATACTCTGGCCAGAGGCTTCGAGTAACAATCCGACGATAGGCCTTGGGTATACATCTCCTCGCAAGGAGTGGTGAATCCTTTGTAGGCTATTCAAACATCTTCGGGCACTTCAGCTTATACCCAACCATCCTGGGTCCACACCTCCTTAGAGATGCTTGCTTAAGATGTCAAAGTATAAGTCTCCATGACCAAGATGACTTGAACACCGCAAGTCAAAGGAACATCGCACTTAAGCTGCAGTAAGAACTTCATTGACATATCTATATGTAGATTACCATATGAAGTTTTACAGTCAGTCACTCCAATGAACTAGTTCCCTTAACTAGCATTCATGTTTATCTCCTGACATCCCAATGTCTCCAGCCAGTGAGAATCAGCTGATTAGAGAATAACCCATGCTAGTCTCAGCAGAATTGATAGTGTCCGTTTTTATCAATTCATCGACTAGGGACAATTTCAATACTTCACAATTGCACATGTAGAGATAATCACTAGTTATGAATTCATCACAAATTCTCTCATGCTGTGAGTTGTATTGCGGACATTCAGTAAATGAGTTTAAGATATCAATCAAATACATAAACATGTATACTCAAATAGTGAATATTCATTTATTAAAATAAATGATTACAATCATAAGGCGATTGCCTTAGGACACTTTTCTCATATCACTAACATTCCACACCTAACCCTCCAAGTTAGGATTTTATCCACCTAGCTCTCCAAGCTAGGACTTTTCACACCCAACCCTCTATGTTAGGACTTTTCCACACCTAACCCTCCAAGTTAGGATTTTATCCACCTAGCCCTCCAAGCTAGGACTTTTCACACCTAACCCTCCAAGTTAGGATTTCATCCACCTAGCTTCTCAAGCTAGGACCTGATCCTCCAAGTCAGGCTTTCATCAAACCTAGTCCCACTAGGTATGCCTAGTCCACGACCAGGACTTAATCCCAATCATCTCATCAACCTAAACTAAAATCGATGTCAACACCAAAACAACAATCAGGATCAGACTGCATCAACACTTTCCCATGTGTTTTCGATGTGGGACTATGTTTACAACCTTGCAACCCCAACAATAGTAATATACGAAGGTTTTTGAGTCAAATTTTTGAAAACCTTATTTTGAGATGATACTAAATTTTAGAGCATAAGATTTTTGAAAAATCTAAATTTTTCGAAAGATATTAAAAAAAGACTCCCCTTGTATCCGACTCGTCTGACTTTATCTAAGTGCTTTAAGGGACTTCAGTATTGACCAGGTTTGACTATGTTGACTTGGTTTTACCAATCAATAATTGACCCAATCAAGTCCTAAGTATTATTCAATCAAGACTTAGTTTGATGAGTTAATTTTGAAAACAAATGAAATTCAATTTTTGAAAAATGTTGAGTGGAAAACATATAGAGTTAATTTAGAATTAATTTCGGGAAAAAAATTGAGTTGATTTTGAAAAAGTATTGAACTACATTATTAGATCCTAGACATCTCACCCAGTTCTACATGACAAAATAGGTTACCATATCTGTTTTGTGAGATGTTTTAACAAAAATGAAAATTTTAAGCTTGAAAAATATGGTTAATTTTAAAAGGTTAAATTAATTTTGAAGATGTTTAAGTTTAAGTCTATTTTGCAAAATTGTGTTGAATCTAAGATTAGTTGAAATTTGTGTTAGATTCAAATATGACAATAGTAAAATGAATTTGATTTTCTATAATTAGTTTCCAGGTCTTGGCGAGGCACTAGGCCTTCTTTGGTCGTAGCCTTATTGGATCATCAACCCTTTCCTTGACAAAGCCTTTTATAGAAAATTCATCCTCAAGTTACTTCTTGAAAGATTTTGGTCTAACTAGCTTGGGTCTTGGGTCGGTAGCTTCGGCTAGTTCCACCAGACTAAATAGACCAAGTAGGGTATACTTGACCTTATTAGAAAGGTTTCCCTAACGTACTATCATCTCACCTCCACCCAATACTATGTTGTTCAAATTTCAACTAAATCAATTTGTCCTTATTCTAACCAATCCTAATTCTAAGCATAATAATAAAAAAAATAAGATAAAAAGCAACACACAATTAAAGCAAACAATTATCTAAGTAAGGTCACAATTGGAGTAATACTCCGGATTTTCGAAATCAGCAAGATTATGAATTAAATTTTCTAGCATATTGACCTTATGTTTCAAGGTTTCATTTTCTTGTTTCAATTTTTTAAAATTTTCTTTAACTAATTTATATGAATTAATCATGGTATTTGAGATAAATATTGGATTTTCAAATATTGGATTTTCAAATATTGAAAATTTACCATTCTCGATTGTTTGTCTAGTACTCTTGTAATGATCACGAGTTAATCGGACCAGTTTGGGTTAATCTCCTTCACTGTCTTCTGATTCCGAGTCTAACTCGGACTCGGGTATAGGTTGAAGTTTCTTCTTTGGTGGTCCTCTTGGAGCTTTCCCTGCACTAGAAATTACACCTTCCTCGACCATTACAATATTTGTTTGATTATTTAATTGTAATTCTGAAATAGATTCGAAATTGGTTACCATTTTTGTCTCAGTCAATTCGTCTTCTGACTCTGGCTCGAATTCGCAGTCAGGTATGGATTCTTTCTTATCTTCTGATCCGGAGTCAATTTTGAAGTCGGGTGCCAACTCTGTTTCGGCTATTTGAGCTTGAGCCGAGTATGCAAAATAACTTACCTGATCTTCTTCTTCATCTGAGATCTCTTGATGAAGGTTAATCAATTTTTCCCAAATCTCTCTAGCACATCTGAATGGACCTACTAGTTCGAGTTGCTCCTTGGTTAGGCCACATTGTAGGATTGCAGTTGCCCTTGCATCGGTCTCGATTTGGTTGAGGGTTTGTTCATCCAGTTTGTCCCACTTGATTGATAACTCATCCTCTACAGGAAGAGAGAATCCCGTTTGGATGATCATCCATAAGTTCATGTGGGCCTTCAGATGGGACTCCATTTGACTTCTCCAAGAATTGAAATTTTCGCTAGAGAAGAGCGGTGGACGAGCATTGTTCCATTCTTGGATGGCCATTTAGTTTAAACCTTGTACACAAAAGAAATAACAGAAATGTACCAAGACTTGGTCTTGGATTAGTAGTGCAGGAGAGGGAAAAAAACTAGCTCAAAATGTGTTACACAAATTTCGAGGTAAAATAATAATAAAATAGTAAAAAAATCTATGATAAATTTTTTTGAAAATATTGGCTTTATCAATTCTGATTAATGGTGAAAAAATAAAAAAATTTCTTGAATTAGGGTATCACGAATTTTGAGAAAAATATTAAAATAAAAAAAATTTATGACAAATTTTTAAAAGTTGATCGTTAAATCAATTCTGACTTATGGTGAAAAAATAAGAATTCAAAATTGAAAAAGGCGTACAAATATCGCCTGATACCACGCACAAATTCAAAATTTAAAACCACGCACAAATTCAAAATTTAAATAAGAATTCAAAATTCAAAAAACCACGCACAAATATTATTTATTTGAAATAAAAAGCGAAAAATCTGAAAAAAATCTCAAACTGGTGGTTGCACCAAGTTTGAGCCACCCGCTCTGATACCACTTGTTGGATCGAGGAAAACGATAGAGGGGGGGTGAATATCGTTAAAAACTTTTCGGATTAAGATAAAGCAGATACACAGCG
The DNA here is from genome assembly GCA_024364735.1 of Boesenbergia rotunda. Lineage (NCBI taxonomy): Eukaryota > Viridiplantae > Streptophyta > Magnoliopsida > Zingiberales > Zingiberaceae > Boesenbergia > Boesenbergia rotunda. The sequence continues at coordinate 359,282 of JAGFNQ010006063.1, forward strand.
GAAAGAAATTAAATGCACAAGAACACAAGTCTATTTTTTACTTGGTTCGGAGTCGCGGTCGGCTCCTACTCCAAGGACCACGGTCCTTAACCATTTACTTTGGGCAATACTATAATCTCGCAAAAAGATTTACAAGTTACGTACAAGAGTATTTCAGGAAATTGAAATTGCTACACTTTTCGTTACCAACGCCCGATGTGGATCGAATTTCGGAGCAGAGGGTCGTCGTCGGCGCTGGGATCTTGAAGTCGGAGTTTGCCGGGGCGTAGCGCTTGAACGAAAAGCTTTGGAGCGTTGAGAAAAAGTGATGTTGAAGCCTTGGGGTTGAGCCCCTTTTATAGTGCTCATACGGGCGCCTGTGATGTTGGGGGCGCTTGACACGTGCTGTTAAATCCGGCAGTTTTATTTCGTTCCAGAAAATTTCTCGGAAAGGTTCCAGGGTTTTTGAAGCCTTGGACATAAATTTGGGACTAGATTATAATTAAAAATTAAACATTTTGAGGGCATTAGGGCTATTTAAAAAGCATTGGAGTAGTCAAATGGTAAAAATCAGAAACCTAAGGGCAAGATCTGGATTTGATCTAAGTATGGAGGGTTAATGAGTACAAAACTTGAAACGGAGGGCATTCTTGCAATTAGACTGAAATTTGTGTGGACTAGAGTGCAAAATGCCAAGCCCTAATATACTCCCTCTCCTCCGCTCGCTGCCCTAGCCGAACCCAACAGCCGACACCCATTTCTTCTCTTCTTCCCCGATTTCCCTCCGCGTGCCCTAGCCGTAGCCAGCCGTCGCCGTCCCTCTGTGTTCCGTCGACGCTCCTCACCCCGTCGCACGCGAGCCACTCCCTTATGCAATCGGAGCAGTGTGAGCCAGCCACTTCGATTGCTCACCTTCTTGGATTCTGCTTCAGTTGCCAGGTGAGGTAGGGCATAGATTCGAGTTGGCATTGTGTTCCTCGCCAACAGAACGCCTGCGAGTCTCTCTTCCCCTCTGTGCCCTGGGTTTGTTGTTCGGTATCCTCTGGGTGTTTCCGACCGCACTGGTCTCGATTCGCGCGTGAGAATTCTTGCTCAGGTAAGGTTATGATTTGAGTAGTCTTTCCCTATTCCTTATGATGGATTGATAAATTAGGGCTTGTGTGAGATGTAGTAGCAAACTACTCCTTGAAATTGGGCTGCGGTCTTGGATACTGCCGTGAGCAGCTTGGTGAATTGCCCTGTTCTGTGCCAAGCAGCTAAGGGAATTGAATCAGTGAGGTAAGCTCTGTGAGGTCGTAGGATTCCTTTGTAAAGGTAGTTCTTAATGATTTGTTTGTATCAACTTAGATGACCATATGATTGGGGGCTTGATTTGCCTTTTGTAGCAGCCCTCTCCTCTTGGGATTGACTGGTATTGGCTATTGTGAGCTTTGGGGAATCTGCCGCGAGCTCCACTTGAAAGGTAACCTGAAATTCTTGCTGCTCTTTCTGATCAGAACCGAAATTGCTAGCCTTAGATGTAGATGCTTGCTCCGGGAGCTTTCGGTGTGACTAGGGGTCAATTGGACAACAAGATCGGTGTAAATGACATGTTATTGAATGAAGATGAATTTTGTTTGTGACCAGTTGATCTTGCTAGGAATTAGTTGGTGGTTGCTCAGCTCCTTATTGTAGTGATCCTGGTGTTTGAAGCTGGGATTTGAGCTATTGTGTGTGAGGTAAGCTTAATTCTGTAGTGATTGTTGAATTAAGTGTTCTCTTGGATTTACTCTGATTACATCATATTGTGAGTTGGATTAGTTGTAGATCCTGGATAAATTCTAAAGTTTCCCTTTATTACTTACCGTGTGCTTGAATGGGATTAAACCTAACCCGATTGGTGCGGTTCATCTATTTGATCTGTTGGATCTGCTTGGAACTAGTTTTGTTAACTTAGAGTTGGGATTGTGTGGAGATTGGTATCAGTTTAGGTAATTTGGTACTGGGTTTTGTAGTGTTTGTCACACGTACCTTGAAGTATTGGGTGATTGGGTTAAGATTGGGTTTAGTATGAAACATAACCCCAATAATCTATGTGTGGCGAATTCGAATTTAGGATTGGACCTAATGTAATTACGCGGAGTAATTACAAACCTTTCATTTAATTAGAAGTAATTAAATGGAAGAGGGAAGGGTAGGGGTAACCCTAACACGATTTAGGGATTAATTAGCTGATTATTATTGGTGTATAATAGCTAATTAAATACATCCTTGATACAGGGGCTTGATTTGGGATTATTGTTGCGGATTATTCTGACGGGTGGTTCTTTCTGCCTGGATACGGATTTCTACTCTTAGAGGCGGGTACCCTTTGACTTATCTCTTTTGATATTGTCATGTGATTATGCATAGACTGTTATAGATAGCAGTAAGATTATACGCTATCCCTGTTTATTATGCCTGTCCTGGATACTTGTTAGTTATCCCTGAGTTATTATGCATGCCCTGGATACTTGTTAGTTATCCCTGAGTTATTATGCCTGTTCTGGATATTTGTTGTTCATCCCTGAGTTATTCTGCTGTTAGTTCCATACAGTCTCAGGTATTGTCATATCCATTTGTATGCTAGAGATCGTGGTATTGTCTCCTGCATTTGACCTTGAGGGATTGGTAGTTTTCCGGTCAGTATACTTTGTAGGTTACCAGTATTTCCTGTTATAGGATTTCAGACTGAGACTTAGTATACTGAGGACTTGGGAGGGAGGTATGTGTATCTATCATACACCATCCTTGCACTGTTGCATGCCGGCGATCAGCGACTCCCTTGTGGTTGAGCCTAATCGTCTACCGGTACATGACTTGCACACACGGCCACTCATGGGTTAGTGGATACCGTAGATGTGTGCATTTGCTCTGTATTGCTCCGTTCGGCCACTATGAGGAGGGTGAGCGCGGGCGTGGTAGCAAGCAGGGGTTCCTTCTCGTACTGAGCCACGAGGAGATGAGAGCGGAGCTCCCCCATTGCTTGGGGTAGAGGGGTGGTCCCTCGCCAGCATCCTGTCCACCCGGTCACTCAGGAGCAGTGATGGCAGGGTGTACAGTTGTCAGAGCCCTACCCGTTCAGACGTCCCTATGACAGGTGTACGATGATCTGTCTGGTGTCAGGGGTGACACATGTCATTGCACCATGTGCATACTTTGCATCGTGCATTGTTTGCTGCACTTATTTGCTGCACTTGTTTGACATTGCATATTCTAGAGACCTGTTATCTGTGATTATATGTCTATTGGTATTCCACTGGTATTTCTTACCCTCTATATAGGTTAGATGGATTCAGGTATATATCTACTTCGGTATGTTCAGTACTAGTCTTTCCCTACTATTGCTATGAGACTGTAGTAGCTGAACTCTTATTGTTGGTATAACCTTCTATGCATATCTGTTGGGTATTCGCTGAGCTATGGACTCACCCCGTTGCCATATATGTTTATTTTCAGGTTGATGTCTGCGAGGAGATCCCGAGCCGCCAGTCCCCAGCTCCAGCGGAGCTATTTTTGATTTTGGCATTACGTTGCTTCAGTTATGGACCCTGTAGTATTCATTATGCTTCTGCTATTTGGATTTGAACATGTATGCACGTTTTATTTGATGGTATTGTACTTTTGAGTCCTATGTTGGATTTCGATTGGTTTTGGTTTTGTTCCTGCCCCCTGGCAGCTCAGGTGAGTTCGGATTTGGTTTTTCGATAGTTATAATCATATAACTGTTGTTTCTGCTTATATCTGAGGCCTGTGGCCCTTTAAACTGCGTGGTTGTGCAAATATATATTGCGTGGATTGTTATATATATTGTGTGTGTGTAAATTGTCCGCCGGACAGGGGAGGTGCTGTCCGATTTTTCTATTGGATCAGCGGCTCCTGGGTCTCGGGGCGTGACACGTGCCCTTCGATCCGTGAATCCTTATCCGCGGGCTCGTGCAGCACTTATCCTCCCCTACTTGGGCGCCTGAGTTGATGGAGGCGCCCGTGACCTCACGGGCGCCTGATCCGGCTTGGTCCAGAGGCTTCGTAGCTATGTTTTGGGTTTTGCCTTCACTCTTGGGCGCCCGTATCCATATGGGCGCCTGTCTCCATTCGGGCGCCTAGGCCCAGTGAAGTACCTCACTTGCAGACGACTAGTCCTTCGACCCTGCAACTTAGGTTAGTCCCAAAAAAACATAACAAGTATTAATTACAGTCATTGCTGTCTTGGTTATGACTTCGGGTCTCCCAAATGGAACCCTAGGTCGAACCGACGCCTACTGTTCCCTCGACGGGGAACGTGTCCTCACCTACTCCTCTCAGGAGAGTTTACCTTTTGCCAACCGGCTCCTCCGGTTGGACTTTTGCCCAATCCACCTGACCAGGTCTTCGTGCCGAACTTCCGGTCAGGTCTTTGGTGGCCAGCCCCTTGCCAGGGCTTCGTGCCCAGTCCTCGACCAGGACTTCTTTGCCCGACTTCCGGTCAGGTCTTCTGGCCCAGTCCTTGACCAGGACTTCTTTGCCCAACCCTTTGCCAGGACTTCTTGCCTAGTGTACCTAGGACTTCTTCCTGCACACTCAGTGAACAAGTTAGATCACAATAACATCTTAACTTCTGAACCCTTTGCCATTATCAAAACCCAGGTTTGACTTAGGTGCTGCCTGCACCAACATTCTCCTCCGTAGGGAAGACCCTAGAGCCGTCGTCGTCGCCGTCGTCTCTGTTCACGATCCGTCAACCTCCAGAGCAAGGATTTCCTCCAAGAATACCCACGCTACATAGAAAAGCCTTCTCTTCTCTCTAAATCTCAGTTTTCAATTGTAGATTGCTTTATTTCCTTGTCTTCTTGTTGTATCTTCTTTGTAATGGAGTAGTTTTTTCCGATCTAGAATGTTGAGAATAGCTATTGTGTGATGTTTATTTGTAAACTATGGATTTGTATATTTCTTTATTCAATGAGATGTTTATTGTTTTGTTCTATATGTATTATACCTCGTATATGTTTGATGAAATGTGTGTGTGGTTAATACATATAGTTGTGAAGGTTTAGCTGCCACGTAGAGGAAGTGTCCGAGCTCGTATGATCGGGGAGCCCTTAGTGGCAAAGGACTACCTTTAACTGGACATCTCGGGCATTACCTCGTAATGAAGGTTAATCCTTTATAAGAGAGTAGCTAACAATATTTAATGGGTTTCTCCCTATATATCCCATGTTAAAAAATATTTTGTGTAATATAGAGATGTATGATTAGGGAGCCCTTATTGACAAAAGGCTACCTTTAACTGAACTCTCTAGGTTACCTTCTTTACTTAATGATATTGGATACCCAAGATGGAAGCACTTCAATGCACTTTTGCATGGTTAACACCGGTATCTAGTTAGGATCTCTACGAGCGCATAAACATTGAGATTAGGATATAAATAATCCATAGAGCATCAACTAGTATTATAGTGAAACTGAAATCCTAGATTCTACCCATCTAACTTTTCTTAAAGATCAACTCTCTCTCTCTCTATTCTTATCTCCTCCTTTCATTAGCAATCTTCAACAAACAATCCTGCAATCATCCAGATAGCTTATTTTGTGAACTTGACTAATGCTTAATCAATAGTCCCAGTGAATCAACATTTTTATTACTTGATAATATTTTCGTACACTTGCGAAGCCACCATTAGGTTCATTAATTATTATATTGTGATCATTTTTTCAACCAATTTCTATTCAATGTAGTGACCATGGAATCTGTTAAAAACTCATCCACATCTTATTATGGAGAATTGTTTAATAAGTTTCATAGTAAAAAACACTTGTTCCGTGATTGTTGTAGAAACGAGAATAGTTAAAACAAGACGAATCAATTACCTACCAATTAAATAAATATATTAAATCCAATATATAAGTAAACAATATAATATAATATTAAAATATCACAACTAATGTATTATTTTTCCAAATTAGCAACAATAAATTTTTATGTTAAAAATCCAAATTTGGATCATTTATAAAAATCATCGTCCAATTTTATCACAACTCAAATAATCATAACTAAATATTTGACATAATTTTCGAGTTGTCAAATTTTACCTCAAAATCCCACAATTTTAGAACCTACAATAATAAACAATCATAGTATGATATATGAGTCAAACATTGAACTAAATCAAATGGATAAAATTTTCACTCGAAGTAGCCTGCAAATCGACCAATACAAGTTGGAATCGAGCTTTAAAACTCTCAAAATTGCAGCTAAATTGAGCGGGCAAAATGTCTATCAATCAGTAGTATGAAAAAATCAGATCAAGAATATGGAATCGAGTTAATTGAAATCTCTTAAAAATAAGCATAAGGATTTTGATTGGAGTAATTAAGGTGGTCATGCAGTGGTTTTGCCTAGATTGCTACCGGAAACTCGAAGGGAGGCAGCGATCACAGCCAGATTTGTTTGAAAATCTTCCTAGAATTCGAATACACATAGCTTATCACCTAAACTCTACGAAATCACTAGTGAAATGACAAAAATTGAGGGGGAACAACTCGTATATGACTTGTACAAATTTGGGTTCGTTTTTCACCAATTTTTGCTCAAATATTCTAGTTCAAACAACAATTTGATGCAATGGACCTGAGTTAGGTTGAGTTAGGGTTAGATGTCTTTCTCCAATAGTTTTTTTTGATGACACCTGCTATAAATTGGAAGGGGAAGGGAGCTAACAGGAATGATAAATGAGATTTTGGAAAAGGGGTGGCTTGAAAAAAAAATAATCAAAGCCCACCCTTCCCCAAGGATGGCTCCGCCTTTGGTGGAGCTTTCACTCTGTGTGTGTGTTTTAAAAAGGTAGAATCGTCATCTTAGCGACCCCCGATCCGGCCCCACAATTTACTCTGTGAGAGAGAGAGAGAGAGAGAGAGAGAGGTTGAAGATTCATGCCCAAATTGACTTGTCGGGCCGGCTAACAACTAACAATTTGAACCCAATTAACTCTTGTCTTGTGGCGAATGTTTTTTGAATCATCCACGCTACCATCATGCAAAACTATCGAGAGAAAGCGAAGCTTCGATTAATTAGTTTCATATTTTGTGAAAGAGAAAAAAAATAATTAACGAGATTTTTTCAACTTTGGACGACCGATCCGACCCTTAGGGTAAATCGAGAAGTACTCATGATGGGCGATCCAGAAATCCAGTGTTCCAGGATTCGCGCCTTATTTAGAGAATTTTTTTATAAAATAAACATATTCAAATAATCCTTTCAAACTATTATCTTTTATACAGAATATTAAATTTGTTTTTAATTTTTTCTTTTTAAATATTATAATTCAAATTAGTTATTAGTTTTATTATAATTATTTATTCTTTTAAAATATTAAATTAAATTATTAGACTTATTAATAATTTTTATATTGATTTGTTATTATTATATGATTATATATACACTCATTATATAATATGTGAGATAGGATATAAAAAATATGATTAACGAGATTTTTTCAATCTCGGACAATCGACCTAGCCTCACGGAAGTTTTCCACCGGCCGTCAAGATAAATCGGGAAGCGCTCGCAGTGGGCGGTCTAGAAGCCTAGCGTCCCAGGGTACGCGCCCCATTTGGAGAAAATTTTTTTGCAAATACGCCATAGCTGGGAATCAAACCACGGATGTCTAGAATAACGACTAGTCGCCCTACCGCTGCACCATAGCCCCGAAGGCATCAAATTCATTTAATACAAGTTATTGGGATGGGTAAACTTTTTATAGTGACTGGCCCCACCGCCGAAGCGGCCCCCTTATTAGAAACCCCCTTCCAGGATTTCTGGAGACATAGTATCACTGGTTGATAAGAGCATAATTATTGAAATAATATCTCACATATTATTGACAATAATATCTCAGTCAACAAATATTAGTCGCTAAGAGGACTCGAACCGGGAACCTCAGACAACATATGTTTCCATGCTTACCACTTGAGATAAGGCACTTTGACAAAATTGGGATAGGTAAACTTTTTATAGTGACTAGTCCCACCATCGAAACGGTCCCCTTATTAAAAATCCCCTTCCGAGATTTGTAGAGGCATAGTACCACTGGTTGATAAGAGGATAATTATTGATATAATATCTCGCATATTATTGGCAATAATATCTCAGTCAACAAATAAGAGGACTCGAACCGGAACCTCAGGCAACATATGTCTAGCCCCACCGTCGAAACGGTCCCCTTATCAGAAACCCCTTCCGGGATTTCTGGAGACATAGTATCACTGGTTCATAAGAGCATAATTATTGAAATAATATCTCGTATATTATTGATAGTAATATCTCAGTCAACAAATATTAGTCGCTAAGAGGACTCGAATCCGGAACCTCAGGCAACATATGTCACCATGCTTACCACTTGGGATAAGGCACTTTGACCAAAAATTAGGATGGGTAAACTTTTTAGTGACTAGCCCCACCGTCGAAACGGCCTCCTTTATCAGAAACCCCCTTCCGGGATTTTTGGAGGCATAGTATCACTAGTTGATAAGAGCATAATTATTGAAATAATATCACGCATATTATTAGCAATAATATCTCAATCAATAAATATTAGTCGCTAAGAGGATTCGCACCTGGAACCTCAAGCAACATATGTCTCCATGCTTATTACTTGGGATAAGACACTTTGACAATAGGATATAAGTTCTTATCAACTTGATATTCAACTATATTATCATCATCACATAATTCCAAGCATTAGATTCTTCAGCATATTATTCACGTCCATTAATAAGTGAATGGTCTTAACTTGAATGGTTAATACATGGACCTTAATAAAATAAAATCTAGGGGTTAAAATTTGGCATAGTCAATATGTCCATTCTCTTCACATACTAGACATAACATATAGACTATTTAGTAACCTCTGTGATTTATCTCCTCCTGTTGATCATAAGGCGGATTGACAGGAACATTGGGCGAACGAATCATCTTTTACAACTAGTATCTGAACTTGAAAATCCATTCCAACATAGTGATAGAAGGATCTCAACTTGACGTAAACTGATTTATAAAATTTGAAACTAAATACGAAACAAAAATAAAAAAAATTAGAATAAACTGTAGCATCCTTAATCACAATAGCAAGATGGCTCTATCTTAAATATGTAAGTACCCTAAATTTATTTTGATATGGTCAACCGAGTCAAGTTAGATCATGTTGGTTTTTAATCTCTGTGTCTAAGTGTTCAGAAACTTAGGAGCACAAGAAGTTGAGCGGAAGACGCAGCGGTCGAGAAGAATGGCACGGGGAGGGAGCCGACGAGTTCGATGCATCCGAGGGATGTGAAGGTCCATGGAAGAGTATGCCGGTGGTGCAAGAAGGATGTACGCGACGTTCGAGGGATGAGAAGTCGGGAGAAAGTACGCTTAAGGAGAATGCCGGAGAAGGATTCGGATGAGCTTGACTCTGGAAGGCCCGGAAATTACCCAAGAAGACCCGCTGGAGATTGGTCAGCAAATTGCTGACCAAAAGTCACTCGGACACCCGTGAATGAGGGTACCCCTATGCACTCGGGCACCCTTATTCCTAGGTGCCCAATGTATATAGGTGCCCGAGAGCCAAGATTTATCTGCCAGCTAGCCGTTTGTGAATGTTACGCATCGGATAACACACAAGCCACATGTCAACCCCCCTCAACCACTCAGGTGCCCTATAGTGCTACGTCAGTATTCGGATAGAGTTGACCAGGGCTATAAATGTTAGGATCTTTCCGTGTGCTAGAGGGGGGTGAATAGCACTTTTTCGATTCTTCTTCCTACGAGTTGTTAGTGCGTAAGCGGAAACACAATGAAAATGAAAATAAAACTAACAACTAATAGAACACACTGATTTACGTGGTTCGGAGATGAAACTCCTACTCCACGGCTGTCCGTAAGGTGGACGATCCCGATTCTTTAGTGGATGATTCCCCGGAGCACCTCCGACTAGCTCTTGTCGCTCATTGTGGGTGGAGAAACCTTGCCACAAACCTTGGATAATCCCTAAGCACTATAGGCTACTAACCAGCTTTAACCAAGCAAGTTTCACCAAGAAGAAACAGCCTTAAACGAGCTCCCTTAAATAGAGCTCGAGGCTGAATATGACCGTTACCAGTCGACTGGTCCATTCTGAATTTGAATATCACCGCCTGACCTTTCGAATTCTGGCCACCATCAGTTGACTGGTCCTGAACAAGTCGACTGATCTTACTGTGAACCCTATCAGTCGACTGGTCCCTCACCAGTCGACTGGTCCACTGCCTAAGTCTAGGGTTACACTTTCCGAGTACATTTCTCTCAGCACTCGAACTCTCACGACTTAACCCTGCCCGAGTACAATTCCCTCGGCACTCAGAACCTCACGACCTAGTTGACTCTTCATCTAGCAGCCTCGATCTATTGCCTTCACACCATCTTCATCTTCGGCTCCCATCCCTCAGATGCGCACACAAGCCCTCGGCTTGCCTCCATGCCATCCTTCACGCATGCCTCGAAGTCCGCGTCCCTCGGCTCATCGTTCCTACTCCAGCAGCCTCGATCTGTTGCCTTCAAGCCCTCTTCGACTTTGGCTCTCGTCCCTCAGATGCACACACAAGCCCTCGCCTTGCATTCATGTCATCCTTCACGAACGCCTTGAAGTCTGCTTCCCTCGGCTCATCGTCCCTGCTTTGTCCATGATCCCTCGGATGCGCACACAAGCCCACGGCTTGCATCCATGTCACCCTTCACCGTACCCGAAGTCGTCCAACCAAGTCTACGTGTATCCTACAAACCTGCACACTCACATACACAAATTAGATCAACATGAAATCTTAACTTAATTATATTAGCACACACATCAAATCCCATGATCCTCTAGATCATACTTGGGCCGATTGCCCCAATAATCTCTCCTTTTTTGATGTGTGACAATATATTTAAGTTAGGTAAAACAACAACAATTGAAAATTATAGACATAGCAAAAACAAGAGGCAACCTCCCCCTTAACCTATCCCCTTCATATAATTTCCAATTTTTCACAACACCAAATTAAGTAAAACCTAACTTATCACCACAAGTTCTCCCCCTTTGACACCATCAAAAAGATTGCCCCAAGCAATCCCAACCCTAGTGGCAATAAGAGCCCTTTTCCATTTTTGAAACACCCTCAGAAATCAACAACCAGAAGGATCAGTCGACTGATCCAGCATTAGTCGACTGGTGCCTTTAATTCGCAAACCCATAGAAAGATCAGTCGATTGCCCCAGGGGCAGTCGACTGATACACTGCAATTCTGAATTTCTCATCCCAAATTCAGATGTAACGCCCGCTTTTTTTTTCATAAAGCGGCGTTACGTTAACATACTTAGGGCATGTAGACATCCTAATGCAGCGGAAACCTTTAAACTTACACCTACATGCACTTACTACCATTCCTAGCATCCTAACATGGGAACTTGGCATATTAACTTTATACTTAGCATCATATCATGTCATACTTAGCATCATATCATGTCATACTTTAGCATCATGTCATAGAGTCACATTCAAGTACTTAATAGTAAAGGTAGAGTTCCATCATAAGACGAGCAACCATATTGCTCCTTGGCCAAGTCACTATCACACACATTCTTTGATGCCCTCCTGCTGCTTCCTTACTGTCCCCTTGCGTGATCTGCGGTATAAGGAAATAAGACTATAAGCACACAGGCTTAGTAAGACTCTTTCCTACTCACTAAAATCATTCATCATTTAATCATGAGCACATAAGACATTAACATACTTAGTGCTTTACTTAGAACATAAACTTTTCATCACTTAGCATACATTCGTCATGGCATGAACATGACTCAATCACATTCGTAGCATAGCATAAACATAACCATAAAAACATTCATGGCATGACATAATACTTGGCATAGACATAAACATCGTAAACATTCATAGCATGGCATAATACTTGGCATGGACATAAACATAATAAACATAACCTCATAAACGTTCTTAGCATGAACCTAAATAAAATCATGGCGTCCTAACTTAGCACAAACCTAATTAAATCATGGCTTCAAAAATTAGCATAGGCATAAATAAAATCATGGCATCCTCACTTAGCATAACATAAATAAATCATGGCATCATAAATTAGTATGGACATAAATAAAATCATGGCATTCTAACTTAACATAAACATAATTAAATCATGGCATCCTAAGCTAGCATAAAATCATGACATCATGAACTAGCATAAAATCATGACATTCTAACTTAGCATAAACATAATTAAATCATGGCATCCTAAACCAGCATAAAATCATGGCATCATAACTAGCATAAAATAATGGCATCAACATACCTTCATAAACTTACTTTGCATAATATTCTTATCATAAATATAATGCATAACATGGATGGATGCATGTGTGGAATGCATATACATAAGGATGCTTAACTTTTAAAACATACTTTTAAATGCTTAAACATAATCATCATATCATTGGGGCCCTGGCTTGTACCACATACATACATCATAAGCGCGCATCCCTAAGTAAATACGAGGTAGCTAGCCTCGACCTACTAGGGTAAGGACAGCATAGTCGGTAGTCCCCGAACCGAGACGTTCTTAAGGTGCCCATCCCTGTTGTACAGCTTCGGTAGTGCCAGAACCGTGGACAGCATAGTCGATAGTCCAGAACCGGGGCGTTCTTAAGGTGCCCATCCCTTGGACCCATACTTCGGTCCGGTACAAGCCCATTCATAAAGTAAAATACTTTACATGCTTCATCATTCATGAGACCTTCATGGCATACTTAACATAGCATAACTTGTTACGGCTCGGCCCGTCTACCGGCCCATTTACCGGTCCTCTCGACCGTCGTACCGTCGACCATCGACCGTGCCATTTAGCATATTTATGCCTTAAAGACATAAGCATCATCTTTCATTCATCATACTTGTCATTCATCATCATTCATTCATCATACTTAACATCATCGTTATGCCTTAAAGGCATGTACTTTAACCTCATTCATAAGACATGGCATACATACATCTTATTCATAAAACATGGCATACATACGTATCATTCATAAGACATGGCATACATGCATATTATTCATAAAACATGGCATATCATTCATAAGACATGGCATACATACCTATCATTCATAAATCATGGCACATGTCTAAACATCTATGACTTAACATATAGTTCATGACATACAAACTAAGGGTTTGGTTAACATAGAACTTCTTCCATCTTACTTAAACATATATCTTGGTAACTCATACACAAGCATCTTTGGAGGTTTAACCCAACCCTAACCCTAGGTTAGGCCCTTGGCCGAAAGCCCCAAGGAACCATAGGTTCATGAAGCTTCACATAACTTCCCCAAACAACATCCCATACATACATACTAGGTCATAGGAAACATTTGATTCCATACTTAAGGCCAACCCTAATCCTTTAACCCTAAACTTGCTCTTGGCCGAAACTTCAAGGCCATGGGGCATGGAAAAATTTCCATTAAAATCCCCAAATCAATTGTTATACACCAACCATACCTTACCATAGGGTCATTTGGGGCCCTTACTTAAAATGAGTCTTAACTTTCCACCCTATTAGGGTACTTGGCCGAAACCTATAGGGTCTCTAGGCCATGTGAAACATTCACATAAATACACTCCATCTCCCTTATATCATGACAATACATAAAACAAACACTTGAGGTTTTAATCCTAACCCTACACAAGGGTTCTTGTTGTTGGCCGAAACCCTAGGGTATCCTAGGGTACTCCAAAAATTCCCAAAAATTATCCTTAATCTCTAAACATCATAAGGGAACATTAAATAACATTATAAAGATTTTTAGCATCATCATGGACCCTAAAACATTGTGGCCAAAACCCATAGTGTCTCTAGGGTGTTGATTTTGTTTCTTTCATGTTGGCCGAAACCCTAGGGTGCTCTAGGGTACTCTAAAAATTCCCAAAAATTATACTTAACCTCTAAACATCATAAGGGAACATTAAATAATATTATAAAGATTTTTAGCATCATTATGGACCCTAAAACATTGTGGCCGAAACCCATAGGGTCTCTAGGGTGTTGATTTTGTTTCTTTCAACCTCAAGTCCCAAAAACCAACCAATAAATCATGCTAAAATATAAAGAACTATTATACCACAGGTGAGGGAGTCTTACCTTGGGTTTCTTGATTTTTCGAACCTTGAAAGAGAAGGAAATGGTAAGATCTTTGGACCCTTGAACCCCCTTGTCCTTGTATCCTTGGAAGACCCCTTAGATCTTGAGGATGAGACCTCTTGTGGAGCTTTTCCAAGGGAGAACCCTTCCTTGGGTATTCGGCTAGGATGAGGGGAGGAGAAGGAAGAAATTGCAAAGTAATGGGAAGAAGAGGTAACTCCCAAAACCCCCCTCTTTATAGCCCATTAAGGAGGTAAATGAAGAGTCTCTCCATGACCCTTCATCTTCTTCTATGCTTTAACCAATATCCACTTCATTCCCTCATAACATTACCTCACTAGATGAGTTGGTTAAAGCATACATGGTTGTACAAGTGGTCCAAGGTTCAATCCTTGGTAGATGCACAATTTTTTTTCCACTTATTTTATTCTATTTTTTCCTAATATTTTCGAAAATCCCTTAAAAATTCCCCCATAATTATGTTAATATTTCTTATTAAAATCCCTTTATATTTATACTAATTTTCACCTAAAATCCACCAAAAATTATGGTATTAAAAAGCCCCTATAAGGCCCATTAGTGCCCTTTTTCCCAATTTAAATGAGAAAACATGGATTTTCTAGGCCAAAGTTCGCATTAATATTTCTAGGTTCCTCGAAAATTATCTAGACATGCTTAATATTTTAAGGAAATATTAAGAAAATTTTTCGGGTCGTTACATCAGAAACCCCTAGAAAATTTCACAAAATTTAGAAATATTTGAAACTTTACAAGCATATTTGTTAAGGTATATTCTGCCATAGAAAATATAGTTTCATGAAAAATATCAAATGTGTTTGACTTTTGACGCAAATTCCAATTCTTTGAAAATGTATCATTTTGTATCAACTCTCAAGCCTACATTTGATTCTATGTGTTTGCCAAGCCTATCCTCCCTTACCTCTAGATAGACATATATATATCAAACTTTTCTTATATACTTCACAATATCAAGATAGAATTACTTCATATGAGCAACATCAAATCATGAACTGAAAATTCATATAAGCAATATGAAAACATAAATTTAAAGTTTCATACAAAGCTCAAACTCAAGCATAAAAGATGTCACAAGGGTCATAGCCCCAAAGTTTTCAAATATTACAAGCACAAATGAAGTGTTTAAGATATAAATAAAATGTCTACGCTAGATATACTCCCAACACAATCACCATCAACTCAAGCTGTACTACATGTCATCGCTTGGAGGAGGAGGAGGAGGAGGGGCCTCATATATCAGGTTCTAGCTCTGCATCATCGCATACATCTCTTCCTACCACTGCTGGAACCTCTGAAAACTCTCCGTGAGCCCGTGCACCTCTGCCTGAGTGTCAACCTGCTGCTGCTGAAACATCTGAAAGTTCTCCCTCAGATCATGCACCTCTGACTATAGGAGGGAGAACTGCTCCTGTATAACCCCAACAGCAGTAGGCATAGCCTCCTCATCAGAGCTGGAGGAATCAGAATGCTGCCTCCAGACCATCACCCCCTGCCGGCACTCAATCCTTGCCAAGGATAGCTGTCGTGATCCAATCTGATCGTAGTCCTTGGACAGACAATGTACCTAACCTCTAGTAGTGCAAATACCTCTAGACTCAAAGAACTCGGTCAAAATATGGCAGAATGACATGTAGATTTTTCCCTTGACCTCATGTGAAAAATGGGCAATGGATGCAAAGACATGCAGGGTGATGTCAATATCTAATCTCCTCTCTAATGCGTGCATCATTACGAAGTGAGGCAGTCGAATCTTCGACCTTCCCTTGGTAACAATAGGTAAAATGCAATCTAAGATAATTTTGTATAACATGTTGCTACTAGGAGTCATGCGCTTAGCTTCAAAGATGCGTTGTGTAGAACATTGATGTCTTTCAAAATAATGCTGATGGATTTGGTCTAGGGTTACATTAGGAAAGGTGAAAGGCTCGATGACTTTTGAAAAATATGTAAACGCATTGTCGGAAGCCCTACACTCTAAAAATGATCCTAAGACTGCAGGTGAAAAGGGGATGGTCAGTCCTACCACCATGGACTCATAAGTCCCATTATCGGGACTAATGCATGTAAGGTTGGCGTAAAACTTTTTACACAGGTCAAGGTTAACATAGTGCTGACAATAGACCAACTGCTCTAGACTAAATAGGTAATCATCTCAGCAATGTGGAGGGTTTTCTCTTGGAAATAAGACCGGTCAAGGTACCTACAATTCATTAATACAAACTCATTATTTGCAAATCTCCGCCGGCACTCCTCGGAACGGAACCGAGGTCCCTCAGGATCTGTAGGACACTATTGGGATGAACCCTCTGTTGGTACAATCTTGCTCCAAGTAATTATGGTTTTCATGTTTGGCTAAACAAGTTTAAGTTAGGCAATGTTTTGTGTTCTAACTTGTGTGCTTTGAGTAAGCAGGAAAGTCCAGGTGGAAGACTTGGCAAGGGAAGTCCAAGAAGAGAGTCTTGGCAAAGGAAGTCCCGGAGGTGTGACCTCTTGGCAAAAGGGAGACTTAGTATGACGAAGCCGATGGAAACACTTCAAGCAAGTGCAAGGATGAGGAGTCGTGAACTCAGAAGCATCCAAGAGAGGCACAAGGTTTGTGGAAGGTGTTTGAAGGCGTCAGTCAAGACTAAGGGATGAAAAGGGAAGCTGAAATGTGATTTCTCAGCTTCATCAGTCGACTGGCCAGTTGTCAGTCGACTGGGACCACAACACACAGAGAATCGGGTCGACCCAAGGAGGGTCGACCAGTCGACTGGAATTGGTACCAGTCGACTGGATCCAGTCGACTGGTCCTGTACCGGTCGACTGGAGGTCGACCGTTGCGAAGGCGGCTGAGGCACTCATTACATATTTTGTAGCCGTTGAAGCCTACCAGTCGACCGGTAAGTGAGCAGTCGACTGGAGTCACGGACGAAGATATAAAACCTAGTGTTTTATCTTGGAGAAGCAAGGAGCTTTCCTTGTGTACGAAGTGTGCGATCATTCTAGAGCTCTCCAAGCTTCACAACTCTCTCAATCTCCTCCTCCAAGCTTTCATTTCATTTGTAAGAGGAGGGAGATCATTGTGTTAGGGTTTCTCCACCTTCAAGTGTGATCTTGAGAAGGAGAAGTTCATAGTGAAGGGTTTTGTGTGGTGTGTGTGGATCCTTGGATTAGTCACCTTGAAGAGGTGGATACCAAGTAAAATCAGTGAGTTAGTATTGATTTCTTTCCTACCTTCATATTTCTATTTGTATTGCTTCCGCTAACGTGTTTATAGGAAAGAAAAATCGAAAGATAGCTATTCACCCCCCTCTAGCTAGGGCAAAGATCCTAACAAGTGGTATCAGAGCCTTGGTTAGGTTTGGGAAGATCTAACAATCTACAAAGCATAAAGAATGGCTCATCAAGAGGGATATAGCACCACACGACCACCTTACTTCGACGGGAACGATTTTGCTTATTGGAAAGGTAGGATGGAATTTTACTTAATGAATGACTTTGAAACTTGGCTTAGTATTGTGGAAGGTTTCGAGAAGCCAACGAATGAACAAGGAGAAACTCTTCCGATCAAGGCGTGGCCAAAAGAGATAAGAAAAGAGGCTCAAGCAAACGCCAAGGCTATCACGACTTTGCAATGTGGATTGTCAAAGGAACAACTAAACAAGGTTGGACCTTTCAACTCGGCAAAGGAGCTTTGGGAAAAGCTCATTGAGTTGAATGAAGGGTCAAGTGAATCAAGAAGAGCCAAGAGGGATCTTCTTGTCGGCCAACTTCAAACTTTCTCCATGAAGCCTCATGAGACCGTAAGTCAAATGCACGGAAGATTCAAGGAGATCGTGAATGGTCTTCATGTGATAGGTGAGAAAGTTGAGAACCGAGACTTGGTGAGGTATGTTCTTCAAGCTTTCCCTAGAACCACCTTATGGGCATCAATGGTGGATGCTTACAAGGTGTCTAGGGATCTTTCAATTGTCAAAGTTGATGAATTATTTTGTGAATTCGAACTACATGAACAAACTAACTTGTCTTCCAAAGAAAAAGGCATTGCTCTATTTGTAGAAAAGAAATAGAAGAAGAGCAAGAAGAAGGAGAAGAAGGAGGTGTCCTCATCCGAATCCGAGCAAGACTCCTCGGATAGTGAGGAAGAAATGTCCGCAAAAGAAGTAGCACATTATGTGAAGATGATGATGGGAAGATCCAAAAGATTTACAAGAAGGGATGTAAGGAAAATGTTCACATCCCCAAAAGGTAAGAGTAGTCAAAGTTTTAATTCCATTCCTAATGTCACGTGTTATGAGTGCAACAAGAAAGGGCACATCAAGACGAATTGCCCGGAGTTGAAAAAGAAGGAAGAAAAAGAACACAAAAGGAAAGAGAAGAAAAAGAAAGAAGTGATGGTGGCTCAAGCCGAATGGGACAAGTCAAGTAGCGAATCATCGGATGATGAAGAGGAGTTGTGCCACATTACAAGGCACATGGCATTAATGGCACATCAAAGTGATCAAGACACATCAAGCGAAGAAGAGAACTCAAGTAGTGATGAATCATCATCTAGCGAAGATGAGGTAATGGATTCTCCCAAAGAAAAATTTCTTTATGATACTATTGCATATCTTAAGAATGCTTTGGTTAGGTCAAAAACTAAGGTCAAGGGGCTAAAGGAAGAAATTAGGACCCTTAAGGAGGACAAAGAGGAATCATGTGATGTAAGTAAAGTGAATGAGGAGAACATCAAATTAAAGGAGGAAGTTGTTGATCTAAAGAAGCGCTTAGAGAAATTCTCAATTGGATCAAAAGGACTTGACTTACTCCTAAATAGTCAAAGGGTTGCCTATAGGAAGGTCGGGCTAGGATACAAAGATAAAGAAGTCTCCTATATTTCCCTTGTAAATAGAAAAGGGTCATCCAAGAAAAAGGGTGTCAAGGGTAATGTGAAACAAGTGTGGGTTCCAAAGAAGGATGTAAAAAATGCAAAGGGTTCAAACCTTAAGGGCAAGGTAAAACAAGCATGGGTGCCTAAGAAATACCTCAAAAATGTTAGTGACTCAAACCTTTGGGTACCTAAGAGTGATGTGTTTTATGTTGTCTAGGTAAAAGAAAAGAAGGACACAAGCATGTGGATCTTGGATAGCGGATGTTCAAGCCACATGACCGGGGATGTGAGCAAGTTTTCAAAAATCAAATACACAAAGAAAGGGAAGGTGTCCTTTGGAAATAGTGGAAAACTCAAAATTATAGGTAGAGGTACAATTGAGGTATCTTCTACTATCACAATTCATAAAGTTCTTCTAGTCAAGGATATGGAGTTTAACTTGCTTAGTGTGAGTCAATTATGTGATTCCGGGTATCAAGTAGAATTCCATACCAATAAGTGCTTGGTTAGACAATTAGAATTGAAAAATGTTGTCTTGGAAGGGTTTAGGAGGCAAAATCTTTATTACATAAATCTCTCTTATGCTTCTAACCTATCTATTGAGTGTTTCATGTCAAAAGAAGATGAAGGATGGCTATGGCATAGAAGACTTGGACACACCAACATGAAGAATATAGCCAAGGTTGCTAAAATGGAATTGGTAAAAGGCTTACCTAAAGTGAAGTTTGTCAAAGATAAGATGTGTGATGCATGCCAAGAAGGTAAGCAATCAAAGTCTTCACACAAAGGTAAAACTTTAGTAAGCACTAAATTACCTTTGGAATTATTGCATTTAGATCTTTTTGATTGTCATAGTACTCCTTCATTGATGGGAAATAAATATTGCTTAGTTATCATTGATGATTACTCTAGATATACATGGGTGTATTTTTTGAAACATAAGGATGATACCTTAGCAATTCTCATAAGCTTTGCCAAACGGGTAGAAAATGAAAGAACCTTGAAAATCAATAGGATTAGGAGTGATCATGGTGGAGAGTTTGAGAATTCAAACTTCTCTAATTTTTGCTTAGAAATGGGATACAAGCATGAATTTTCATGCCCTAGGACTCCCCAACAAAATGGAGTGGTTGAGAGGAAAAATAGGGCTCTACAAGAAGCGGCTAGAACTATGTTGAATGCATACTCTCTTCTCACGTATCTATGGGCGGAGGTGGTTAACACCGCTTGCTACATTCAAAATAGGGTTGTAATTCATAGATTCTTAGGAAAAACACCTTTTGAATTATGGAATGGGAAAATTCCCAAAATTCACTACTTTAGGGTGTTTGGTTGTAAGGCTTACATCCTAAACACAAAGGATGACTTGAGAAAATTTGATGCTAAGGCGGATGAAGGCATTTTTGTTGGGTACTCACTCACTAGTAAGGGGTATAGGGTGTACAATAAAAGAACCCAAGTAGTTGAGGAATCATCAAATGTTGAATTTGATGAATCCTCTAACACTTACCCTAGAAAATCTCCTATTGATAAGGACATAGAAACTAGACAAAAGGAGATAACCCAAGTTTTTCAAAACTTACAATTGGAAAGCAATGATCAAGGGGGAGGAAGAGAAGAATCGGATGATGAAAGGAGAAATGATGATTGTGAAAATGTTGATGTCACTCATTCTAGACCGTTGAGGAATCACCACAATCACCCCATTGATCAAGTAGTTGGAGATATTGACCAAGGAGTGAGAACTAGATCCTACTTTAGGGAACATGCTAGTCAAATAGCTCTAATTTCTAGCTTTGAACCGAAATCAATTAATGAAGCCCTAGGTGATAATGATTGGATTTTGGCAATGCAAGAAGAGCTAAATCAATTTGAAAGGAGTAAAGTATGGGATTTGGTTCCTAGACCCGATGGAAATACAATTGTAACAACGAAATGGGTGTTTAGGAACAAGCTAGATGAGCAAGGCAAGGTCACTAGAAATAAGGCTAGATTGGTTGCTAGAGGCTTCAATCAAGTTGAGGGGCTCGATTATGATGAAACATATGCCCCGGTAGCTAGATTAGAGTCTATTAGAATCCTATTAGGATATGCCGCTTACATGGGTTTCAAACTTTACCAAATGGATGTAAAATCGACTTTCCTAAATGGAGTCATTAAGGAAGAAGTCTATGTAGAGCAACCACCCGGATTTGAGAATCAAGACTATCCAAACCATGTTTATAAGCTTAACAAGGCTCTATATGGGTTAAAACAAGCTCCTAGGGCTTGGTATGAAAGACTCTCATCCTTCCTAGTGTCTAAGGGATTTAGGAGAGGAACAATTGACCCAACTTTGTTTATTAAATCTAGAGAAAATGATTTATTTGTTGCCCAAGTTTATGTTGATGATATCATTTTTGGGTCAACAAATGAAGATTTTCTTCAAGAATTTATTAAACATATGGAAAATGAATTTGAAATGAGTTTGGTTGGGGAGTTAAAATTTTTCCTAGGTCTTCAAGTCAAACAAACACATGAAGGAACTCATGTATATCAAACAAAATATGCTAAAGAAATGATTTCCAAATTTGGTATGGAAAATGCTAAGGTGGCATCTACTCCAATAAGTACAAATGCTAAAATTGATAGTGACCTTGAAGAGAAAATAGTTGATCCTAAACAATATAGGAGTATGATAGTGGATAGATTGACCAAGTCTGCCCACTTCCTAGCCATCAAGTTATCGCATTCGGTAGAGCAGTTAGCACAGCTGTATGTGAAAGAAGTAATCAGGCTTCACGGAGTTCCGAAGTCGATCGTTTCTGACAGAGATGGGCGGTTCATCTCCCATTTTTGGAGGTGTGTTCAGGACGCCCTAGGCACCAGACTTCAGTTCAGCACAGCTTTCCATCCCCAGACAGATGGACAAACAGAGAGAGTAAATCAGATTTTAGAAGACATGCTCAGGGCTTGTGCATTGGACTTTAAAGGTAGTTGGTGCAAATTTCTGTGCTTAGCTGAGTTTGCCTACAACAATAGCTATCAGGCCACCATCAGGATGGCGCCTTATGAGGCATTGTATGGCAGGAAATGCAGATCACCCATATGTTGGCAAGAAGCGGGTGAGAAGAAAGAGATGGAGTCAAGACTAGGCAACCAGACTGAGCTTATAGATGAGACCACTCAGGCTATCCAGACGATCCGCCAGAGGATTGAGACTGCCCAGAGTAGACAGAAAAGTTATGCTGACACACGCCGTAGACCACTTGAATTCCAAGTTGGAGATTCAGTATTTCTCAAGGTCGCTCCTATGAAGGGAGTGATGAGATTTGGCAAGAAGGGCAAGCTAAGTCCTCGCTACATAGGACCCTACAAGATCATAAAGAGGGTTGGTAAGGTAGCATATGAGCTGGACCTACCAGAGGATATGTCAGCTATCCACAGTACCTTTCATGTCTCTATGCTAAAGAAGTGTATTCACGACCCTAGCCAAGTGATTCAGCCTCAGTCAGTACAGATCCAAGAAGATCTTAGTTATGAGAGCAGACCGACACAGATAGTGGACAAAGCAGTTAAAAGATTAAGAAACAAAGAAGTGCCACTAGTGAAGGTCATCTGGCAGAATCAAAAGCATGAAGAGGCTACTTGGGAACGTGAGAACAGCATGAGAGAGAGATATCCAGAATTAATCTAAGTTCGAGGACGAACTTTTCATAAGGTATGGAGGATTGTAACGCCCCAAAATTCCCATTTTTAGTTCTTAAAGTCCTTAGAATTATTTTAAAATGGTTTAGAAATATTCTAGATATTTTTAGGGATTTTTAGAATATTTTTAGGGAATTTTCCGAGTCCGTTTAGTATTTTATTAAAAGAAATAGCCCGAAAATTCTTGAAACTAATTTTAGAAATATCTTAGAATTTATTCCAAATTTATGGATATTTTTATAGAATTTTTCCGTAAACGAAAGTGGCAAAAAAGGGTTTAAACAGAAATCGCGTAGGTGAGAATCGAACTCTTCACCTACGCGCAGAGAGACAATGGGCGGACCAACTGCGCTGGTTGGTTTTGTTTAAATAGTTTGAGCGGAACAATAGATAAGGTATAGTTAGGTAAATTCGCCCCATAAGTATAAATAGATAATTAAAGAGAGAAATTTTATTTTCTCTCAAAACCCTCTCTTCCTCGCCCAAGACACACGCACGCCGCCCCCTTTTCTCCCCCTCTCTTGGGCGACGCCAACCAACACCAAGCCCTAGAGGGCCGACCAAGGATCTCCTCCGAGAGATTTTCCTATATTCGGGATCCCCGCGATGAGAGGAACGCGTAGGCGCGAAGAATTCTCCGAGATCTCAATTTTCTTCCGAGCCCTAGACGTCAATCTTGGTTGTAAGTCCAAGATATCAAGGTAAGTACTGCTCACCTGCAGTAAGAGGCGGTTTTTCCGCAAGAATTTCCCTTAAAAGTCTTTAAAAGAGATATTTCCTTTTTGTTTAAGTTTTTGCATGTGATCTTAGTTCATTATATGCTTGTATAAGTTTGATTAAGCACCCTATGTGAGATTAGGGGCTAAGAAAGTTATGAGAAAAGAAAAGAGAAGATAAAGATAAGAAAAGAAAAGGCCAAGGCCTTAAGAAATCCCCAAAAGTCAAGACTTAGGGATTTTAGCATGCAAGGTGCTCGAGAAAATGCCAAGGCATTTACAGATCAGAAAGAAAAGAAAGAAAAGCTATTTTATTTTCTAAGGCCAGTACCCGGCGTCCAAGGGCGTCGTTAAAGAAATCCAGGTGTCCAATTCCAAGGTCTTGGCCCTGGTAGACCAAGGTCTGCTCTATTAGGATTGGTGGCTCGCTACCCCAACCTTTTAGGGAACGCGCATGAGATGGTACTTACGTCTTCAGTGGATCCAAGTGATTATTATTTTCAAGTATATGCTTTAGCAAAGTTTCTAAAGTTTAAAGAGTTTTCAAAAAGTTAAAGAATAGCTAAAGTTTCAAGTTGAGCCAAGAAAAGTAAATTGAGATTTATTAATGCTTGAGTATGCATGTTTTGAGTTATACATGTTCTTAGTTTTTTTTCAAGCATATAAGTATCTCATATGATTTTCATATTGTTCAAGAAGCATGTTTGCACATTTCGAGATTTTGTGAGCTAGATAGTACTTACTAAGCTTTTTGCTTACTAGTTGCATTTCCTCTTACTGCAGATAAAGGTAAAGGCAAGCAATTCTGAAGGAAGGCGACGAGGCGGTGCTGAGTAAAGTGTGTGTGGTGGCTGATTTTGGAGAGATCCTTGAGACGAGACAATTTAGTTATTTGAATTACAATGTTTTAGTCTATTCAAATTTCAAGTTCTTGCTTTATGGAGTTTAGCGAACATTTAAGCTTTAGATAGTTTTACATGCTCAATTTCTTAGAGTAAAGATTCCATGTCATTTCATTTAGCATACATATCCTTATGATTGCATTGGATGAGTAGAAGTGTGAGTAGTTTGAAATATTGATACTTTGTTAGAGAAATAGATGCATGTGCCAAGATAGTATTAATTTCTCTTTGAATCAAGTTTTTATTGCTTAAATATGTTTAGAAAAGTTGCATTCACATTTCATAATGCTTTAGCAAGGTTATAGAACATGTATTTGGTGTTATGAATGCATAGGAGTCAAGATTGGTACAAACTCTAAGGTTAAAGTTCATATAAACTTGAATAGCTTATTTACTTCCACAAAAGTTCTAATTTCAAGTTTATGGATTCGTTTTGATTGGCTAAATTGTTTAGAAAACTGGCATAGAGTATAGAAATGGTGTCATGATTTTATATGGCTCGAAACTATATGTTTGGTGGGCTTTTGAAACAAGTTTCGAAACCTGAATTTTCAGATTTCAGGCTTATCAGTCGACTGGTACAGTATTAGTCGACTGATACCCGTAAGCTGAGTTGGGCGAGGCAAGTTTCAATAAGTATTTTCTTACGAGTTTTTGAGAAAGGAAGTATGTCATTGTATCATGCATGACTATTAGAGTTAGAATATCATCCCTAGATGAATTTAAAAGAAAAAAAAAGATTTCCGCATTCTTAGTCGTGCATTAGAGTCGAGAAGTAGACAAAAGTAACGATCCGTCTAAGGTAGAGAAGGCGGGTCGCTACAGGTGGTATCAGAGCAAGGTTCCCATTCTCCAGCATCACACACACATCAGCATCAACCTTGCCGTCTTCAAGTAAGAAAGCTTTAAATTTCAGTTTTTCTATTGCTCCTTTATTTAATTGCAGTATAGAGAAATGCTTAAGTACTACTCACATGTGCATAGAACAAGGAAGCATGTTTAATCCCTTAGTATCATGGAATCATGTTTAACCCCTAGAATGGACATTAGGATACTAAGTAAGAAGATAAGTTTATACCTAGAGAAGTAGTAGTGATTTCTTGTTCCCTTATACATTATTAGATGGCAAGAAGAGGCCGAGCTCCTAATGCAAGGAACGGAACCCCAGTTCAAGATAACAATGAGCCTGGCACAGAACAGCCAGACCTGATGGTAGTCATTGCTCAAATGCAAGCTCAGATTACAGAACAACAGAAGACCATCGCCACACTGATAGCAAATCAGCACCCAGTGCCCCCTACACCACCCACAGCAGGAGTGGAAACCCCAGTGGTGGCTGAAGTTTCACCAGTCACACAGGAGACCCCTGCCGTGAACCGAAGACAAGAAGCATACCTCGTTCAGTGGCAGAGGCTGAAACCTGAAAGCTTCTCAGGCACGACTGAGCCCTGGGATGCCCAGGCTTGGTTCAAGACTTTAGAGAGCACAATGGAGCTTCTTGACTAGCCAGAAGTCGAGAAGGTCAAATGTGCCTCCTTCTGCCTAACTGGAGATGCTCGTATGTGGTGGGAGCGAGTCAAGAGTAAGAGGATAGTCAACCAGATGAGCTGGATAGATTTCGAGCAAGAGTTCTATGAGGAGTTCTTCCACATGCGGGTTACCAACAAGCACTACGAGGAATTCACGGAGTTCAGACACGGAGAACTATCCGTGGACGAAGCAGTGAAGATGTTTAAGCGGTTAGCTCATCTGTGCCCAGAGCTAGTTAGCACAGGAAAAGAGATGGTTATGCTAATGCTCAAGATGTTAAGGCCTGAGATAGCGTTAAAGAGGGCTAGCAGTGTTAAGAGGCCACAAACCTCCGAAGAACTAATAAGTGGTGCTTTGACCACTGAGCACTACTTAAACAGTATAAAGGCCACCAGAAAGGTTGAACGATGAAGTTCTTAACAACCTTACCGTCAGGGGAAGTAATGGCCTCTACTCAGAGGCTAAAGGCAGTACCAATCTGGATTTCCAACCGAGAGCTCTATAGTGACTTGACAGTCCTTGAGATGAAGGATTATGAAGTCATTTTAGGGATGGATTTCCTCAGTAAGTACAGCACTTCAGTGGACTGCCGTAGAAGGAAGGTGGTTTTCAGCCCAGAAAGAGAACCACCATTCGAGTTTCAAGGAGCCCCAAAGAGGAAGACTCAAAACTTCCTCTCAGCCTTGGCAGCCCACCAGATGCTAGAGCAAGGGTGTGCTGGTTTTCTTGCACACGTAGTGGACTCAGAAGCAAGGAAAGAACTCAAGCAGGAGGATGTACGGGTAGTCTGCGAATATCCAGAAGTGTTCCCAGAAGAACTACCTGGACTACCGCCCAACAGGGAGGTGGAATTTGAGATTGAGCTGGTGCCAGGTACCGGTCCGGTCTCAAAAGCCCCATATCGTATGTCTCCTGCAGAGCTGAAAGAATTACAAGAGCAACTCCAGGAGCTACTAGACAAGGGCTTCATTCGTCCGAGTCATTCACCCTGGGGAGCTCCTGTACTTTCGTCAAGAAGAAGGACGGGTCTATGCGTCTGTGCATAGACTACAGAGCTTTAAACAAGGTAACTATCAAGAACAAGTACCCTCTCCCCAGAATTGATGACCATTCGATCAGTTGAGAGGTGCTACAGTGTTCTCGAAGATAGATCTGCGTTCGGGGTATCATCAGCTAAAGGTTAAAGAAAGTGACATCCCCAGGACGGCCTTCAGGACAAGATACGGCCACTACGAATTTGTAGTGATGCCTTTTGGAGTAACCAATGCTCCAGCAGTCTTTATGGAGCTGATGAACCACATCTTCAGGGAATATCTCGATAAATTCGTCATTGTATTTATTGATGATATTCTCATATACTCACAGACTCCAGAGGACCATGCTACACACTTGAGGATAGTGCTGCAGATCCTTCAGCAGGAGAAGCTCTATGCAAAATTCTCAAAGTGTGAGTTTTGGCTAGATCAGGTGACCTTCCTAGGTCACATTGTATCCAAAGGAGGCATTCAAGTTGATCCAGCCAAGATAGAAGCAGTCAGCAACTGGTGTAGACCCAAGAATGCCAGTGAAATCAGAAGTTTCTTAGGCCTGGCGGGATATTACAGAAAATTTGTGGAGAACTTTTCCAGAATAGCCTCTCCACTCACAGCCTTGACCAGAAAGAACAAGAAGTTTGAGTGGTCAGATAAATGCGAGCACAGCTTCCTAGAACTGAAGAAAAGATTGACTAGTGCTCCCATCCTGACGGTTCCAGAGAGTGACAAGGCCTTTGACATCTACAGTGATGCATCCAAGATGGGCCTTGGAGCTGTCCTCATGCAAGACGGTAAAGTAATAGCATATGCCTCCAGACAGCTCAAGGACTATGAGAAGAATTACCCTACCCACGACCTTGAGCTAGCAGCTGTGGTTTTTGCACTGAAGCTCTGGAGACACTACCTGTATGGAGTGCAGTGCAAATCTTCACAGACCATCAGAGTTTGAAGTACTTCTTCACTCAGAAGGATCTGAATATGAGGCAGCGTAGGTGGCTAGAGTTGGTCAAAGATTATGACTGTGAAATCCTCTACCACCCAGGTAAAGCTAATAAAGTGGCAGATGCACTGAGCAGGAAATCCTGTGCAGCAATGATGTCCCTATCATCACTGTCTCTACCACTTCAGAAAGAAATAAAGGATTTTGGAGTCGAGGGTATGGTTGGGCAATTTTCTGCATTGACCCTAGAATCAACCCTGCTTATAGATATACAAGAAAAGCAAGATAAAGACCCAGAGATTCAGAAGATCAAGCAGGGGATCCAAGAGGCAGAAAATTTAGAGTTTCGAGTATCAGATAGTGACACCCTCTATCTTGGAGACTGCCTTTGCGTCCCCAATGATGAGGAACTAAGAAGGAATATTTTAGAAGAAGCCCACAGTACCCCGTACTCTATGCATCCTAGTTCTACCAAGATGTAAAGCAAAGATTCTGGTGGTCTGGACTCAAGCGAGACGTGGCCAGATATATCAGTACCTGCTTGACCTGCCAGAGAGTCAAAGCAGAGCACCAGAGACCAGGAGGAGTTCTGCAGCCCCTTCCTATTCCAGAGTGGAAGTGGGAAGAGATATCCATGGATTTTATCACAAGTCTCCAAGGACCACCCATGGACACAACGCAATATGGGTGATAGTGGATAGATTGACCAAGTCTGCCCACTTCCTAGCCATCAAGTTATCTCATTCGGTAGAGCAGTTAGCACAGCTGTACGTGAAAGAAGTAATTAGGCTTCACGGAGTTCCGAAGTCGATCGTTTCTGACAGAGATGGGCGGTTCATCTCCCATTTTTGGAGGTGTGTTCAGGACGCCCTAGGCACCAGACTTCAGTTCAGCACAGCTTTCCATCCCCAGACAGATGGACAAACAGAGAGAGTAAATCAGATTTTAGAAGACATGCTCAGGGCTTGTGCATTGGACTTTAAAGGTAGTTGGTGCAAATTTCTGTGCTTAGCTGAGTTTGCCTACAACAATAGCTATCAGGCCACCATCAGGATGGCGCCTTATGAGGCATTGTATGGCAGGAAATGCAGATCACCCATATGTTGGCAAGAAGCGGGTGAGAAGAAAGAGATGGAGTCAAGACTAGGCAACCAGACTGAGCTTATAGATGAGACCACTCAGGCTATCCAGACGATCCGCCAGAGGATTGAGACTGCCCAGAGTAGACAGAAAAGTTATGCTGACACACGCCGTAGACCACTTGAATTCCAAGTTGGAGATTCAGTATTTCTCAAGGTCGCTCCTATGAAGGGAGTGATGAGATTTGGCAAGAAGGGCAAGCTAAGTCCTCGCTACATAGGACCCTACAAGATCATAAAGAGGGTTGGTAAGGTAGCATATGAGCTGGACCTACCAGAGGATATGTCAGCTATCCACAGTACCTTTCATGTCTCTATGCTAAAGAAGTGTATTCACGACCCTAGCCAAGTGATTCAGCCTCAGTCAGTACAGATCCAAGAAGATCTTAGTTATGAGAGCAGACCGACACAGATAGTGGACAAAGCAGTTAAAAGATTAAGAAACAAAGAAGTGCCACTAGTGAAGGTCATCTGGCAGAATCAAAAGCATGAAGAGGCTACTTGGGAACGTGAGAACAGCATGAGAGAGAGATATCCAGAATTAATCTAAGTTCGAGGACGAACTTTTCATAAGGTATGGAGGATTGTAACGCCCCAAAATTCCCATTTTTAGTTCTTAAAGTCCTTAGAATTATTTTAAAATGGTTTAGAAATATTCTAGATATTTTTAGGGATTTTTAGAATATTTTTAGGGAATTTTCCGAGTCCGTTTAGTATTTTATTAAAAGAAATAGCCCGAAAATTCTCGAAACTAATTTTAGAAATACCTTAGAATTTATTCCAAATTTATGGATATTTTTATAGAATTTTTCCGTAAACGAAAGTGGCAAAAAAGGGTTTAAACAGAAATCGCGTAGGTGAGAATCGAACTCTTCACCTACGCGCAGAGAGACAATGGGCGGACCAGCTGCGCTGGTTGGTTTTGTTTAAATAGTTTGAGCGGAACAATAGATAAGGTATAGTTAGGTAAATTCACCCCATAAGTATAAATAGATAATTAAAGAGAGAAATTTTATTTTCTCTCAAAACCCTCTCTTCCTCGCCCAAGACACACGCACGCCGCCCCCTTTTCTCCCCCTCTCTTGGGCGACGCCAACCAACACCAAGCCCTAGAGGGCCGACCAAGGTTCTCTTCCGAGAGATTTTCCTATATTCGGGATCACCACGACGAGAGGAACGCGTAGGCGCGAAGAATTCTCCGAGATCTCAATTTTCTTCCGAGCCCTAGACGTCAATCTTGGTTGTAAGTCCAAGATATCAAGGTAAGTACTGCTCACCTGCAGTAAGAGGCGGTTTTTCCGCAAGAATTTCCCTTAAAAGTCTTTAAAAGAGATATTTCCTTTTTGTTTAAGTTTTTGCATGTGATCTTAGTTCATTATATTCTTGTATAAGTTTGATTAAGCACCCTATGTGAGATTAGGGGCTAAGAAAGTTATGAGAAAAGAAAAGAGAAGATAAAGATAAGAAAAGAAAAGGCCAAGGCCTTAAGAAATCCCCAAAAGTCAAGACTTAGGGATTTTAGCACGCAAGGTGCTCGAGAAAATGCCAAGGCATTTACAGATCAGAAAGAAAAGAAAGAAAAGCTATTTTATTTTCTAAGGCCAGTACCCGGCGTCCAAGGGCGTCGTTAAAGAAATCCAGGTGTCCAATTCCAAGGTCTTGGCCCTGGTAGACCAAGGTCTGCTCTATTAGGATTGGTGGCTCGCTACGCCCAACCTTTTAGGGAACGCGCATGAGATGATACTTACGTCTTCAGTGGATCCAAGTGATTATTATTTTCAAGTATATGCTTTAGCAAAGTTTCTAAAGTTTAAAGAGTTTTCAAAAAGTTAAAGAATAGCTAAAGTTTCAAGTTGAGCCAAGAAAAGTAAATTGAGATTTATTAATGCTTGAGTATGCATGTTTTGAGTTATACATGTTCTTAGTTTTTTTCAAGCATATAAGTATCTCATATGATTTTCATATTGTTCAAGAAACATGTTTGCACATTTCGAGATTTTGTGAGCTAGATAGTACTTACTAAGCTTTTTGCTTACTAGTTGCATTTCCTCTTACTGCAGATAAAGGTAAAGGCAAGCAATTCTGAAGGAAGGCGACGAGGCGGTGCTGAGTAAAGTGTGTGTGGTGGCTGATTTTGGAGAGATCTTGAGAAGAGACAATTTAGTTATTTGAATTACAATGTTTTAGTCTATTCAAATTCAAGTTCTTGCTTATGGAGTTT